>JANEYF010002024.1:1140000-1585000 GCA_029963845.1 Rhamnusium bicolor | reverse complement strand
GAGGCTTCCACGCCAGTTAAATTCTGATTGCTCTGACAATTAATTTCTTCCATATGTCTCTACCCCAATTTTGATTATTAATATGAAAATAAAACAAAAGAATCCAGTTTGTCTGGTCTCTAAATTGCAGTATTTCCTTATTTTAAAAAATGTAGTAAATTCATTATTTGATTAACCCTAAGCAAACATACGCACAGGATCATTTTTTTTCAATTGTGTTAAGGAAGTTCTGAGAGGGATTTTAAAGGAAATTGAAACGTTCAAATATCAAAGGGGCTAAGCGCCATTTTTAGTATAATTGAATTTGTCTCGTAGAAAGTTGCTATGTGCAAGCAAAAACAACATGTAATGGGTTCAAGTGCCACAAGCTTTGCTTTGTATTTTTTTTTTTCATTTCTAGATGACACGACGTATGTCAGTGCATGTTTTAAAGGTTTTTTTTTTAATGTCTGAATAAACAATTTTTGGTACTTTGATATTTCAACACCACAATTTATTTCGTGTGTACACAGAGAAAAATCTATTTTATCCCAACTTTAAAACATGGCACTCCAAATTGATCTCAAAAAGGTGATAGGAACGATTGGTGTAAATTAGTATATTTGTGGAGTAATCTTGTGGGTTGTGCTTTAGAATTTTACAATTGTTTAAAAAAATGCAATAAAAAGTGCAATTTGTAAACGAGTTATTTTCGCAATGGGACAACAAATAATTACGTTTCGGTTTCATGGTGCAGATTCATATGTAACGGTTCGTTTTTCTTCAGAAGGCAATAATTTTATTTTTATGCTTTATGCGGCATGCTTACCGAACTAAACTTACATTATTACCTCGAAGACGGTTCTATCTATGAAGGTATGTGGATAACGCGCACTCTCTAGGAAGAGAAGTAGAAAAAGACGCTTTAAGCGGGACTGCAGCAGGAACGGTGAAAGAAGCAACAAGTGGTTCCCGAAAATCGACTGATAATCGATTATATAATTTGTTCTGCCTAAGGCTTCAGTACATTTTAGTCAATGAGTATAGTGGAATAGCTTAGTGCTTTTTGTATTCTAAGGATATAGAGATATCCTATTTACATATTTAGAGTCAGTGTGTGAAAAGTGTTCCCGCTGAAAACTTGTAAGTAAAATTTAATTTTCTTCCCCAATTGGCCACATCGATTCCTACTCAATCAACCAACTGTACGAGGTTACCATCTTTAATACAATATTAACGTGTCTCTACGTCTGCTTTTAGTGCGTGAAATAAAAATCCCCTTAATAAATTTTAGTGTGAAAGCCAGAAGATAATGCTTTCCCTTATTCTACCTTCCTGAAATAACTATATTTGCCAGTGTTATTTGGTGTCAACTCCGAAATTGTATGTCTTGTACTATTTGTTGAACTACCTACATATGTATGTATGTACATTCCCGGTGCGGAATGCATTTGTTTATAACATAATTTAATTTGTGGTTTGATTAATATTTAATATTGCTTTCGTACAGATTGGCCATTCTATACCAGTATGCACATTTGACCATTTAATTTTTTTACCAACAAAGAAACAGTATTTTATAATTCATTTGTTAAGGTAAAATATGCATACCCATAACCATTTTAATTTTAAGGAAATTGTTTAACTCATTGCTGAATTTGAGCATATTTGTTTTTTTATTGTTAAAGTGCATTGCATCCAACTCATTTATGTGCAAGTAGTAAACCTACGACCCGAGAAAGTCTCATGCAATGGTTTCGATTTATTAAGATACATATATTTTTACCCTAAAGTTTGATAATATATTGTTTAATTTTTAATAAGGGTTTTATTTTCCTTCCCTAAAAGGTGACCCTTTACACATATTCGACCATATCATGATTGTTCGTGGATACTGTAGGGGTGTTTCAAGTGGTCTAAAGATGTTCTGTTCTCATTACTTCAACGATCGATTCATTATGATCTTATATTTAAAGATAAGATTTGACGTAATAGACGCTATTGTGTCCGTTATTTTATTTAGTTCTCCAATGACTGGCTTTGCTAAGTGGGATACTGTTGAAGATCTGGGAGAATGGTTGCATATTTTCGTTTCTTTAACATTTAAACCAGCCTTTTCCACTATAGTTTTAATCCACTTCCCAGTTGCATTTCTTCTCACAGGAACATTCGTATACCCAGAACTTGAGTTATTCTTATAAAAACAGTAGTTTGGCATCAGAAACATTCGTTCCGCTCCCATATGTCTATCCTTTTTGGCGCATATCAGCATTACTCTTGCTACGTATTAACGACTTGCCTTGATCTAACTTTGTTCTGGTTGACTTTGAAGCTGTTTTCTTTTTGCATCCTTAGCATCGCACTCCAGCTAAAAAGTCATTTAGACAGTAAATGGATTGAACGTAACATTCCAGTTTTTAATAAACATTTCTTGTACTAATTTACTGTTACATTCCACATGTTTGTAACGACCATTTCTTTATAATACGAGCCATCACTCTTGTGTCTTACGTTGAGGTCCAGATTTTGAAAATCTTATTCAACTCCAACGTTGAAGTTGGATTGTTCAGCGCGTATTCTGTATCTTCTTTTCGTAAACTGATTTCCTACTGATTTATGTGAGTTTTTGGAATTAGCAGATACACTTTTAGCAACTACTATCAATATCATCATCAGGTGTATCCGCAAATCCCTATTTAGAATGATTTTAAGCTTCTAACACTGCCAAACACCAAACTTTTTGAAACAAACTTTAATATATTTAATTGCTAATAAACATTTATTTTCTTCGTTGTTATCACCATGGAAGTTAGGCTGCATGTAACTTAACACAATTACGTTAATATTTTATAAAAATTAATTGTCTTCAATAAATTGTCTCCAAATACCATTCTACTCAAATATATTGTAGACAACTTTTGCGTTTTGTCGATATAAATTTGAGCTCGTGTGGTATTATACAAAAATTTTTCTTCAAACGATTGACCAAAACTTAAAATAAAGATGTAGTTCAGTTTTATGTACTATAACCCTAGTGTTATAACATCGTTGACAGAATTCTGCCCTACTGGGTGAAAACTGTGTACCTATATAAATTTATTGCATAACTTGTATAATTTCATTTTCTTTTTTTTTTTATTTAACGCATGTTTCAATCATAAGAACGAAAATTTTTTGTTAGTTAAAATATGAATTTTTAAATCTTTTTACGTAGATTCTACCTTTCATACATACAATATTACTACTTTATACACGTCTGAAAAATCTCTCAAAAATTACTTATCCTGTAAAAATAAATAAATTTCATAAATTAGGGAACAACTTTTATCGAATTACTTTTTTGAATGAATAAAACTAATTAAATAATCCCACTTAAAAATGTGTTTGAGGTGCCTCTGTTTTTGGAGGTTCATTCGTCGGTCAAACGTGGGTGGAGAGCCCCATAACCAGCTGTCGATGCATTTTGCATCTGTTGTAAGATTAAAAGAACCATGCGGTTAATTTGGGTGTGCCCAGGACCATCGAACGTATTAATTATAGATAAACTGGAGATATAATCGTTTATGTAATTAATTTTGTATTTATTGGTAGCATAATTCTATGTGAGGTAATTTTGGTATAATCATTTATATTTTTGATTTAGCATATACCTTTTGCGTAATATCATTTGTTGAATAGGATAATCGGCTTGATTTCATAATTACACTAAATAAATAATACTTGAATTATGGAATAGTTGCCTCTGAAGCGAAGGTGAGTGGTCATAAAATGCAACATCTAGTATTAATTAAAATATGTAATCAACATGTTTATTTATAAGTCCGTTAAATGTGTGCTTGTAAATGATTACCTAGATGTCACTGTTATGTAAAAAGTTATTTAATAATATGCACGATCTATTTTGTATACTTTACTAAGATAAAGACAAATTAAACCTGGTGCTTAAGTAAGTAATGTCAAAATAAAAACAATAAAATTATTTTACACCAATGCCGATGATACCTTGAATTATGTATCTTGTTGTGATTTTCGTATATTCTTAGTAAGAATAAAATATACATTTCCTGAAAATTTCATCATTATTATTTCAACGTTTACTGGATGTTCATTTACTTATGACGGTCAGTATATTTGCGTTTTGAAAATAATTTGAGTGGTTCTGGTTTATTACATAATTTATTTTAATTTTATATTTGACAGGGGTTGTATAAATAGGGAGGTTATAGGGGGCTTGTATTATCTGTGGTGTTTAATACTAATAATATTAATATTTAGTGGTATAAAATTTATGTTTTACCAGATTTATAGGTATATTACGGTCAAAAATCACAGTTGTTCCTCAGGGGTCTAATCTAAGGCCACTTTTGTAGCTGATTTATTATAGGTATCGGAAGCACTATAGTTTTATCGGTTTTTTTGCAGACGATTTGAAAGTGTATTCGAAAACCAGAAAGTTTATTTTATTTTATTCGTACACTGACCAATGGGCGAACTGATTTGCAGGACAGGAAAAAAATACAATAATAATTACATTAAATGAAATACAATACAATATGAGAATATAAATTAGTTAAATGATATGACATTAAAATTCTTATTTTTTATATCACAAATATTGCAATGAAAGATATCGATTACATTATCCATAGTTTGATAATTCGAGCACATTACATGTAAAGGTGAAAAACTGAGTACATTCTTTCTAGGCGTTGGCAAATAGAATAGAGAAGTGTTGCGTGTGAAAATGGATGGTCCGTGAAAATTGATCATACCGAGAATTTCATGGCAATCAATTTTATTACAGAGAAATTTATAAAAAAATGTACTGAATGTTAATTTCATCTAGTACATAAATCATTAACATGAAATCATCTATTTCAGGATATACTTCATCATGTCTATAAGCCAAAGACTTTAGGAACTTGCGTTGAAAATTTTCAATATTATTAACATGAACATCATACCCAGGATGCCATATAATGGCAGAATATTCTAATTTTGAGCGTACAGATGCATTAAAGAGGAGAAATAAAGTGGTATCATCTTTAAAATCTTTTGTGTTTCTGAGAAGAAAACCTAAATTTTTATAAGCCACACTGGTAACAGAGGAAATGTGATCAGCAAAAGTTAACTTGCAATCAAATATTACACCAAGATCTTTTAACTGATTACATCTTTTCACGACCTGATCATTGAGTAGATAATTGTTAATTATCGGGACACTTCTTCTTGTATAAGACATAATATAGCATTTTCCGACATTCAATGGCATCTTGTTTTTTTCACGATTCAAGTGCAAGCAGACACAATCATTTATTGTTTTTATGTATCTATATATTTTTAAATCGTTTGCATACAAAGGAGAAATGCACTGAAGGTCAGACATATCGTTTATAAACATTATTTACAATAAGGGTCCAAAGTTAGAACTCCAGGAACACCAGATTTAGCTAATATTGCTCTAGACTTGTAACCATGGCACACTACATACTGTTTCCTATTGTGCAAACAGGAAGAAAAAAAACATAATGAGAGAATCAACAAAACCGAATTTTAGTTTGCTAAGTAGTATGCCATGATCTAGACGGTCAAAGGCTTTCGAGAAGTCTGTATAAACAACATCGATCTGGCCTCCAGTATCAATGCCTTCTGCTAGGTGTTGTGTAATGCAGAATAAGTTGCTAGTGGTGGATCTACCAGCCATAAATCCATGTTGATTAGGGCAAATGAGAAGCTTGACATGAGGAAAAATAATATCATATAATACAATTTCAAAATCTTTTGAAAATTGTTCAATATTACTATAGGTCTATAATTTTCTATTTCATGTCTGTTATTATTCTTGAAAATAAGACGTATTCTTGGTTGCTTCCATATGTTAGGAAATGTTTTCAAGCGTAACGATAGGTTAAAAATAACTGTTAACGGAATTGCGAGTATTACTAATATTAATATTATTAATAGTAATTATACGCACATAATATACAATAAAATATTTGAAGTGGTCAGCACATAACTTTCTTATACCAGTATCATCCTGATCTAAAAAAATCATTCTACTTAATTCTTCACTTACCTCAATTAAATTTTAAAAACGTACCTTGAAATGTTTCATAATTTTTTTTTAAAAATTAATTATCATCGTTCTTCGATAGTTTCAATAATAATTCATGTCATATATTTTAATAAATTCTTCTTATTGACATTGACATTTTTGTAACTAAATTAAATATTTCAAATTTCAAACTGCCAGATTTATCCTAACCCCATTTTATGAGGTCAAATGCGTACAAAAATTCTGTTTATATCAGCTTTATTTAAGTACTTGGAAGATATATTTTATTCACTTGACATGATTTATAATCTTTCATCAACAATATATTTTTTTGTAAAGTCAAATACAAAAAAAGTTTGGGTCCAGTGGACCCCCTTTCAACTGACGAATTTTGCTCATCACCGAATTTTCCATTGTCTTTAGCCTTTAGAACAAGTGTACCAGATTTGTAAGCTTTGTCTCAAAAACTGTGGTTGCTATCGCGATACCACAGCCATGCAGACAGATTTTTTTTCCAAAAAAAAATCTTTTTTCCATTTGTAATTAATTCATTAATCACCACTTCTGGATAATTACTTCCAATAAATTCTAATACTCTATTTTTTCCATGAGCTGATGCAATAAATGAAATTTGGATAAAAAACATTTAGAACTTACAGCATCATCATAAACAAGATTTTTTGATTAGGGACAGAATCTGGCAAAAAAAAGTTAGCAGGAGGTTATTGACAAATTTTGCAACACTGGCATGATTGGTTTTTCTTATTTCATTATTAAGTGAGATTTTCTAGAACAATCTTAATTTAAGATATCTACTAATAAATCAAATATACATATACCGTCCTTTAATATTTGTAGTTTCATCTAGAATAGACCATAAAATTTTTTGTCCCATTTCATTTTTTTTATTATTTCTCAGTTTACCATTATATCTATGTTTTAGGTAATATTAACTCACCAAGAATTGGTTGACTACAGTATTTTTCTAAAAAATTTCGAAATTAAGCTTTCAGTGAAATATGTTTTAAAAAAAATAATATATGCAGATAAATATGTACGGATATGCAATATGCACTGGAACCTAAAAGTATAAAAAAATATGCATTATCCGATGATATCACATGATAGCATTTTTTTAGAATCGTCCACATTTTTTTAAAATCAGACCTATGCATATTGATACATAGACTATGCAGTTGCATGTTTTCCGCTCTTTAGTTAGGTACCACATATAGAGAGAATATGTGTTATTATTCTTAAAACAACTACTTTCCAATTATTTGCCACGAAGAATATTAAATTACAAAAATAAGTACATTGTTTACACCACCTATTTTCAATTGAACAGTTTTTAAAAAATGTTTGTCCTGTTGGAACCTTTGATGTGAACATAACTCTGATGTAGTTTTCCACAAAACACCATATTCTGAACTCAACTCGAATTTCGTCATTTGGAGATGATTAAAAATTTTAATCATCGCCAGATGATGTCAACTTGGTTAGCGAAACGGGCGTTGAGTACAGCATATGGTGTTTTGTGGAAAACTACGTTAGTGTTAAAAAAATGTTTAGTAATAATGAACAATTTTTACCATAAGTTGAAGCCGGGAACTAAATAAATAACAGATTTAGTATTTCTACAAATATATTTACTTGGTCATATAATTTATGTATAAGTAAGTTTTAAGGCCAATAAGCTAAACTCAGGACAGTTCTCTTATTTATTATATACATATGTATGTTACATGTATCAAAGTTAGACCATGATTTTTTGAGTAAGTGAAAGGCGATATTTAAATTTCACAAATTCATTAATTAATTAATGTAGCCAACTTCTGGATTGAGGGTATCACCTTTTAGTTGATTAATTGGAAAATTAATACGTTTATCTTTTTACATTTAGATAAATCATAAATTATAAATATAGTGATACAGGCTACTTAATATCATCGCGTGCCATCGTTCTTCAGATATAATTACCATAATATAGTATAAGTAGAATTAACACTATAGGTTAGGATGTCTCCACGTCTTATATTCCACGTTTTACTTATTATCTTACAGCTGAAGTATCCACGATATATCAGCTTAGCGTAAGCTATTTTCTCAAAGAAAGTTGTAAATTTTATAAAGAAAATAAACGACGAATTAGACCAGTGTTTTAATCATGGCATATTTTTTAATACTAAAACAATAATAACATTTTATTTGTAAGAGAAGTACTCACTAAGATAGAAGTTACGTTAAATCTTAAGAAGCCCTCTCCATAGTCTGTTTCTTATTGAGAAATAGTAAAACTTGCTCTTATAAGGTTATTTTTCAGGATTATATATTTCAAATCAATGTTAACCAGTAGCAATTGTAATAAAATGTTATTAACATCTGAGTAATCATGATGACAAACAGCTATTGCTGAGAAAAAATAAAAGATTAAATTATCGTAAATAAACAAAAATCACTCTCTTAAAATATCAAAATAAGAAGTATATAATTCTAAAAAAATGCAGAATAAAATTTAAACAACAAAATAAATTCTAAAAATTAAATTAAAAGTCTTACAAAATAATGCTCAAATAAGCCACACTCCTGAGTTAAACAGTACCCTAACCCCGTTTAACATTGTCTTGCATATAAATAGTGGTGAAAGGTATGAAACTTCTCGTATGGTCTAAATGCTACTATCCGACCGACATCATAGATGTCTCTGTGGCGGATAGCGACATGCGAAGCAAGTACCGAGAGCTGCGACCTCTAGCCCAGGTGGACTAAACTATTGTTAATTAAGTATGTTTTGAAGGAAACAACTACTCAGCGGGCAAATACCCCGACCCGCATTGGATTACACCTTCAAATCATGATAGATCGATAGCCAATATCATTTGTCAATTCCCAACCAGACATAGACCGGTTTCGAACTTATTTGTTTTCCTCAGTGTGCCATAGGTTATGAGACAGACAAATGATAGTGGCCAACCTGCTAGTTATATACTAACTAAGGTAAATTGAGTAGTGGTGAGAGGTATGAAACTTCTCGTATGGTCTAAATGCTACTATTCTACCGACATCATAGATGTCTCTGTGGCGGATAGCGACTTGCGAAGCAAGTACCGAGAGCGGCGACCTCTAGCCCAGATGGACTAAACTACTAGCATATAAGGACTAATTGTTTTGAAATCATTTTCTGCCTCAAAACACAGTTCCTCAAAATTATTGGCCTCGCCTTCCTAGAACCCATAAATTTGAAACTGCGTATCCCCAGTGAAAAAAATAATTCTAGGCTAAATCAGGTGATCTGGCTGACTACAAGAGAGTCTGTTGTTCTACTAACAATTGATTTGGGAATGTATCGTTCAAGTACTCGCAAACTAAATGGGAATTATGTGCAAGACAACTATCTTATCGAAACCTGATATTTCCAAATTTTTCTCCTGTAATTCGTTGAATTTTTGGAAGAATTTGTTGTTGTAGGAGATCGAGGGTACCTGTCGATAAAAAAATCAACTATTCATATGCACCACTAGCATACCACCTCACATTTAATTTGTGGGGAAATTCGAAGAACCTGTGATTTTCCTTAGACCAGTATCTAATTATGAAAGTGTTGTGTCGAGTATGCAACGAAAATGATGATTCATCAGTGAAAACAATATTTCTGAAAAAATTTCATTGTTATTCTCCATTTCTATTTCGCAAAACTGCAACTGTCGGAAATTGTCTTCAAGAAAATTTCATAGGTTTTTCGTACATTGTAGGATCGGTATCCATGTTGTTTCAATTATTTTCTTACAGTTTTTTTTATTCACATCAACCTATGTACTGTGAAGCGTTCCTGAAGAAATTGTAGGATTTTCCACCACAGAAGACCATGCATGATATCGTCTTTTCCCTATCATTCTTCAGGGCAGCCACTTTTTTATGGCTTCTCGGAGAAACAGCCATGCATATCGAAGTTTGTAATGATCCGTTTAAGTGTTGTCAGTGAGGGTGAAGGCCTATTTGAATATGTCGCAACCAGTAAATCTTTAACAGTGCGAAATGAATTGTCACCGTAATATCATTTAACTACCTACCTGAATTTTTTCAGCCACCTCATGAATGTTCATTTTAATGTAATGCAGACTATTTTTTTTAATTAACTAAGGATTACCTTCTTTTCACTCCCAGAGATAGAACCAGAAATAAAAATAGTAGGTGATTTTATCGCAGTCATTCTGTTAGGCTATGCGTACGGCACCCATGCCTACAAGTCGTGAAATCGGACATGTGCAAATTTCTCATATACATACCATGGTCCTACTATGGGTCCGCTTTCCGTATATGAATACGAAAAAAAGACTTCTAATGAAATAAGTATTGATTCTTCTATTGATGATACTGGAAGTTCGAATATAATGATAATAATTGTTAAAACTCCTTATTCTACAACTAATACACCAAGACGATTTGTAATTGTTAATGAGAAAAATAGCCAACCAAGCATCACCCCTTTTTAGAAATAGGCAGCTATTCGACAGACTAAAAACACAACATAGACGTTTATTTGTAAATTACAAATGAGTAAAATGTAAATTCACATAGTATTGGAGAAATTCCAAGCAAAATTGCTACTTTTCATGGCTTGTTACATGCTGCAGAATGTACCAGTTATTGCTTACGCCGAACCTCAGCTTCTTTGCTGGTGGATGCTGAAGGCAGCTTGACCTGTCTAAAAAGCCCTGGTGGGTGGCGTTCTACAATCGTAGCGGAAGGTTATATAGAGGATTCCCTCAAAAATAAAGTTGAAATTGCTATAGTGTCTTGGTACATTTTGTAGAGCAGAACAAAAAATTTGTCGGCTATTTACCATAAGTGAAAGAGCACTTATTTACTGGGGGACACATGCAAAATATAAAATCTGTACACGTGTCCTAAATACACCCGTCTCTTTCGTTTGAGTGATCAGGCCGCCTACCTACGCCTTGTATAAAAATAAAAACCTTGCCGGAAATCACTGCAGTGGACCAGTCGTTGATAACGTATACGAGACGAATGTTAAGACCGTTGGGCGACTTGCCGACCCTTCTCGAGAACAGGTAGAAAAAAGGTAATTGCATAAACTCGAGTGACGCAGTACAGTCAGCGGCGTAACGTAACGTTGGATATAGATCTGAAAATGAATTTGTTTTTTAAACTTGTATATAAATGATTTAGATACATATTTATGCATTAAATATTTTGAAACATTTAAAAGTTTTATTTAAATGAAATTTGAATTACTGTAATTAGTAATCAGCGCAGAAAAATTAAATTTAGTTCTCTAAAATATGTACCTGCAATTGAAGATATTTTAGAATATATGTTGCTTTGTTTAGCCAATAACAATTTAAAGAAATAAAACTGTTATTCATAGCAAGAAATATGATACCTCATTAGAAAATTGTTATTGCTCAGCACGGGGAAGTAAAAGCATTTGTATAGGTAGGACAGTTAGTAAAATCAACAATAAACTCTGAATGAAAAAATAACTCACCAAAACAATGTAAGCTTAACTACACACAATTCACGAACACAATACATACTAATAATACACTATATAGGATACACGTAACACATGTGCCTGTCAAGGTAGGTAAAGGCATGAAAGGGAGGAAAGTTGTCACTTTGCTGACAGTTGCAGAAAAAATATTTATTTCCTAATTTTTTGGGAAACGAAATATATTTCTTTTCATCCATTTTATTTTAATTAGTTTAGGCGCGCACGGCTTTGACTTTTGTTTATAAGTGATTTTTTTCTCACATTTTTTATATACTTTTGAACTTTTGTCCGTGCTTTAATAATGATATACAAGACCTACGTTAAACTCTGCCACTGAGCGGCAAAATTATAGCTAGTGTTTGCTTGAGGCACTAAACTATTTTTCTTATCCTAAAAAAAAGACTCGACAGGAAGTACAGTATCCCGATTAGAGTACCACCCAGAATAATGTTGGCATAATAATTTGATACAGATACGATGGTCTGCAATTAGATTATTAACAGACGCCATTGATACTTACTTTCGTACATGTCAAGAGGATAGGGTATCAAATAATTATAATTTATCATTCACGTAAAAGTAGATAAATGTCCATTCATTATTTTTTAAGCGTTAATTATACAATATGTTGTTAAATAAAATTATAACGTACCTCAAACTATGAAAATAATAAAGCCTAACTCGCCCCCGGTGTTGGTGATAACATCGGGTTAATGATAATCCTTAAACTTTGATGACAATCTGCTTCCGGGACTTCTTAGCATAGGATTATGATAAGTGCATCCGTATCAAATTTTGCATCTCTTAAATTAGAGGGGAGTGCCGCTTAGTTTGTATCTTTATTTGAAGGCATATATTTATTTAAATTCTGAGTTCATGGCCACAAATCAAGACAAGTGCTTCTGGAAAATATCCTGTTACACGGTGTTTATCGTACAAAATGTAAAAGAAAACTAATGTTTCAATTTCGTATAAATCTTATGCAATATTCCAAGTCCTCGTATGATTTAAATATCTTGAACCGCTGATTTAACTGCGAATGTCTTAAAAATAGCGGATCAGAAAAAGTTTAAGAATTATATGTATTCATTAGGTTTCTATTGTAAACTAATCACTGATATTTCATTAATTTACGTTGAACAGGTTTGAAGATTTGCTAAGTTATGTTAAAAAGTGTTACAATTGTTAAGATCTTAACCATAACAACTTTTAACCCATTATATCTCGGAAAATATGCATTCTACGTAAATAAAATTTTAGATGTAGATGTAATACAGTTTTTTCATAATTTTTAATTTAAAATTTTCGGAGTTATTGTTAAAAACCTGATTTATTAGCTCATTGCGTAAAATGTAGGAATGTTCAAAAAAAATATTTGGAAAATTTCAAATTATCAAACGCAATAGAAATATTTGTTTATATACTTATTTATTTAAAGGATTGTAATTAATTAACTGTTCTTTTTTAAACGTTTTTCGGAATTTTCGTTTATCTGATTTTAAGTCAATGTTCTAAAGAAAATTTTCATAATATCTCCAAAGATAAAGATAACTAAAAATACAGGGTGGCACATGATTGTCAATAATTACGAGCTTGAAATTTTAAAAACACATATAAAAGGGATATTCTTTCATATCATTAAAAAATTTTACATAATACCAATGAGTGGTTTCCGAAAAAGGACTTTAGCGTGACGAGAGTACCATTAATATTAGGTATTATTTGATATAATTTAAAAAAATCTCGATACGTCTTAATATACACAAAAAAAATGTTTTGCAAATGTTTTGTAAATGTTTTACATATTGTCTAAAAAAATAACCTGGTGAAACACAATTCTTGCAATATTTTTTCGCAAATTTTTTTTCAAAACTTTATTTATTTTTTAACAGTTATGCCATTAAGTATTACTTGGGTCCTATGCAGATGTCATATTACGGATAGTTCACTATTTAGAAAATTTTTGCAAAAGTGTAATCGTGAGCAGTATTAGCACTATGGAAAAAATATTTATCACAGAGATGTAACAATGTAAAAATTTATTTTAAACTGAATGACAAATATGTCTGGATTAGCATGGATAAAACAACCAATGCTTGCGGCTGGCAGGTGACAAATGTTTTAGTGGGTGCATTAATAGTAATAATATACTTTTACTCTTGTGATTGCTAGTTAAAAATATGTATATGTACACTTGATTTCAAAAAAACTGGTACAACTCTTGTAATCGAAAATCTTAATAGTTTAGTTTTGTGCATATGTCTGTAAATAGGGCTGGCCAGGCATGTCGAGAGGGGGGGTGGAGAAGAGGTGATTTACCCCGGACCTGGGTTTTTTGGAGGAGATCGGTTTTCTTTGTGTTTTTAAACTTATTAAACCTTTCTCTTTTATTTTATGCAAATGGAATTTTAAAAAATAATTAGAAAATAACTTTTTCAAAACATTTTCAAGCCAGCCATATTATTGTTTAAAAAAAATAATATTTGTTACGGATAATTCTACTAATGGTTGTAATTAAAATACTAACTGAATAATGATAATTCTATTTTTAAAATAAGAACACAAAAATACCACTTGAGATTAAAAAAAATGTAAACAATGCAAACTGAACATAAAAATACAATGAAAAAATAAAATAAATGAACTTCAATTACGTAATACAGAATTAACTAATATTTTGTCATTGCTCCATTAGCGTCTAAAACTGCCTGAAGTCTTGCAGGCATGGACACAATCAGATTTCTTGCAAGGTCAACTTCTTGCGACAAGTTCTCCCAAGCGTCTTCAATTATCCCTTCCAATTCTTGGGCATTATTTGGATGGTTATTTAATTTTCTTATATGTTTCACCATTAGTCCCCATATATTTTCAATTGGATTTAAATCCGGACTTTTAGATGGCCACGGTAACAACTCTATGTTTTTATTAAAAAACCATTGCCTGACACGATGGGCCGTATGTATGGAGCAGTTGTCTTGTTGGAAAATAAAATTATTTTCCGGAAACACCTCTATTACTGACGGCAACATAACATTGTCTAATATTTCAATATATTTAATGGAATTGAGATGACCACCACTGTTCCAACACACACCTAACCCATTTAGGCTCATCCAAGCCCAGACATTGACTGAAAACCTTCCTGATATTTGTGGATCGAAAATATATTTCTCGTCGTATCTAGTGGAAGGAGGCCTATATACGCGAACATGTCCATCGTTACAGGATTTAAAAACCTTTTCGTCAGAAAAGACAACTTGTCCCCAGAAGTTTTCATCATTGATTATATAGTTGAGTGCAAAAATAATCCTACCCTGCTTCTTTTCTTCTGAAAGTTTATATTTTTTAGCCGCTGAACAACTCTTCAAGTCGTTTTGTAGTTTTATTCTTCTGCAAGCAGTAGATACCGAAGCAGGGAAATTTGTCTCTGAAATTGCATTTACTGCAGTCTGAAAAGGGTTTTCTATTAGGTAATTGATAAGATTTTCATCTTCTTGATTATTGCTCATTCTGGGCCTACCGGAACCAACTTTACGGGATACCGTTTGGTTGGTTTCCCATTGTGTTTTAACACTCATTATCGTGGTTTTACTCACATTGTATTCAGCAGCAAGTCTTCTTATGGACCAGCCATCTTTAATTTTAGAAACAATTCGAAATGTTTGAATATCTATTAGATGTCGAACCATTTTTAATAATGACGCCACTGATTAACGTCAAAGTGACATTTGTAAGATTATTAATATCAACCAAAGAACGAATGATTTACATAGCTAAAAGAAAGTGTACCAGTTTTTATTGAAATCAAGTGTACATTAGTGTTACATTCACCAATACCTTCAGCCCTCTTCGTATTAATTTTGAATGTTACCGAACTCTCCACAATACATGAACCTAATTTTCACCAGCCGCCACTGTAAACCATTATTTGTCCTATCCCACCCCCAATCTTTAGCAAATAAAGTTCTGTTATTGGTGATACATACGTTTAGAGTGTAAACTTGCACTTTCTTTTATGGCAGGAAGAATAGCAAGGTTAAATTTTAAACGTTCTGTTTTTTGCAATTGTTTTGGAAAATGCATGATGTTCTTTATTAAATTTGTAAAATTACTGAAAATGATTTTAAAACCTAACAGTCCTAAAAGTCATTAAAAATCTTTTGACTCTTGATGGTTTTTCATAAAAGTAACGAATTATTAATGGTTTTTTATAGGGTGGCACAGGAACTTTTTTTTTGGACGTTTCTAGATATTTAATTTGACATAAAATAATCTACGTACGTAGAGAAAACTATTCCGGGTAAACTTTCTTTGCTTTTTCCTACTAATCTATAACTAGCAAATCGACATCAGATCGAGCATTTAGTACGATGGAGATCTTTTGAGTTATTGATATGAACTGTGCTTCTGATTTTTTTTTATTCAGAATTTTGAAAATACTAAATATTTATTTTCTTTGTTTATTCTAAAATATTTTTATGTTTACCTAATTTCTCAAACTTATTTGATCCTACGAGTACACACTTAAAATCAACACAACTTTGAACATTTTTTATTGGTGCATATTTTTATTTTGTTTGTATGATTTCCTCAATAATTTTTTGATAATGGCATATGGCCGAATAGAGAATTGAATCAAAAAAATTTATCCTCGATGACTGCATTATTGTATTGACGTCATTTTTAAATTTTTTGTACCAAAAGATGAACGACTTAGAATAAAATTTTTTTTTTAATCTTCTATCAGCGGAGAAAATTAATATACTCCATACTTTCATTACACATTGTACAATACATATATGATTTATAACGAAAAATTTTTTTTAACGTTGCAAATATAAAAAAAATAGTGTTCTGTAAACCACTTTCCAACAGGCCTATTTTGCTCAACAACGAACTCATCCTTTTTCTTTCCCTCTAGAACGTGTACTAAATTTGAAAACTTTATCACAAAAACTGTGGCTGCTATCACAATACAGACACATAATGTTGTTTTGTCATATCCCATCGAAAGTCGTCTAGAAATGCATAAAAATGCATACCTTCCTCACTTGAGAGGCGATGAAATAATTAAGAAAGATACACGCAAAATAAAAATTATGCTTTTATTTATAAAGCGGTATATTTGAATTGATATTCAAATATTTATAATATATGTATGAAAGAGGAAATAATACATCAGGCGTAAGAGAATACTAAAAATTGTTAGTCAGTTAAGGCTTTAATGTTTTTATTAGGGACTACTTAATCGACCTATTGTCCAAAGTAGCCATGGTTACTGATGTGTTCATGAATAAATTGATAATGTAACCAACAATAAACTTAATCGCCCTCGACCCGTGCCTATAATATGGCGTGCTTGACAAGCGTTCCTTCTCATACAATAATTTTGTTCAGCCGGAAGCTGTGCCTGTCTACTGTCATAATTTCGGGTCCATCACGTGTTTAGTTTCCGGTAGAATACTACCGATGAGGTGCATACTAAGTAAGATTTATTTGGAGACTACATAGAGGGATAATTTATTCCCATAGGACTCTAAATACACTTCAACCTAATCAAATAACAGGAAAGATGAATTATATTAATTAGGAACGTAATTTATAGTAGTGCATCTAATGAAATTTTGGGGTGATCGTGGCTTTACTGTTCTTGTTTGTATGTATAATAATCGGTGGTAATCGAGCATACAAATAATGTGTGTACTTCAACCGGAACACACAAATTTGATAGAATTACAAATTGTTTTAGTTGCACAGTAAATTTTCAATGTATTATGAAGTGTAAAATTACTGCCACTTTGTTTTTGAAATCTCATATTTATTAGTAGGAAGTATAAATTTCCAATAATTTAAAATAATTAATTGTTGTTTAGATGTCTTATAACGTACCTACGATACGTATGCTGTGTTTGCGATGGTCGCCATGTTCACTACACCAAGTTGTCACACTGGAAGCTACGATTTGTACGAAATTCATCATTTTCGTGCAAGATGTTGGCGGGTCTTGGGAGAGCGATGATAGTGAAAATAAAGTTTTGTTGTTACTTCTATTGTGTAAATGTAAAAGAAAGTGAGTACACGAAGTAAATATGAACATAAAAGACTTTGGTGAATTTAATTTTTAATCAATAAATACAATTAAAAATTTATTTACCTGGTTTTTCCAATTCTCCAGAAATCGTCTACCAAGTATTTTCTTGTTGCCCTGGCTCCGATATTTCTCAAAAATTTTGTTCCACATGCAATTAATTGCTCCAGGAAAGTCATATTATTAAAATTATGCACGGTAAAATCGCATGATATGACACTAGTAGTGTCATATCATGCGATTGCCGGCTGCGTGTAGCAGATACCAATTACTACTAGGCATACGCGTCGTCGGCAATGTTTCAAAATATAGCCTAGGAATGAAACACACCGCGACGTAGCTAAGATAGCGGAATATACAGCTCTGTATGGCCACTTGCATTATCAATAAAGGAGGCTATTTTTCGTACGAATAGCAAACATCGCATACATATCGTGCGTAGCGCTTTATCAGTCCTCAGCTTCAGGAGGCCAATAACATTCAAATATGTAGAGGGTCATCACGGGAAAATGTTAAATTCTATTGTAACTCAGTTGCCTTTGAAGATATCGGAAAAGTAAAAAATGCTTTTTTTTTAATTTCTAACAAGGAATTCAAATTTTTATAAAAAAGGAACAGTTGAGCATCGCATTGCAGAGGTATACGTTTCAACTTTGGTTTCTCTTATGAAATACCTTGTATATGATTGTATCTTTTGATTCGTCGTTTTTTCCTGATTTCATCGATATAAACATGTAAGCTATTATCTTTTATTGTTTACGAGATATTGAAATTAAATAACTTAAATTACATCACGGATAATATAATGTCATTTACAATTAATCTATAATTATAATTTACAGAAATTGTTCAAACTGCATTCCTTGCTTTTCCACACATAACCTACATTTTTTTTCCAAATTATTTAAACAGTTCTCGATCATATCAAGATGTTGGTTTATGTTATCAACTGCTTCCTGAATTCGATGCTGAAAATGGTTGCGGACCATACAATGGCCACCAAATAGTCCTGACCTAACATCACCGGATATGTTTTTGTGGGGCTATTTAAAGGATAAAGTCTATAAAAATCGGTCCGCAACTATTTTAGATGTAAATAATTTTATTAATCAATAAACAAACGGAATAACTACCTACCTAATTATGGACACGTTAGGGCAAAGAGTACATAAAAACCATATTGGAACCAGTTGTACTATTGGCAACAGCAGAATTAGTGAAAAAATTCATTACAAAAAAAAGAATAATTTTATTGTAGTGAGCAATCTAAGACATTTGAATTTTTCGAATGGAAACAATAATCAGATCAGGATAATAAAATAATTTTATTCATTCGCCAAACATTTAACATATTTAACATTTTTAAATATCATTGAATCTTTTAATTATAATTGAATCGAAAGCAATTGGTTTTATACAGTTTGAGTGTATTAATTTAAGTCTATTATTTACTCTCTGTCCGGTCCGTCTGTCTCTGTATTAAGACCATTCACTTGGGCCCTATGTGAGGTCCAAGTGTGAAAATTAATTTATTAAAGAAATAAGTAAAAGCAGTGCATTTTTCATATTACAACTAGTCCTGAAGTGGGTTGAAACCTTTGATGTGAAGATAACACTGATGTAGTTTTCCACGAAACACTAAAACACTATATACTGCATTCAACGCGCGTTTCGCCAACCAAGTTGGCATAATCTGGAGATGATTAAAACTAAACTTGTGCTAACAATCTACCCTATGTATACCAAAACTATTGTCACGGTTCACCGAACCGTCTAACCAATAAAGCGGGCTCTGTCACTATTTATACTATACTTTTACACTTTATGATTTCCAAGCTTTCAAATGCATCCAGCTGTCTGGTATTTGTTACATTCCTATTTAATCTTAAATTGCTAATATCTATTTTATGATTGTTCTCAAACGCATGTTGGGCTACACTAGATTTATCTGTTCTACCATATTTGAGATGGCCCATATGCTCTTTGAATCTAGTTTGAATTGATCTTCTAGTCTGTCCAACATATTTTTGATTACAGTCCTTACAGCTAATTTCGTGAATCCCCGACTTTTCGTTTGTTTCAATTTTGTCTTTTGGATTGCCTAAAAGTTATTGTAGTTTGTTTCCCGATGAATGAACCACTGTTATACCTACAACTTTAAAAATTTTACCAATACCACGGGTTAATCGAAGATCGAATGGAATCGATACAAATTTCGGATTTTCTTTTCATTTTGAAAGGTCGAGGAATTTCGAAGCGACTCTTTAAACTTTCGCTTCCTAATTATTTTATCAATTAAACTTACAGAATATCCATTACTCGCAGCTATATCCTTAATCAATGCCTTTTTTTTTCAAACCTCTCCTTATTGAAGGGCAAGCTTAATGGACGATGGACTAGAAAATTAAAACTCGCCATTTTGTGTTGAGCACAATGGTGAGAGTCCTTAGGGATATATCTTAGAGTACTGGTATATTTTCTGTATATGTCAAATTCTAACATATTTTCACTATTTCTAATTATTAATACATCTAAAAATGGTAGTTGTCCAGAGTTTTCAGTTTCATATGTGAATTTAAGTGACGCGAAACGGTGAACCGTGACAATAGTTTAGGTAAAAATAGTATCCTATTTATATCTAAACCTATTTTATATTATGAATAAAACTAAGCTAATGCTAACAAGCGATAGATTGTTAGCATAAGTTTAGTTTTATTCATCTCCAGATGATGCCAACTTGGTTGGCGAAACACGCATCAAGTGCAGTATATAGTGTTTTAGTGTTTCGTGGAAAATTACATCAGTGTTATATAACAACTACATTATTCATTTAAATCATCCGGGAAGTAAATTCTAAAAGGTATATTTATTTAATAACAAGTTCATAAAAATTTCAACTATTTTATTAAACAAAGCAGGTACATAAATAAGTCTGACCTTAATTTGTTTACATACGAGACGTCTTGTAGTATGAATTACATTAACGTCAAAAATGGTTGAAATTACCACGAGTAAGTTCAGACTTATGTTAACCCAAATAATAACACGTTACAGTAAGTGAACTAATCCTACTTCCAGCTCCAGCATTGCATATGACAAAATACATCGCAGCACTTTATAGAAACGATCTTGCACATTATTGAGTCCATTTAATAATCAATTCACTACTCATGAATTACATATCTAACAATATGAAAATGCCTTTATATACCAGTATTACGTATAAATACATAACAGTATTTATTGTATGGTAAATTTCTTGTTTATTAAGAATTAAGAGATATACTTAACGTCAACATTTTCAACGTGTTCTCATAACTTAATAATTTCTTATTTATGTAACTTTACTGCTGGTATTATTTATGATTTATGCGTGGAGTTCTCTTAATTTGGTTTTTTAAATGCGTAGTTAACCAGACTCAGGTGTTTTGAGTGATTGTGTCTCCTTTAGGCGACGGCGTTTTCAGCAGGTGACCAACAGAAATCGGTAAACATTTTCTGTTCATGAAAACCAAAAACGAACCTAATTACTTTATTTAAAAAAAAATACATGGTTAAACCTGGGATACATAGTCCGGGCCTCCAAAGCCCGCATGACATGTATTGTTCCGTAATTTACACAAAACTTTGATGTAAATGCTCTTCTTCTAGGAATGCCTCAAACTGAGCTAGAATGAGAGTTTGTCAAAACTAAAATATCCAAAAACGCCTTATAAGTAATAAAAATATATTTTATTGTTACGAGGTACCTCAAATTTACATAACCCGAGCCTCTGACATCCTTATAAAAGGCCGTTTATTTTTACATAATAAATGCAATAAATAAATAGAAATAATTGCAAGCGCTGACTCAAAAAATATTCTTTGGTGACCACAAGCATATACATATTTTATATACAGTGTGGAAATTAAGTAAAGCATAAATTCAGTAATTCCATTGATATTAATTTTTTTGGAAAAAATCTCCAAGGGGTATAACGATTTTAACTTCAGCAAATATTGTCGGTCTATTTTCAGTTTCTTATGTCATTTATTTTTTAAGTTATGACGTCACTGACTTTTTTTTTAAATGACAACCTATATTTTTTATTATTGATTTTGGTAGTAGTTTTTATTCCGGTTCCGACCGTATAAAATTTTCAATATGTTATTATTTGAAAAAAATCGAGAAAAACAGTCTTAAAGTTCAAATAACAAAAATTCATTAAATTGGGAAAATTTATCTAAGTTGCCTAAGTTTAACCGAAAGTTATCGACGGCTCATTCGTTTTTATTTTGAAATTATACAAATAGTTGAAAACTCGAACTAATGTGATGCACCGGCAACTAGTTAAATTTTCCCAATTTAATGAATTTTTGTTATTTGAACTTTAAGACTGTTTTTCTCGATTTTTTTCAAATAATAACATATTGAAAATTTTATACGGTCGGAACCGGAAACTGAAAAGAAACTGAAAATAGACTGAAAATATTTGCTGAAGTTAAAATCGCTATACCACTTCGAGATTTTTTTCCAAAAAAATCAATATCAACGGAATTACTGAATTTATGCGTTACTTAATTTCCACACTGTATGTTACAAATTCAAACCCCGCGTTTGAAGTTTGAATACTCAAGTATGCCAGTTTCAATTTGTTATGAATTGCATTATTCGTATCACTATATAAGGTAAATAGCGCAGTATTCATTTGAAACAAAACTTTTCGTTAGTGAGCTTCGGTTTTTTGTAGAATGCCACCAAAAGGGAAAATATAAAATAAATCTGCAAACCCAGCACTAGAACGTAGTATTTTGAAATGTATGTCCAAATTTGTAGCTCTCCCTTCAGCAGCAACAGAGCAAACTGAAACACCCAAAAGAAAAAGGTATCCACTATGTCCTTCAAATATAGACCGTAAACGTAAAACGATCTGCGAAAATTACAAAAATAACATTTGTAGCAAGCATAGTATTACTACATGTTACACTAAACAATAGTAATATTAGGAGTATTATTTTGTTTTATATATGCCAATAAATAATGAAAAATCCATAAGTTTTGAAATATTGCAATTTATTTGATATAAAAGTTATTTTGAAAAGCAATTTAACAGTTCGGGCCTCCTAGGCCTAGAGTATGTAACTCTGTGAATCTCACACGTTATGCATGCAAGGCTAAAGAAGTGAAATTGCAGATAAAACTAATGTTTATTATTATTATTTTTTTTTTTTTTGAAAAGTACCTAACTTTCGTGAAACTAAACAAAAGACACTAAATTTGTATTTTGAATTTATAAATAAAAAACCGCTGCCAATTATTTGGGGATCAAAAACTCCCTCACCGTTGTAAAACTCTACGTGTGGTGGAGTTTATAATAACAGTAATTTTTGACGTTTAAAAAAAGTTACATTTTTTGACGTTTCAAGAAAGTCATATTTTGACATTTCAAAGAACTCGGTGTGTGGTGGAGTTTGTAATAAAAGTAATTTTTGACGTTTCAAAAAAGTCATATTGGTGGAATGTCACTAATATTTTTTTTGAAAAAGTAATTTTTGACGTTTCAAAAAGTGACAATGATGGAATGTCACTAATTTTTTTTTGACATTTCAAATTGACGTTGCAAAAAAGTCACATTGGTGGAATGGCACTAATATTTTAAAATTTGAAATGTCAAAAAAAAATTACATTTCAAATTGACGTTTCAAAAATGTCACTAATATTTTTTTTTGACATTTCAAATTTTAAGAACCGATTTTGCTCATCAACGAACAAAATATCTTTCTTGACCTCTAGATTGTGTATACCAAATTTGAAAGCTTTATCTCAAAAACTGTAGCTGCTATCGCGAACCAGACAGACAGACACACAGAACTTTTTTTTGTCTGAAATTTTGTGTATTGTCATATTCGTCGAAATTCGGCCAGAAATGCAATAAAAATTTTCAATTTTTTTTCACGAATACATACCTTCTTCACTTTGAGGGGTGAGGAAGTAAAAAACGGCTACCAATTATTTGGGAATAAGAACTTCCTCACCGTAGTAAAACTCGACGAGTGGTGGAGTTTATAATAAAAGTAATTTTTGACGTTTCGAAAGTCATATTTTGACGTTTCAAAAAAACTCGATGTGTGTTGGAGTTTGGAATAAAAGTAATTTTTGACGTTTTAAAAAAGTCACATTGGTGGAATGTTACTAATGTTTTTTTTTTTGAAAAAGTAATTTTTGACGTTTCAAAAAGGTCACATTGGTGGAATGTCACTAATATTTTTTGACATTTCAAATTGACATTTCAAAAAAGTCACATTGGTGGAATGTCAATAATATTTTAATTTTGAAATGTCAAAAAAAATTGACATTTCAATTTGACGTTTCAAAAAATGTGTAATATTTTTTTGACATTTCAAATTTTAAGAACCGATTTTGCTCATCAACGAATTCAATCTCTTCCTTGACCTCTAGAATGTGTGTACCAAATTTGAAAGCTTTATCTCAAAAACTGTAGCGTCTATCGCGACCCAGACAGACAGACACACTGTCAGAAATTATTTTTTGTCTGAAATTTCGTGTATCGTCATATTTCGTCGAGATTCGTCCAGAAATGCAATAAAAATTTTCAAAATTTTTTCACGAATATAATATAACTTCCTCACTTTGAGGGGTGAGGAAGTAATATGAAGATATTAGTTTTGCCTGTAAATTTGCCTACTAAATCTACATTATATACATGATGAAAATACTGCCTTAAACGCACGCAGCACCGATTTAAATTCAAGAATACTCTCCGTATACATCGCTGCATATTAAACATTATTACGAGAAAAAAATATAAACAAAAAGTTACACGGCTTGTACTTCACTTATTGCGAATAAAGATTTACGTTTTTTAGAAAACAAATATAGTACCATATGAACAAAAACTAAAGGTTTGTATTGCTTGATTTCTCATATTTTTTTTTATTATTTAAAAAATGCCAATAATGATAAAAATTCGAAAGTTACAGCAAACTTTACCGTTTTAGTAATTATTACATAGGGTGGTTCCGTAGAATATTATAAATTAGAATTTCCCTATATTTGTGCCGGCGGCGGGAAGCAGTGACAGAAAGTGCGCATCATACGAAGCCGCCATTTTTCCAGGGTTACCAATCCTTTGACATTTACGATTAGTTAATTTGAGTAGAGTAATAATCAATTTTGTTCGTAAATGCCGTAACTATGCAATACATTTTGTTTGTCAGTAACGCCATGATCATTTAGTTATTTTGTGTTGTGTTGTGTTGTAGAGAAAATGTTAATGCGTTATAAATTTATAATGTCCTAGGGCGTTATGGATATTCGTAGCGCCCTAGGGCGTTCTTGCTCATTTAATGTATCTCAAAGTAGGATTATTATTGCAAAATAACAGAGTAGTAGGGCATTAATGTAATGTATTAATTTAATCTGTCATTAGGTCACAGCATAAATTTTACGACACCCAATAAGCATGAGCATAGAAAAAGTGATGTATCCAAACTCGTGGAAAAAATATTATTGCACTTGACATGTTTTCGTCGTCAAATTCAGTCTTAATAGCTTCGTTTGACATTTTTCACGTCGCATGCAATAAGCACTCACTTTTTGCACTTGTTGCATAAACAACTCTTATAAATATTTTATTATAGGCCCTAAATATGGTAAAGCAAGGTACGAACTCTTAAGCCGACAAAATAATGGATGAGTACACTTATAACATTTTATTGTGATATAGCACTATTAAATTATAATAGTTTCTCACAAAATTCTTTTTTATTGCTATCTCGTGATTTATAGATTATTTCTTCATATCATCAAGCAACAAGACTGTACCAATAGCAAATGTGTAGATATTAATAATTTTTATAAGAAAATGAAATTAGCGTAATACAATTTTTTGTTAAAATTTAGAAAAATCTAAAACGATTTTCCAGGGCTTATCAGTATAAAAGTTTCTCAGGATTATAATTAAATTTATATGGGATAAGTTAGGTTAGGTTCTTGTGAGTGGGTCCTTATGGTACTTATGGTTCACTGAGGCCATCAGCAGGACTATTGGACTCATTCCTATTTATACAGGGTGAGTTATAACTTATTTTATTAAATCTAAGTGATGGTAGATCCTTAACGGTCAGTTCATATAAAAAAAATAAAAAATCTATGTGCTACAGTTTCCGAGAAAAAAAATTACTCCAACATTTTGAGATCTTATTAACTAACCTATCTCAACCAAAAAAGAAATTAACATAGGTTGGGTGCCTACGACATTGACCTTGTTTTTTACAATAACTGGTTCACCACTTTTTGCCATTTTGTCTCCGATTGCATTTTTTTAACATAATCCCTTCAAAAGCGCCGACCGCTGATCTCGACGCAAATGAAAGTCGGCACCGTTTGTGCTACCGCACAAACGGTGCCGACGTAATGATTAATGCTGTCCACTAACAGAGCCGACCTGAAGTGAATTTATGGAATTTTTTTCCTATTAATAAATAAATGTGATACATTTTTGTAGAGTTCGGTGCATTTTGTCGCCGTGAACCTACTGCTCCTTACGCTTTTTTGTGATATTTCTATGACGAATTAAATAGGGAGGGGATGAAGTTATACTGCAGGAGCGTTTTGCTAAATATTCAGTTACGATATTGTTAGTGATTGAAAAGATTACTATTTTTTTATTTAATTTTTGAGAATGTACGTAAAAATTATATAAGAAGGGCTCAACTGTGTATGCAGGTTGGTGGTGAAAATTTTGAACACTTATTGTAATATGGCTACTCTTGTGACTACCTAATAAATTAAAAAAATTGTCAAGTGTTAATAAATTATGAAACTAATTAAATTAAAATAAGTATTGTAAATTGATAATGAAAATAATTGCTATTGTGAAACGTGAGTCCTGAATACGCCTCTGTCTCCATATTCGTACGTGGTCGAATATCAAAGCCCGCCGAATAGCTGCTTACACGCTTTTTGTGAAGTTTTTTTTTAAATGATTTATCATTTGAACTAAAAAACTGGAGTAGGATAACTTTGACGGTGATTTTCTGACCTTATTTGTATCTTTGCAATTTACAACGAACTTAGATAAGCAAATCATGTTTTTCGCGTTATAAGTGGGCCAGATGAGCAATGCAGTGGTCCACAAAAGTTTAACAGTATTTTAGGTAAGGTAGGTCAGTTTTTTTATCTTTCTTTTTTTATTATTTTTTTTCGCAGTTCGTGTTACTAATATCAACAGGAACCCCCTCCTAAAATTACACAGATAAGTTGGCATTCACCCTGTATTTCACCCAATAAGTTCAATCTTTTAATGAAACTGATAACTTTATTGGGTGAGATTATGTCCGGACTCTCTGGCAGCTATTGCCATTCACCAAACATTGAGAATCGGATCATTTCCACAGCGGAATATGTGCGCAGTACATGGTCTGTCTTTTCATTATCTTCTAGGCATAGGCAGCATTCGGCATTTTTCACCAGACCCCGTTTATGCAGATGATGGTTTAGTCTCTTTCCACCAGGCCGAGTTTATGCAGATGATAGTTTAGTCGGCAGTGCCAATTATCATCTACATAAACTCGGCCTGGTGGAAAACGTCAAGTGCTACCTAGGCCTGTTAGGGTTTTCAGGTTTACCCTGCTTAACTGTAGAAGTTTTTTGGTTCTTGATTTCAAAGGATACTTCATAAACGCCTTCGAATTGACTAATCCTGGTAACTTTTGCCAATACTGAAGAGTTTTCCCTTTAGCCCTGGTTAAGATAGCCATCTTGGTTGAGGATATACCAAATATTGGTTCGGATCCGATGAATCATGATCCTGCATTTTGTATGGCCAAGGAGTCGACTATCTCGGTACCTTCTAGAGCAGAGTGTTCAGAGACCAGACACCAGGGTCACTTTATTATTTTTGCTCAAATGACTTAGAGCCTTCTGACAGTTTCATACCGTTTTAGAGGTATACCGGTAGGTGCCAAGAGTTTTTGGAGCCGCTTGACTATCTGAGAAAATTTGTATTGATCTGCTTGCGAGATGCGTATATTCCAGCCCTCGCACACACAGTTCAATGGCATGAATCTTGGCCCGAAGTGTAGTTGTATTAGTACCTAACCTTTAATAAATATCCTCACCCTTGGTCTGTAGCTAGGTAATCCAATTTCTGTTCCCTCGGGAGTTTTGGAGTCGTCTCTAAACGAGAAACTGCCTTCCTTTAGTAGGTCGACTTTGTTCCAATCCCACTCATCTCTTTCTAGAAAAAGGATGTTGAAGGTCAGCCCGTAGTTGGTCATGATCAGGCATTCTCAGAAGGCTGTGACTTTCTATGCCATCCAGCAGCCTGTTCCTCTCCATGATATTAGTCGACGGCATGTTTACACGACATTTCAAAAACAATAGAACTTATCACAAATGATCCTTCGACAAGTAAACTTAATCGTTTTAAATTAAAATGTAGTGCCATCATATTAAAATTTTAATTTATTTAAACTAGAAGAAACGTTAAAATCGGTTATATTTAGATCTAAACTCACGCGTAATTGATAAAATGATAGAATAAGTGACACCATAAATATAAAAACTCTAAATCGTGATGAAATGGTTACTAAATAATACTTTTCCGTTGACCAACATATTGAATACAAAAAGTTGATTGAAGATGAAGTTACTTTGTGAAAATCCATTTTGATTTAAAAAATTATAAACACTTTTTTACTTGTCTAATTTTCACTTTATTTGTTATTTTACAACTAGTTTCATCCAATTCGGAGTTTACTTGAAAATGTCCGAATAGGATGAAACTAGTTGTAAAATAACAAATAAAGTGAATATTAGACAAGTAAAAAAGTGTTTATAATTTTTTAAATCATATTGAATACAGTTCAAATATTGTACAATTGTTTTCATTAACCTATTAATGAATTGCCTAGAGTACATCATCTTACATTCAATGTATACGACAATAGCTGTCACAGAACTGTTATAATGGATGTAGAAAATAATGGTAATGTAATGGTAAATGTAGAAAATAAACTTATCAACAATAATTTTAAAAGCCTTTATTATTCCACTAATAATCCAAACAAAGGAATACTAATTACATCGATACCGACTGGATGTCTATTATCGTCTCTTGGCTACATTCACAATATTTGATTAATGTCAACACAATGCAATTCTTAAAAGCATTGTTTTCTTACTATTTTTTTCTTTACACGATCTTTAACCTATGTAGATGCCGACAATCTCTGTAAAATAAACAGCAAGGCTAAAATATCAAGACTTGCTCATTTTTCACTCATACGAGCGAGATATTTAATGACTTTGGTAATTAGATTAAAATATCAAGGCTTCATTCATACGATCAGTATGTTTATATGCAACTGACAATAAATTCGTTAGAACGTATTTGACTACGACTTTTTGACTATCATTTTACGCACTAGTACAATAGCTTATTATACAGGGTATTACAAACGCAAAGAATAAAATAAATATTTCTTGAACAGACAAGTTTTCACGAAAAACTACAATCAGGTCGATTTTTTTTAAATATGCATTTTCTGATGTTTTTCGTTGATGACATCATCGATATAAGAGTAATGACGCCATTGACATTTTTTTATGTAGAAAGATGTGATGAGTTACACCTCGTTTCAAGACGAATTCAAAACACTATTTGTTTTTTTTCTAAATTCTTAAATAAATCACTTTTTTGCGATTATTATTATTTCATTTAATGAGGTTTTATAACTGAAGGAAATGTATTTTATAATAAATGTTCAAAGTGATTATTTAATACTAATTGACAATGGCACTTTTATGAGGCTAAAAAATGCTGAATTGCCACTGCTTTGTTTTCCCGAGATATACCTGACTTTTAATCTCATTCGCTATTTCAGATCTTCAATACTTTCAAAACTATTTTGGCACATCTGCATCTTCAAGTAACTCCATAGGAAATACTTTAGTGGAGTTAGTTCTGAGGACATGGTTAGGCACTTCAGAAATACTTCCATGATTCAACGATTGAGAACAGATTTAGTCATTGTAATATCCATTGTCGAACCTATTTTGAGCAGTATTGATAAATTTATTTACTAATATGTCTCACTGAGATAAAAAATAGCTTCATCAGTAATGATAACATCAACGAAAAAATTGTTTTAATTCAACAGTTCCACAATTTTCTCAGAAAACTGAAGCTTCGTCGCATCACTTTTTCGCAATTCCTGTTCCTTTCTTCTTTTCAAAGATCTGAACACTAAATGGTGCTTCAAATCATTATTTTGGGTAAGAACTCCACTTGAAGAGTGTGGATTTTCGATTAGCATCGCTATGTCGTTTCTTATTTTCATCTAGAGTTTTTGGTATGCTTAGAAATATATTTAGTACTACAAGGTTTTATCACAATTCATCGTGTAATTGGTCTGTCAGGTTATTTTTAATAGAATATCATTATTAAAATGTCAATTCTATGCAGTAGTTCATTTTCACAAATGGCCGTATTTATAAAAATAGGACTGATTATTTGTGATTAAAACAGACAGCTTTTTGAATTTGTCCTGAAATGAGGTGTAACCCGACGCACCATTCTATTTAAAAAATTGTCGATTACGTAATTAGCTCATATTGATGAAGTACTCTACCTGAAAATACCAATATGCACATTTTGAAAGCATACTCGTTTTTTGCGAAGTTTTTATTGACGTCTTAAACTCGGTTTAAAAACATAAGTTCTATTTTTCAGTATTTTCAGATTGACGACTTGTATACAGGGTGAGTCAGTTTTTTGTAGACAAACTTTAATAGGAGATAGAACACATGTTTTTAAAAAGAAAAGTCCCTATAAACATATGTCGTAGAACGCTTCGTTTCCGAGATACAGGGTGTTGAATATAATTTTTTTTTCTCGAATTTTCATTATAACTTATAAACGAATGCTTAGATTTTTTTCCACGTTTGGGGGATAATGCCTATTAATTAAGGGGCATAAAACAAGCGATAATAATGTTCAAAAACTAGCACAGTGGCGGAGTGGAGGGGGTGTTCAACCCCTTTCTTAAACAGAACTTCTACACCAATGACTATTTTTTAAAAAAACTGTTACTTTCATTAACCACATACAGTTTACAAAAATAATGTCCCTGCTTCTGTTTCGAAATTCCTGTGCGTTTCCGAGTTATTTTGATCTTTAGTGTTTGATGTGGTACTAAATTAAGTAATTTATTCAGGGTGAGTCAGTTTTTTGTAGACTAACTTAAACAGGAGATAGAACACATGTTTTTAAAAAGAAAAGTTCCTATAAACATATGTCGTAGAACGCTTCGTTGGGTGTTGAATATAATTTTTTTTCTCCAATTTTTTCAGTATGTATTTGTATGTATTGTATTTGAGTATGGCTTGATATAACAAATATTTATTTTGACTACATTGAAAAGAGATAAAGAATAAGAGATTTCGGCTTTTTAGAATCCTTAACAAACCATATTTATGTAGGTTTCGTTGAAAGAATTAAATATTTAGCCGATAATTGATAATAAATAAATTACTTAATTTAGTACCACATCAAACACTAAAAAATCAAAATAACTCGAAACGCACAGGAATTTCAAAACAGAAGAATAGACATTATTTTTGTTAAACTGTATGTAGATAATGAAAGTAACAGTTTTTTTAACAAATAGTCATTGGTGTAGAAGTTCTGTTTAAAAAAGGGGTTGAGCACCCCTCCACTCCGCCACTGTGCTAGTTTTTGAACATTCTTATCGCTTGTTTTATGCCCCTTAATTAATAGGCATTATCTCCCAAACATGGAAAAAATCTAAGCATTCGTTTATAAGTTATAATGAAAATTCGAGAAAAAAAAATTATATTCAACACCCTGTATCTCGGAAACGAAGCGTTCTACGACATATGTTTATAGGAACTTTTCTTTTTAAAAAACATGTTTTCTATCTCCTATTAAAGTTTGTCTACAAAAAATTTACTCACCCTGTATATTTTCTATAATGGAAATAAAGTGTTAGTGGGATTTAAAAATTAAATAAGCAGGAGCCATTGTCATATAACCCAAAAAAAGGAAACAACAAATCTATCGCGAACACGTGTTTCAGAGTTATTGCCCCTCGTTAGCTCAGTGTACTAGAGAATTACATTTAGGATGAGATAGACCACGAACTAAAACTAATACGACGAGGAGCAATAACTCCGAAATACGTGTCCATGGCCGCGTCGTTGTTTTCCTTTTTTGCATGTATGACAAATTTCTCCTTTATTTAACTTTCTGTAATGTCCGTTTTGAATTCTTTGACTGATCTATGGAATAAACAAATATCCCACATGAGATGCAACTCGAATATCTTAGCGACATCTTTGATTATGTCAAAAAAAGTTTTTCATTCATCAAAACGGGATGTTTTTATTCCATTTCAAATCACTCTCACCTTTATATTTAGATCAAAATTAAAAGAGGGGGGCATTTATGTTATCGCAGTTCCTCCATTCATCTGGTCCAAAAGATGATTTAAGGTAGCACAGCACAATCAATAATTTGACCTAATTTCGTTAATTTTCTTATTACGAAAAAATGGTAAACGAAATTCTATGGTGGTGGTAGCGCACACGTGGTAAGTAAATTTTTTGTCAAAAAATGATTTAATTGCACTAAACAAGTACAAACACTTGCAACTGTTGTTTGGTGTAATTAAATTGTTCGAAATGTTATAGAACTTTTTATGTAGATATCAGAAAAACAATGGAAGCACAACAAAATGGCTACAGTTATTAACCTTTTTTTTTTTTTAATTAAATACATACATGTTTGAACAGAACACTGTCATGAATACAACGATATAAGGGTTGATGGGTCTATCTCTAATACTTAGGGAGATTTGAGGGAAACTTTGTGTGTCACATTTCTGACTTGTAAGGAAGTGATTTTTCTGTTAATAGTTTTCTATTGTAATCAGAGCTAAGTGGATTTTTCGTTCATTTTGATACACCCTGTATACGATAATTTGTGTTAACATTTCTTTTAAAACCGTTTTGAGACAAAGTTAAATTAATTTTGCAAGTCCAGTATTTGGAATAACAATTATTTCTCAAACATAATTGTTTAGAACCAGTTTCTTTTCAGGGTAATCTTAGTTTGTTTTATTATCCTAATGATGAATTGATTATTGTGTTACAAACACAACCTAGTAAGAGGAAAGTAGTTCAATTCAACTTAGTTTAATTTTAAATCATGTGGAATTCATTTATTTATGGTATAGAAATATGGTTCTGTTTGTTTTAATTATTTACCGGATAAGTTATTAGTTGATTTATTTTAAATATTAGTACATGGCCGTTTTAAATTATTTCTCTTGGGAAATATAGTTTTAAAATTATGAGAAAGTGATTCCCAGGCTTGGAATATTTTGTAAACATTTGTTTATATGACTTAATGCAGCAATTTGTTTAAATACAATTCGTCAAGCTAGCTTAAATAACGTTTGCCACGGATAGCAGCCGAAAACTTTTCGCGGCGCGCAGTTTCCGCCACTAAATTTAAATATAAATTAAAACACGCCAATTAAAAGGGAGACATCTTCAGTCAGTGCTCGCAGCTCCAGATATCCAGTGTGCTCCGCAGTAACCATGTAGTGGTAAGAATTACTTTGACCGTTTTACTGTTTTTGTTTGTATTTCCGTCATTTACCGTTTTGTGCCCGAATTTACTGCTGTATTATTTTGTCCGAGTGCCTGCTTTTCCGAATAAATCAGAGATATTCGGGAATTTTCGCGAATCATTGATAACCCGCTTTTATCGAATATCTCCAGTCATATCTCTGGTTTAGTAAGTTTAAGCGAGAGTTTCCAATTAAATCTCGAGTTATTCCAACTGAACTTCTGTGCTATATAGTTATTCGAGCCCCGGAAATATTCGTTTGTCATTATTAGTTAGTATTGACGTAGGATAAGACTTTTATGCCTCGATCTGTGGACAGAATCTCACTAAGTGCCCCGGGCACTTAATATACAACCGTTCCGTCCGCCATACGTAGTCAAGAAACCCTAACAAATGACATTAGGAACTAATTTAAAGATATAGCACGCTCGAGATTAGACAGTCGTATATACCGCGTGTCCCTGGACTGACCTCCTGCACTTGTGTCTTGCTTTTACTTTGTAACCGCGTACCACTGAATATACCTGCTGCACCGACCGCCTGCCGTAATAACTGTCTTAAGCATTGGTGACTATAGTCATTAACCGTTTGCTGTAAATAACAGTTGTAATAGCTTCCGTAACTGTGCTTTGTTTTGATTCACCACTTGCTTGTTTTTACAGATGCTTGTAGTAAACATTTAAATATTGCCTGCTGATAGTAATACCGTAGTAGTAGTTTCTATAACTTAGCTATGCTCGATATAACTGTCAAAACTTTTGCATCATCATGACGTCCTTGGTTACTTGCTTGTAATATAACTTAGTATCTATGTTGCAATAAAACATAACTGTTGTATTTATTTATTATTCCTTTTTTTTCTTCTGTGAAGCAGTCTCAAATAAAATAGAGTAAGTAAAAGTTAAAATTCTGCCTTTTTTTTAATCAAAGGTATAAGTAATAAATCTGTTTCTACACCGAGAATGACATTTTTCAGTAGGTAAAAGTAAAGTTGTCCATTGCTACGCAACCGACAAATATACACACAGACCCATGGACATACCGTTTCTTAACTGAGTTATTCTAGCTTCTATCATACGGCTGATAGAATAAAGTGGTGTTCCTATACTGTAAAAGAGAAACTAGTGCTTGAGACTGTACTGTAATAAAATGTTAAAAGTACCGCTGTTGTACTAAAGGGTGCCAAAGTGACAAAGTAGCATTCCAATTTTGTTACGTCAGAGACTGTTCAAAAATAATTTATAAAAAGAAGTTATTCTTCAATTGTCTTGGTAATATGATTTTCCAGATATTGTTTAGAAATCTTGTAACTTTCTTACACACTATTTTTAAATAGTCAGAAACAACAGAGTTAACGGAGGTGGGCCTCACACAAAAGATTCCCTGATATTTCCCTCGGTATTAGAGATAGACATCAACCCCTACATCGTGTTCGTGAGAAAGCGTTCTATTAAAAAATTTAAAAAAATAAAATTATTAATAACTATAACCATTTTGTGTGAGTTTCCATTTTTCTTCTAATTCTTCTAGATTTTCAAAATCTACATAAAAAAGTCCTATAACTTTTGTATTCACCATTTATTCGTAATAATAAATATAAGAAAGTTAGGGAGAAGGGTGGGATTCTCACCAAATCACCCTGTTCAAAGTGTTTACTCCGATACCTCAATATGACAACCAAAACATCCTCACTGAAAATCAGTTGTCATATTCTGTTATTAAATAAAATATATAAACCCACAGAAATTTGACAACCACGGATTCTAAAGCCGAAGCTGCACGAGCGAGTCTTACACTTGAAAAAAACGCGGACACACAACCATTCTCACCGACATTGCCAGTACCAGTGGCGGTTATAGAACTCGCAGCTCAATGGAGAGATTATCTTGTCATCGCGCGCTCTAGGCAACTACTCCTCCGAGCCGGTTATTAATATTGTTATTATTGTTTTCTGCTCCTCTTAAACTGATGTTTTTACATTATGGATAAGCATGAGCTACTGCTGCAGTAATTAGCTGTCCAATAGGAAACATTATAACACAGCTTGTAGGTAGAGAGATAGGTATCTTTTGTTTGTTCCCCTATAACATCCAAATTCTAGAGCATGTCAAAATTTACAAATTCGTATTATAAAATTATAACACAGAAACACAAATTTCCAAATAAAATTTACGATGAAATTTAAATTTTATTACACAGTTTGTAACGGTCCATTTTTTTTGGCCTAATCGAAAGCACTATCTTTAATGAGTAAACCACTTGCGGTCGCATTATGTCATGGCTTATTTAACTTAAAATTTTATAATACGACCCTGCTATCTTAAATTATTATATTTGAAAAGAGTCAAAGGTTGGACGCAATTCGAAAACACTCAGTAAAAATGCCTATGTCGAATAATATGGGAAAATAAATTTAATCTCTGATGTTGTTAAAAAGAGATTATTGTATTTTTATGTGCATTATTTAAATTTAAATCTGGAGTGTGTGTAGAAACTAATTGTGCGTGACCTTGTCTGTTTCCGAGGAAGTTTGCGTAACCTGTAGCCCTGTGATTGGACAAAAACACGGGAGTGCGCGGGGGTCAGAGCTTAGCAACCGGGTACATCGAAGATCGATAAGGAGTCCGCCGGGAGCTATGGTGGAGAGTGGATGTATAGAGTCCGCCTGGAGCGATGGTGGCGAGCGGACGTATGTGTGTGCTGCCACAGACAATTAGTGGCGGCGCGTATTAAGGAATATGTTATAGTACGTTTAGTAACCGCAGTGTATTTGCCTTATGGAATGCGGTGTTTTGACCAAGTTAGTGTATGGTATTTTTGAATCCCGTTGGAGTATTACCTTTGGTATAAAGGAATATGTTATAGTACGTTTAGTAACCGCAGTGTATTTTGCCTTATGAAATGCGGTGTTTTGACCCAGTTATTTTATGGTGTTTTTTGGATCCAGTCAAGTAGTACCTTTGCAATTACCGAAAGTAAGTGATTAACTTTATCTTGCAAATCCCTTCCGTGACAATTAATACCTTATGTTTATTGCGTGAACTCCAGTTTGAACTTGGTTTATTTAGGTTAAATACCGTTATGTTTATTTGACATTTGATGTCTTGTAACGAAGTGATTTTATTTTATTAAGTTAGGTGGCTAGGTTTTGAAAAATATTTTACCCATTATGGTGCTACGCTTTTAATTAATAACAGTTAAATTGTTAATTATAGATAGGTAGTATTGATATGTTTTTATGAACATTCCACGTAGGCCAAGTGGCCGGCAGTAAGCGAAACGCGACGCACGCATAGTGTCCCCGGCACCCTTATGCCCGCGCTAACATGAGGGAGGCCGAGACTGAAAATAATTAAATTAGTTTCCGTCCAGCTACTCAACGAGGAACCACGCCGGCCAGCACAGTAAGTAAACTCGTGAGTATAAGGATATATTGGTATTTAAATTTCATGCGGAATTATTCTAAGTCCACAAACGGGTGACGTAGCTGTAATAAACCGCGCATGACTACCGTATCTCATCCTACTTCTGCGTTTAGCAGTGTTTAGTAGCATGAGGATTTTTACAATCAAATTGGTTCCCGTCTGAGCTCCAACCGAAGCACCACGCCAACTTGGATAGTAAGTAAACTTGTGAGTATAGAGGTACATAGGTATCCAAAGGTAATTGCGAATTATTCTAAGTCGATAAACGGTGACGTAGTTGCAATATTTCGCGCATGACTACCGCGCTCATCCTACTTCTGCTTTTTGGGCAGAGTTTAGTAGCTTGAGGATTTTGCAGAGTACCCACGAACAGTCCGTTGCTGCCGCCCGTACCGTCCAGACGTGTCGACCCCGACCGCTCCAGAGAGGAAGCCAGCACAGGATCCGGAAGTAGGTAGCAAGGTTTGATAAAGGTTTGGTAAATAATCGGTATTACTTGGCTGGTGAGTACTTTCCGGGCTTTATTTTTTTAGAGTTAGTGAACCGCGAGCGCTAAACGTATCCGCCTCATATCCTTCCTTAGAAAGGGAGAGCGGCCGAAGGTTGGAATTAGAACCGCGTTACACCGCGTGTTCTCCAGGCCACCTGAGCACGTAAAAATTCTGCAGGGTGACTTGGAGATACTAGCATTTGATACCGCGTGTCCTCTAGGCCACCTGCGTCCATTTTTTTTGGCAGGGTGATTTAGAGGGATTTCCGTAACCGCGTGCCTGCCAGGCCACCTGAGCACGTAAAAATTCTGCAGGGTGACTTGGAGGTATCGTCCGTAATCGCGGGTCCGCCGGGCTACCTGAGCACGTAAAAATTCTGCAGGGTAGTCTTGAGTTTGACCATCCCGTCGTCATCATCAATTTGCCGCTGTGAGGCTTGTTACTCCTTCCCCCCCCTTACCGTAACCGCATTCAACCGCGTGCCCTCCAGGGCGCCTGAGTCCGTTTTCTTTGGCAGGGCGCTTTGGAGATACTCGTTGGCATATGATAAGACCGGAACCATCCAACAGCCAAGCGATATTAAGTAACCGCGTTAGATAGGCATAGTTTGCTTATATTGGCGCTTGCTTCCCCTCCTGGTATCCGTCCGCCGTCTGCATATGACCGATTAAATCCATCGCTGCTTCCCGTTTCACCGCTTCGTTCACCGGCGTACTGTATCTCACCGCTTGACCGCTCGCTTACTGCCCCGCTTGTCCGTAGTATAAGACCGCTTGTAGTATAAGACCGCTTGTAGTATAAGACCGCTTGTAGTATAAGACCGCTTGTAGTATAAGACCGCTTGTAGAATAAGTTGTAAATATGAAGATGTATATAGTGTAAATAATTAGTGTGTAGAATAAATGTAAATATATTGAATAAGAGTCTGTTCATTAACTGTAGTGCGTAAGTTGCCTTTTTTCTCGACCCCTGGCTTAGCCGTATCTTCACTGTAGTTGCCCGGCCTCTATCGTCCCGCCGATAGAGTAAAGTGGTGTTTCTGCACTGTAAACAGAAACTGGCGCCCGAGATCTCCGTACAGTGTGCACCGCCGTAGTGTTGGGCGTCAAAGTGACACTTCCGCTCTTGCGTAGAGCAGGGAAGTACGTCACAGTCTTATGTTGTTTTATTTGTTTTGTAACAAAGTAGTTACCAATTATTGTCTATTGGCTAATTGTAATATTTGATTAACCCTAAATTTTTATTATAGCTAATACTGTGTCCTTTTTCTTTGAGTGCACTGACGTGTTGTCGGACATTCATTTTAAGTACTGTGCATTCTGTTTTGTAACCGAATTTATATTCATTTTTTCCAGTTTTTATTGAATAGATATGTATTTTGTTTAATGTAGTTTTTTGATTAATTACCTATTATTCTTGAACTATAAAAAACTGGTGGTGCCCAAATAAAAACCCTGTATATAAATATACATCAAAGCAATCCAAACTAAATTGGTGGAAAGGTTGAAGCTCATCCCTGGGATATACAAATTTGGAGGGTCTCTCGCTTGCTAGCTGGGTAATATTTAAAATAACTGGCTTGCTTCTTATAAACTAAATTTGTAAACCAATAAGAGGTAGGTCGTTATAAGTTACATAATATGTATAATAATGAACATAAATTTATATATTGAATCATCCAAAAATTGTTTCGATGTAATATGCTTTATTAAGTAAATAGGCTTTTTGGTTTTTATTTAAATTGTTTTTTGGAATTTTCTTAAAGTTTGAGGTAGTTTGTTTAATTTTTTTTTTGTTACGTTTGCTCATACATTATCTTCATTTCTTGCATTGCAGCGGGTACCTAAATGTTCAGTACTGTTTCCAATATATTAAAAACTAACTGATCTTTACTGTTGAAACAAAATGGTTACCTCTATTTACAATCGGAATAAAGAATTGTCCGTGTACAATGATGTAATGAAAACTAATAAATTATGAATAGTACGAGTACATATTTATTGCTTATATGTTACACAATATACAGTAATATTATTACCTGGGAACATAATTGAAATAAATAATTTGATATGTCAGTGGCCGGATATATCATACATTGTTTCAATAGAGTAGATGTCAGCACACGTGGTTTTATTTTTAATGTGAAGGCCCTGTTTTGTAATACTATTTGTCTTATACGGGTAATTTTTGATTATAACGGTAAAAGTGTTAGATATATTATTACTTTCATTTTCCTCTTTTTTCTTTTCGTTTTACTTACAGGTGTAATATCTTCACAAGGTATAATTTACTGTAATATATTAAATGATTATTGTTCATAATTTATAGACCCATAACATTTATTCAAACATAAATTTTGTAAGTATGAGATATTAATTTTTGATAAGAATTATACATTAGCTGTTTAACTTTACACAATGTGTTTGTTGAATATACAGTGCCATCGAAAACTCTATAAGCCAAATGAAATTATTCTAATGATTATATTGAATATGATTGGTTTGAAATTACACTATTGTTGATTTCGAAACAGGATACACACAGTTGAGTTATGCAACAGAAAATAGTTACTAATTTTAATTAAGTATTTGATGTGAAATTCTTTTTTAAAGGTTTTCGTGCTTTGTGTTTTAAGAATAATTTGTATATTGGGATCATGCATATAAGTTTATTAGAGAAGTTATAACAAATATTTTAATTTATTAACATAAGTACATAAAAATAATTTTCTTTGTTTTGCTTCTTCTTATTTTTATGTATTTGTTAAACCATTTATTATAATTTTGTTAAAAGTTCATTAGATTGTAAGTTTAAGATTAGTGCGAGGACACAGAATTTCTGTGGCGATACGGTTATGTGGAAAAGTAATCAGTGTGGATTAATCTTGGCCATTTTGAAATGAAATAGTCATATAATATTATTTCTTTCAAATAAAGTCGATTTGTCATTATTACTATTATTATTGTTATTACTATTATAAAAGTAAAGTTACTCTATCAGTACTAAATTGGTTATTTACTCAAAGCTAATCATTTAATTTGATTTAAAAATGATAACTAATACGCCTCTAATAATTTTTGCTACATGTATACATTGAACTGAATTTGTCTAAAAACCCAGTGCACATAGGAAAAAAAGTAGACAAAGAAAAAGGATTTCGAATAACTAAATTTAATTGCCATAGGCGTATGAATAAAAATATAAAACTCAAAGGATCACCACCACTTACAATATTTTAATTTGACAGGAAACTGATCATCATTTAGTTCGTTAAAATATTGATGTACCTATTCTATGGTACCAAATTTAAAGAATATATTAATAAAAACTTAAGGTATACAGCTAATAATAACCAAAAACAGGTATTTTGGTCCCAAAAAACACAGTAGTTTTCGATCAATCGAAAACTGACGCCCAATCCAAAAGAGAACGCGGCACGTGCAATGTACTTAATCAAAATGCGATAAGTGGAATTAGCGCCTGGGCGTTTGCTACTTTATCACTAAATGACTTGCTATACTGCATTTTATTTAAACAACACTTTCAATTTCGCATATACGACAAAACGTTTATGAGTATTTACCAGCTAAAATTGCATATACCGCCATTAAAGTTAGAAAAGTAATAAAATATCTTATATATGCCAAAAACTGAAATTTTGATTATTGTGCAGAAACTGCGTTTACATTATGGACGGCAGAATGGTCCATGGAGCCGGATAAGTATTTTGAAAATTTTGCGAGCACTGAGAAACATGGATTAACATAAGAACATTTTAAAATAATTGTACAATATATACCGAGTGTAACAGGATCATGGTACACCCTCCTTTTCTCCTTTAGTTTTGAAGATAATTGATTGAAATTTGGAATATCCTATATACATATAAGCAGCAGTTTTTGACATTCAAGTGATTTTTTTCACTTCCAGTTGCATTTTGGATTCTGCATAATTTTCTGAATCCAACGATAACAAATAAGTGACATTTCAAACGTCAACATTTTTTATAATATAATTTTTAGTTGTCCGTTTAAGTGTGCCATAATGGTTCCAATTTATTCTTAATTAGAGAAAATATTTAGCTTGTCAAACATTTGTTGGTTTATGGTGTTTTTATTGTGTCTTAAAAATTGTTTAAAATTCTTGTTAATTGTGTACACAAGATGAAAAAGTGGACATGTTAATTATTTATGGGGAATCAGAAAAAATGCCGTTGCGGCTAGACACCTTTATGCCGAATGATATCCTGATAGACAATGTCCAGCGAGAAATTAATTTAATCGTCTTGAAAATCAATTCAGAAGTGAGCCCAACAATGATCCCGAAGAAAATTTCATTCTTGACGAAGGAAGAGAGATTAATGTTTTGGCTCGAGTAGAAGTTGATAAGACTGTTTCTTTAAGGCAAATTGGGTTTGAATTGGAAATAAGTCACCAAACAGTAAGCCAAATTTTACACAAATACCATTATAAATCTTTTAAATACCAGTTGCACCAGCACTTGTACGAAAATGATTAAAAACGTAGGATGGAATATTGCAATTGGATTTTGCAGAATAATGTGTAGCCAAACAATGTTTTTTTGAGAATGATTTTATTTTCGGACGAGTCTAGGTTTACAAATTTGGGATTATTTAACCAACAAAATACAAAATATTGGTCACAAGAAAATCAAAATTTATTACGGTAGGGTAACTTTCAAGTGCGGTTCGATTTCAATGTTTGGCTTGGAATAATCGATAGTAGAATCATTGGTCCAATAATATTTGAAGAACCCTGACTGGTGCTAGACACTTGGGATTTTTGCAAAATTAAATTGAGGACAGTTTAGCTGAATTACCTTTCCATTTACGACAAGATGGCGCTCCTCCCCATAATTCAAGGATAGTAATTGATTACCTTCAACGAAGATTCGAAGAAAACATAATTTCGACGAATAGTCCTGTGAGGTGGCCTCCAAGGTCACCTGATTTAACACCCCTTGATTTATTTGTTTGGGGTCATTTCAAAAATTCTGTCTTCGCAACCGCTGTTACAACCCGTAAAGACCTAGAGCTACGAGTAAGACGCGCAATTAATAGCATAACGGCCCAGCAATTGGCGAACGTTCTTCGAGAAACAGCTATGCGAGTTCAGAAGTGCTTTGATGTTAATGGACAGCATTCTGAACAACTATTGTAATGTTTTGAGTTTATTTTTTGTATTCCAAAGCCGCCTTATGTATAACAAGGTAATTAGAACAAAATTGTATTTCCTTATTCTCTTTTAGCTGTAATTTTGTTTGTATTTATCGCATATTTTAGTACGACACATAAATCAATTCTTTATTAATAGTACTAATAAATGGTACCATGGTACCAATATGGTTCCATTTGAAAAAATTGAGTTTTGACCCAAAAACCATTTTGATGAATTTTATTTGCTCATAAATCACGTAATTTAGTATTTTTGACGGGATTTCGATTTATTTTTCTAGCATTACATGGGTTATTTAGAATAAATGGGAACCATCATGGCACACTTAAACGGAAAACTATAAATTACAATATAAAAAATACTGATATTTAAAATGTCACTTATTTGGTATCGTTGGATTCAGAAAATTATAAAGAATTCAAAAATGTAATAATATATAGGGTGTTCCATGTAAAAATCGAAGGTTAGTGTCACAACCGGCGAAACCGGAAGTGAAAAAAAAAATCGCTTTTATGTCAGAAAGTGCCGCTTATTATGTATATAGGATATCCCAAATTTCAATCAATTATCTTCAAAACTAAAGGAGAAGAGGATGGTGTACCATGATCCTGTTACACCCGGTATATTGCAGCAAAATTGTTCAGTGTAGTTTTCAGCGTGCAAGCGAGTCTCGATGTTGGGCACATAAGTACTTAGTCAATATTGAGTATGTGTAGACAATGACTGATATATTAAATAACCGAAATGGACACACACATTAACATTTTTAATTTTTCTTTCAATCACATTAAATTTCTAATAAAACCATAAAAAATTAATTTCAAATTAAAGTTCCTCTCTAATTTGAACTGAAACGGAAATTCATTTCACACTTTAGATAACTATATGTAACAATAACTACAATAACTACATGTTATTTAGAAATAAATAGAATTGATATCAGATCATAGGTGTTCTATAAAAACTCTGATTAATGAAGTATTAACAATTATGGGCATCGATAGTACATACAAAAGAACAAAACGGTTTCACGATTGTTGCGATTTGTTAGTCGCACTCAAATTAATTATGTAACAGCTCAGTATGTTAATTAAGATTGAATCAAGCTCAAGACAAAGCGTATTTATCTAGCAATCGGCAATTAAATGGCGGCTGCACATATCATAGACATATAAAAGTAAAAGGACCGCTTTTATTCTCGTTATTAGTTGTTTATCTCATCGATTTATATGCTAGTAGCAGGTTGATAGAAGATTATGAAATGTTATATTTATTGGTGTACTTTAGATAACTATTGTAATTATTTCATGGGGATATTGTTTTAATTCAGAAAAATTATGGTCGTGATGCATATTGCACAAGAATAACTTGACGGTAGCAATAATTTGTTATTAATTAAACGGAAAAGTGACTACCACAATCATTTATTATAAATTATAAACTTAGTAATAGACCTAGAAACATAAGACATGTTTCTAATGATAATGAAATATTTACAACAATAAAGCTTTGTTGGAACTACGAGTAGACTAGAATTTTATCCACCATTATTTCGTAATAATAATATACAAGATGTGATTAACCAAAATTATTCCACCAAGATATGTGGCTTATGCATCTCGGAACACCCGCACATTTTACTTTAAATATCCGACAACATTTAAGTTAAATATTTCCAAATGATGGATTGATATATGACATGATGCTTCGGTAAACTGGTCAGCATGTTCTCCTGATAAAACGCTGTGTCATTATTTTTTATGGGGCGCTTTAAAAAACATATTACTGAAAATAAGTATTGCTTGTCCTATTAACACTTTCAAAAATGCTTAGTTTCTGAGATACGGGCTGTTGAAAGTTAAACAAATAAATATATGTATAATGTGGATTGATGCCAGAAGAGAAAAACTGTTCTATTGTTGATTTTAAGAGAAAAAGTCATTTTTTATAAAAAAAATTACTAACAGAAATAAGATTTCTTTGTTCATAAAATTCAATAATGTGAAAATAATCCAAAAAATGAAGCATTGTGTGATTTTGTGAGAAGAGAATGCTTTCTCAGGAAAAAAATTATATGAAGTTTGATGGGTCTATATCTAATAGTAAGGGAGATATGAGGGAAATTTTGAATGGCGTCCACCCCCGTTAACTTTGTTATTTCTGATTATTCAAAAAAAAGTACATAAAAAGTTACAAGAATATTTAAGAATACTTAGAAAATCGTGTTACTAAGACAAGTGAAGCTACTTTTTTTATAAATTATTTTTGAATAGCCAGAGATAACAAAGATAACGGGGTTGAGACTCATACAATGTTTCTCCTCCTTTAGAGATAGATCTGTCAACCAGAGGTTGTATTGTATTTATGAGTGAGCGCTCCATTCAAATATGTAAAAATATATAGGGTATTCAATTTTGTGTGAGCTTCCGCTGTTTTTCTAATATGATTTTCACAATCTATATAAAAAGTCCTATAACTTTTGCATTTACCATTTTCTCGTATTAATAAAACTGATAAAATTATGTGGTAGGTATTTTCTCAAAATCAACTTGTACATACTTTTATTTTTTATTCTGTCAGCAATATACCAATAAAAACAGATGAGATAAACAGAAATTGAATTTTCTACCAAAAACCAAAAAAACGTTTATTAGAGTGGCGGTTTGTCCGGGTAGACAGGTATATCCTTTTAAAAAGATATATGTTATACTTATCTGTGATAAGATTTGTAAAAGTTAGTAAATAATAATTAGCAAAAAATTTTCAGTTAATATTATTTTTCATTCCACTCTATATTTTAAACTTTTACCAAGAAGAGGAACTTAATTTGTTTTTTAAATTATTCGACCCTAAGGGGAATTTCCACTACATAATTTCAATTATTCTGTTCTCTGAAGCCATTAATGTTTATTACATTAAGGTTTACAAGTTTTGTTGCTTTGAATTCTTTAAATGTGCTGGGTACCCTGATGACGCTCGGCAAGCAGAAACACGTGTCGGTAGATATTTTAAAGTTTTTTAAAGTGAGTGTTCAACTGGTGAGTACCTTGTGTTTTATTTATTTTTTGGTTTTACTAGACAGAATAGTTGAAATTAAAAATGACATTATTGAGTCAGTTTACTGAACATAATGTGCATATTATCTTTTTTTGTAATCCAAGTTTTAGCGTTTTGACAAATAGCCGGGAAAATAATTGTTTAAAAAGATATATGTTATACTCATCTGTGATAAGATTTGTAAAAGTTAGTAAATAATAATTACAAAAAAATTTTCAGTTAATATTATTTTTCATTCCACTCTATATTTTAAACTTTTACCAAGAAGAGGAACTTAATTTGTTTTTAAATTATTTGACCCTAAGGGGAATTTCCACTATATAATTTCAATTATTCTGTTCTCTGAAGCCATTAATGTTTAGTACATTAAGGTTTACAAGTTTTTGTTGCTTTGAATTCTTTAAATGTGCTGACTACCCTGATGACGCTCGGCAAGCAGAAATACGTGTCGGTAGATATTTTAAGGTTTTTTAAAGTGAGTGTTCAACTGGTGAGTACCTTGTGTTTTATTTATTTTTGGTTTTACTAGACAGAATAGTTCAAATTAAAAATAACATTATTGAGTCAGTTGTACTGAACATAATGTGCATATTATCTTTTTTTTGTAATCCAAGTTTCAGCGTTTTGACAAATAGCCGGGAAAATAATTGTTTAAAAAGATATATGTTATACTTATCTGTGATAAGATTTGTAAAAGTTAGTAAATAATAATTAGCAAAAAATTTTCAGTTAATATTATTTTTCATTCCACTCTATATTTTAAACTTTTTACCAAGAAGAGGAACTTAATTTGTTTTTATTAACTATGTATTAGCCTGACTTGATTTTACAAAAATAATTATTTAATATTATTAAAATACATTTAAAGAAAATCTGTTGTCATAAATTATGTGCGGAGATGTGATTTAAAATACGCGCTCATTTAGAGTATTTCAGTATTATGACGTCATTTGACTAGGTTTGGAGGCAAACACAAGCAGCCAGTGAAAGCGAAGACGGTATCGCAGTATTGCCAGTTTTACGCTCATTTACAGGTATTGCTGCGGTATTACTCCTTACGACCAAAGTATTATTAAAAGTTATTCCATATGTTCTATTGCTAAAATCCGCCGCCTGTATGTGAAAATACATTTTTATGTTATTGGCGCATGTTTAAAATAAGAGAATATTCATACAGATGCCATATTTATTTGGGGCCATATGCAATGCACTTCTTTCTCCTGTAATAGGTCTACTATTCGATGAACTGTGATAAGGCCAAGATTGATGTGTAAAACACTTTATATTTTTTTGTTTTCGTATTCAGCGATGTCTCCAGATAATTGATACATGTATCATCGAGGATCAAATATTACATTCCTCGCATCGATTGTGGTATATTCTCCTATGTTTGGTCGACTCTCAAGTTGTTTTTTTAGCGAGAGGGATTCATGAAAAGCTTAGCAATAACTTCTTGAGTATTTACAATAGCTACGGCTTCTTTACCATCAAATAATTTTACTACGACTCTTTTTATACTGCCAGAGTTTCTGTAGTAATACGATGCTGCGTTCGCCAAGTGTCCCATCTAGTTAGAATAGGCTGTGGAGGTAGTAGCGTATTGGATATAAATTCGTGAAAAAGTCAAATACATATGTATGCAGCACCTGCAAAGAAGTATTGCATAATACTCTGGGTGCGAGAATAATGCAAATGCTAATTCACAGTTTGCATGAGGTAGGTTTTTAGAAGATATTCGAATGTCTATGCAACTAATAATTCGCAAACAGTTTCATACAAGTAAATTAAATTACGTTTAATATTAAAAATTCCTATGAGTTAATTAATAGAACTAAAAATATTAAGATGCCTGACAATGCTAAATTTATTTCTTTTGATGTACAAAATTTATTTCCTAGTATACCGCCAAAAGATACCATAAAAATTATAGAAAATTTACTAGATAGAAATAACACAAACCCTGTTGTAAAATCTGAACTACAAAATTTGCTGACCACATGTCTAAACCAAAATTATTTCCAATTCAACAACGAAATATTCACATCAAAAGAGGGCTTAATAATGGGAAACCCATTAAGTCCTATTTTAGCAGAAATTTGTATGGATCATATTGAGAAACAAATACATAAAAACAAATTATGTAAAAGTTTTTTATACTGATATAGATATGTAGATGATATTATCGCATGTTTTACAGGTACAACAAGACAGTTAAATACTTTTGTAGAATTTATTAATAATTTACACCCTAATATAAAATTTACTGTAGAATATGAAAAAGACAATTCGATTAATTTTTTAGATTTAACTATCACAAAAATTAATAATTCACATGAATTTAATATTTACCATAAACCTTCGTACACAGATATTACGATACATAATAGTTCAACACATCCTGTAAAACATAAACACGCTGCCTATGTTAGTATGATAAACAGATTAACCAAATTTCCTTTAACCGAAGATAATTACAACAACGAATTAAATTTTATTAAACAAATAGCAGTGAATAATGGTTTTAAAGAAACTTTGGTTAACAATTTACTTAAAAAAGAAAAATTATAATATAGCAATAGAATCAGTTTATCCAAAAGCAGAAGTCAGTGAATTAAGTGATTTAAGATATAAAACTCTTACGTATATAGGCCAACCTACCGAAAAAATATCAGTTGAACTTAAGAAAAAACATAATATTAAAATAGCATTTAAAACTAATAACACTAAAGGAAAATTTATTAAGAACAGTAAAGATAAAACTAAAAAAGGAACAAAAAATAGGAGTATATAAGCTTACATGTGGTACATGCCCTAAAGTATACATCGGACAAACGGGAAGAAATTTTGGAAAAAGATTGTCCGAACATAAACGCAGTTTTAATAACAATAAATTAGATTCGACGTATGCCAACTATTTGCTAGAGGACAATCATTCTTTCAATAATAATTTTGATATTTGACACATAGAAAATAAAGGATTAAAATTGTCACTATTAGAGACATTAGAAATTAATAAATTAAAAAATAGTAATATTATTTTAAATGACCAGCTAGATTTAAACTGTTCACTACTGTTAAATATTTTCTAAATTATTTTGTACCTTATTTAATACTGTTCCATTTTATTACCCTAGATTAGTTAGTTGATATATATACCCACAATTTTTAATAAAGAATTTAGTCTTGTACTCACCATCTGATGAAGCCACTGTGTGGCGAAACAATTGTCATAAGTTAATTAAATTGTGAAAATCAAACATAAGTTTATTTTGTGTTTATTTTGTGTTTAAATGAAATTTGACTTATAATCGAACTAATTGTTTTAAATAGCCTCTTTAAAGTACATTATTAATGAAAATGCATAAACGAATTAGTTTTAGTATGGTTATATAAAAATTCATACAACGTAAATAAATTCACATGACATATAAATGTACATTTCTTACCAAGGTTCCTGCAGACGGCAAATAAGTTCTGATATTTAACACCGCTTGTGTTTGTTACAACTAATATGTTGTTATTTGCTATGTTTATCTAACAATTATAATTAAATTAAATTCTTCTTTCTGCAATTGGAGTGTTTGTTCTGGGCAACAACTTTTAATTTCATAAATAACTAATAAGCTAGTTAGAGATTTGCATATTTCAAATACAACGTAACGTTGTTACACGATCGTGCTGTGGTAACAGGAAATACGTTAAGAAATAATAAATAACCGTTTTTGATATTTGATAAAATAAGGAAAGTTGGTTATTATTATCCATATTTTATCATCGTGGCTAACATAAAGATTAAGCGTAAAATACTTGATTATACATTATATTAAAATTTAAATTGAAAATACGGTAATGCCACAAGCTATAAATAAATATATGCAGTAGTCTAAGACAGAGGTACAGAAACGGAGATAAGATTTTACATTTGTAGGCAATTCGTGTGACATTATGGGTAGGTAATGAGATAAGCAAGTTATGCATTATAAATCGCACTGACCCATTTTGGAACAATAAATTACCTAATGGACACTTGGAGAAATCCTCGAAGAATCGGAACATAACCGGCACGAACTAGGCACACTAGCGGCCATGAGAAAATATGCATTCTGATAGAATCTTTAAAAATACCACATGATAAAATTATATTTTACCAATGGTAATACAAGAATTCATAAAGAGAAATCATATTATTATCTGATTTCAGTATTTTATAAGTATTAATGAATAATAATTAACTGCATTGCATTAAAATTTTCTGCTGTTCCTGGCGCACTCGCCATTATTTTAAATGCAGTAACTTCTCGTCCTACTTTTATTTTAACATTATAGTTATTTAAATATTATAACAATAGCAATACAGAAAAATATCTGTTAGTTTGACATGAAAACTTACTTAGAAGTGAGCCTGGAAGTAAGTATAATTTGGTATATTTGTAAAACAAAGACAGATGTGTATCCAACTAGAAATAATGATTAAAATGTGTTTATTGAAATTCACAAATAGAAATTGATACATAGAGTCCTTTATACCATCCAGAGTATAGTAGCCGAGTGGGTAAAGCGCTTGTAACTATTTACTCGGTACCGAGTGTCGATGGTTCGAATCCATCCTGGAGCAAGTTAGAAATTTTATTTGTAATTTGTTTCGGATTAAGATGGCAAAGAACTGTCGATGTCCTAGATGTGGTTCGGGCTCCACAATAAACTGTAGGGTTACGTCTCTCTTTACTCATCTCAAAATCCTAGGATTTTTTGGGAGTTACTTCGCTGACTCGAGAGGCGGTTAAGAAAACATTTTTTTAAAAGGATTTTCAAACAGCCTCAGCATTAAATGTTTCCCATTCCTCGATTATTCGCCTATTAAAAGAAAGTAAAATGCATCCCTATAAACTGACCCCAACTCAAGAGCTTAGTGAAGACGATTTTGATAGAACAACGTATTTTTCTGAACAAATGATGCAAAGGTTAGATAATAATGTTATCCAACAATGTTTTGTTCTCTGATGAGTCCACTTTTACTCTTCACAGCTATGTTAATCGTCAAAATTGTGGCTACTGGGCTAATGAAAATCCTCACTGGATGAGAGAATTTCATACGCAAAATCCAGAAAAAGTTAATGTTTGGGAGGGGATAATTGGAGACCATGTCATTGGTCCCTTTTTCATTGATGACAATTTGATTGGAGATAATTATTTAGTTCTGCTACAAAATAATGTCGTACCAACTTTGGCAAACTTATATCCTGCTCAAGCAAACCCACAAGATCCAGACGATGTGATATGGTTCCAGCAGGATGGAGCACCAACATACTACCGAATCAATATCCAGCAATACCTCAACGTAACATGGAAAATAGCATATATCTGATAAAGAGAGCTGCTTGGATCACAGATACATACGCTTTAACATAATGGAAGCTGACAGTATCAAGAAAACTTATTGAAACCCCAGGAAAACGAACTGGGAAGCATATAAACCAGACGTAGATCACAACCTGAGGGCCACTTCAGACACGATAAGGAACGTTAATGAAGGTAGCTAAGAAACTTTTCCAGAACGCACTCACCTCTTCATAAAATGATAACTGTCCTGTGGTGACAAGGAATACCAACAAAAAAACGTTCCATGGTGGAATAAAGTACTTGTCACCATGAGAACACAGGTGAGAAGCAAGTTTAATCTTGCGAAGAGGAGAGGGGTTTGGGATGACTATAAAATATCTACAGTTTTAATCATCTCCAGATGATGGCAACTTAGTTGGCTCAACGCACGTCGAGGGCAGTATATAATGTTCTGGTGTTTCGTGGAAAGCCACGTCTGTGTAATCTTCACATCAAAGGTTCCAACCCACTCCAAGTTTAGAGGATCCCTCACTGAATGCAATAGAAAAATATATAAGACTCAGAGGAAAACCTGTAGGAGGCACTGCGAGGATATTGAGAGCACTGCAGAGTGGTTCAAAATTCAGATGATTATGTCAAGAAAACCTATACGTATTCTCCCTGGAAAAAGAACCAGAAGCATTAACGAAGATAGGGTGACACTGACGTAGTTTTCCACGAATCACCAAAACACTATATACTGCACTCGACGCGCGTTTCACCAACTAAGTTGGCATCATCTGGAGATGACTAAAACTGTTTTAATCATCTCCAGATGATGCCAACTTGGTTGGCGAAACGCGCGTCGAGTGCAATATATAGTGTTTTGGTGATTCGTGGAAAACTACGTCAGTGTTATCTTCACATCAAAGGTTCCAACTCACTCCAGAAGATAGGGTGGGAAATCATGGAGAAATTACTCCAGGTACACTTTCCTGGCTTTACCATTATTGAGCAACCGCAACCACTCAACGACTAGCAGAACTCAGAACTAGAGTACCATGGAAACAAAGCTTCTACAGAAGGTTGGACAGTCGCCAAGAGGGTGGTCAATAAAAAAAATCAATTGGTCTGTAAACCCATTCGAGCCGTACAAATCCCTAAGATCACTCGGAGCGAAATATCGAAAATCTTCTGTTGGTAAAAAATTTTCAAAATTGACTAGCCATTCCAAATGAATAATCAAATATTAATTTATAACAATGTGTGAACAACTTACCCTCTTAACTAGCTTAATGAACTAGCTTGGTTATCACAAACTGGAGAAGATCTGTGAAAACTTTGCAGCATCAAGTATGTTTCTATAGTTGTCTCCGTGAGTGATATTTACTGTGGTGAAAAAATATGCTTATATTTTGAGAACGACCGTTCGACATCTATTGATGTAATACAGGCATACTTAAAATAGTCTTTGAACGCACCTAACGGATCTGGGGTTGCACCATCAGTACCACCACAAATTTGTCTTAATCTGGTAAAACGGTGTCTTGCTTTAACACACGTGCGAACTTTTCTCCAACGTGCTAATTTTTTGCGTCACCTATAAAGTGTAGCAGTCAATTTACTTCGTCCACTATTTGCAGTGACTCCGCTAACGACAACGCACTGTTTTGTGAGTTTTGTATGGCGTCATGTAGTCTTTTATAGTTCTTGTGAAAAGCTGTTTCAACGGAAATATCCTCGAATTTTGTCTGGCTCCCTTTAATAGCTGCAGCCTGGTCAAGATTGAATTATAATATCATAGTTTTTATTTACTGTAAATATTCAGTATAAAATAGTGGAAATGATGATTTAAGAGGGTTAAATTCACGTACTACAACATTTACAAGAGAATTTTTTTACGATCTGTCGTCTCGTCAACACATAACCACAGCCGTGTGTTTTTTTAATACACATTTGATCTTATTTACAATGTCTTCGCGTACGGTTGGTTTATAGTTACGCAACGTTGCGCGATGTGGTAACGTCATCTGGGGATTGTATTTATTCCAGAACTCCCGAAATGGTTGTTTATAGAGTATGTGCAGCAGAATATCACGGGCAATTAGCATTAACAGAACCATAAACTGTATTTTCGAAGGCACGCATTTTTTTTGTTTTATGCTGCACAGTATTTACGTGAGGTTTACAGTCATATTTATCCCAACACATCAGAGCTGTCTCACACACCTAAATTATTGTGGCACCATTATAGAATAAATTCGGAAATTCACTGATAAATTTATTCACATTGTCAGCGTATTTACGCTTTTTACCCTTGCGCATGTATGACATATTTTATTATTAAATTAATATCAACAATAAAGTACACCAAATAAAATTATCAACAATACAAAAACATAAAATACAACGGAGAGGAATAAATTAGCGTGTAAACACTACGACATACAACAATGGACTAGTTTCACGTATCGCTTAGGTTTTTCCGCTAGTCGGTCATTGCCTCACCGGATATCTATCTACCTGCTGTTGCACCACTGAATAGCCGCACGACTTGCCAACTCTACTTATAAACTATTCAATAAGTGTACTCAATTTTATATCGATATATCAATATGTTTGAGGGACAGTTAAAAAAGAACTTAAAAAAATCAACGCCTTGTATCTCTAAAATCGAACAAAATCGATGTTTCAAAACTTGTTTTCTTAAAATGGGGTCCACTTTCTTTCAATTGTCGAAGCACCCAATACATAACAAAACTGTTTTAAATAATACCTATGGTTTTTAAAAAATTGGTAGATATTATATATTATATATATTATAATCATAACAAAAATTCAACTCTAACACTTTATCTCCAGATATTATCGTTAAAATGAATGAAAAGTGCCATTCACTACAATTTCCGCTTGCGGTTCTAAAAGTTAATTGTAGTTCTCACAGGTGCTACATAACAAGAGCCATCATTTTAACGCATTTCTTTTTTTCTAGCGAGGAATCCAATGTAGATGTCAATATGCCTCTTGACATCTGCAAAAATTAGAAATAGAAACAACCGTATCTCCAGAATATGAGACAGCGAGGTTATCACTTAGCAATTGCATTTCCATTTTGTTAAAAATATGTAAAAAAAACCGAGAACACTAAATTAAATAGGCAATAACAACCACACTTTAGGTAAAGTTTTGTAGTCGAAAATTATTTACTTGTTATAGTTGATTTATTTAAATTTTATTGAAAGCGGATGAAGAATTTTTTTAGAATAACTTTTGTCTTTAAATTAAACTATATTTCGCATGTATATTATATTCTTGTATATACCTTCAGATTGTTTGATTTCATAGATCGCCCATTATAAAGCATTAGTAACTCTAATTATAATAAATATTAAGCAATAATATATCAAACTTCCACTCTTCCAGATTAAAACATCTGATTGAGATTAAGACAAAACTATTAAACTTACTAGATAGTTAACATAATTAACGGACCTTTTAAAGCACTACGATAATTATATATTAGGTTACTTGAATATTCATCTCATCTAATTAACAAAAAAAATTTAAATTCTAAACACTTAGTATGTCTATGTAATAAATTGTTTTGAAGCTGTTATTTATGATATTTCAAGATAGTGTTGATACAATAAAAATGGAATGATTATGGATATTGCTTTAATTGAGAAACTAAATAAACAACATTCTAAATGTTGATCACGTAGCATCAAAGGCAGTAGGTACGGTCATTATATAATTGCGTAGTGTAACAGGTATCCGTTAACATACCGACTTTATCTTAAAATCTATCAGAATCTAGATCGGCAGACGACGTACGATCTTTAGCAAGTATGTATGCGTCATCTTGATAATTGATGTTGCTAAATGTTAGTTCTATAATGCAGATATGCCATTTGTTTATGAAAAAATAGCAAATTCACTGAAATACATATTTATTTATAATAAACATATTATGCGAATGTGGGCGTGGCGAAAATCCGTTTTAATTTTGAAACAACGATTTTCAACATTATTTTTTATAAATTTATTCAATTTAATAAACATTATGGAACATTTATGCAGCTACGGACACGTGTTTCGGAGTTATTGCCCCTCATCAGCGTAGCGTGGCTAAGAAATTGGATCTAGGATAGGATAGATCAGGAACAAGAACTAAAATAAGGCTGGAAAGTAGAGCACACAGTACTCAATTAATGCCTTCATGTTCCCATGTACCACAAATGGGACCTCGATGAGCACAGTCAACACACAGAGCTCTATGTGTACTGCTCGTTTCCACCTGGCACATACAAACAAAATAAGATAGATTTATTGGGGTTCCAAATAAAGCAAAAGTAGGTTTAGTGCCACATCCCAAAAAATATATATGCAGCTACGGATACGTGTTTCGGAGTTATTGCCCCTCATCAGCGTATCGTATCGTGTCCGTAGCTGTATAATTATTTTCTTTTTGGGATATGGCACTAAACCTTCTTTGCTTTATTTTGAACCCCAATAAATCTATCTTATTATGGAACATGTTTCGCTTTTTCCTATTAATGCATATTCGAAGAACTAATAGAATTAAAGATATTTAACATAAATACTAAGTTATATACAGTTATACAGGGTGGCCAAGTTTGCAAGGCACAAACTTCAGGAATGTGTAGAATATGTGAAAATAACAGGATTTTCTTCTATGAACATAACTAGAAAAATGCACCATAACTTGGACATAGAGTTTTAAAGTTTCATTAAAAAACAGTTTACAATTTAATATCTAAGAGAAGACAAAAATTATCGATTTCAAATTTGGTACACCGCATTTATATGTAAAGCTGCATTTACATTTCAAGTTAAAACTGATAACAGAAAGCCATTGGCGTAGATACGAGGGTTATATACCGCTTTTATAGAAATAAGTAATACGGCTCTGACAATTTTAAAAAAAAATTGTAAACTGCTAAATGGTCCATGTATTCTGACAAAAAAAATTGGTTTTTTAAAATTTTGATAGAAAGAAAATTGCAATTGAAACTTGCGAAAAAAAGTTGAAAAAAATTGTGTGACTACCCAGGTTATTTTTTAAACAATTTGCAAATTATTTGTAAAACATTTTTTTTTTTAATAAAGTATTGAGATATCTCAAATTTGATAAAAAAATATTGATTTTTTACAGTTACACCGTTTTGAAATTTTATTCTAGAATCATTTTTCACTGCAATTTTTAAGAAGGTGGTACTTTGTAAAAAAGTTTTTAACTTCAGGTCTCGGAAATTGTCAGCTCGCCCAGTAGAGAATCACTTTCTGGTCTTATTACGTAAATTACTATTATTATTGTATCGACTAAATGAGTAATAAATGGCACAAACCTCGGAAACAGTGCATTATTGGAAAAAAAATTTGATTTATTGTCCATACCTCAAAAACGATTTAGTGCAAGAATGTTAAATTCCGTGCGACGTTTTATCCTGTTCTGCTTCACAATCTAGGAGTAACGATTCAAAATTATTCTAACCAGTGGTGGAGATATGGTGGTATCCCATTTTAAAAAGTAAAAATTCTCCGCCACTGCATATTTGCAAACAGCATATAAGCATTCCTTACAGTCATACGGAAATGGCAGTATTTCTAGCAATTTCATTGGCCGTTTCAAGGCCACGGCATGGCGTGCTCATCAGATATCATTTTTAAAGAGGAATTCGGCACCGTGAAAATAAACAAACTATAATAAAGGGCAAGGAAAATAAACAAACTATAATAAAGGGCAAGGAAAATCTTACTAACGAACTAAAAAAATACTTATTAAAAAAAGATAATAATAATAAGTTTGTGATTCGAACCCTGGACCTACCGCGTGCTAGGCGAGTATCTTCTCTATCGTCTAATGAGTTCCTCGCTGACAAAAGATTCCAAAAGGATTTAATATACTTTTACATATCATGTAACTGCGCATGCCCTAAAACGGCCAATGAAATTGCTAGAAATACTGCCATTTCCGTATGACTGTAAGGAATGCTTATATGCTGTTTGCAAATATGCAGTGGCGGAGAATTTTTACTTTTTAAAATGGGATACCACCATATCTCCACCACTGGTTAGAATAATTTTGAATCGTTACTCCTAGATTGTGAAGCAGAACAGGATAAAACATCGCACGGAATTTAACATTCTTGCACTAAATCGTTTTTGAGGTATGGACAATAAATCAAATTTTTTGGATATTTTAACGCCTTGTACTTAAAAGCATAGCATTTTAGAACACATGTTTATATAAACTGTTTTCCTTAAAATCGGCTAAGGAACCACCTTCCTGTATTTCCCACAAGTACTTAGAAAACTGTATTGCTACTTTTCAACGGTGTATTTCTCGCAGTTTGATTATCAAGAGCCATAATTATCAATTATAAAAGATTTTATGCTAGACTAGGAAACAACTTCACTTTCTATCATTTCAACTAAGAGCTCGTTTTAGGAAAGAGTTTGAAATAAATCTCCTAGTTCAATATCAATAAAAACATATCCCAATACGTTAATTATAGTAAACATTGAGGATTGAGGTTAATCTTAAAACCTAAACAATTTAGTAAGGAATTTTAATACTTTACTTTCTTTACGATATAATTAGGTAATTAATTATGTATCTATTGTAAGTTAAAGAGCCACTAGGGAATATTTACAACTTTACTTAAACCTACATATCCATTTACGAACAATGATAGGGAAACCGATTGAATTAATTGCTTGTTAAGTGTATAAATACGTATTTTACGTTGTTATGAAAACAAACAATATAACTTACATTTTTAAATAGAAATGTAAAAATACAGTTATCGTAAAAAGCCAGTTCTCAAGTGAATGGCATAGAGATTAATTTGAGCTAAAAAAACTATTTTTTGCAGTTAGGTGGAAATCCTCGTTACCCTTGAATTTGTGATATTCAGAAACGAATTCAACAAAATTTGCAGCGCAATTACACGGCAATTAAAGGACTATTTTTCCATGTCCTATTAAATTTATTCGCAGATAGTTTCTTTGAATACTATTGTATCAATAATTGTTTCCATGTGTAACGAAATTGCAGGCCATTTCATTCCAGTTTGTTGTGTTCTATGATGAATTAAGTTTCTGCCAGTGTAGTCGAGATGGCGTCACTGATTTCTACTGGACCAATTGGTTTGGTAGATTTTTGTGCTTATAAAAAATGCCTAAATATCTATTCATCTTTATTGCTCATACTGTACTCCCAAATGTTTGTCTCTTTCCAAACTATAATCGAGTTTAGGTAGCAGAATACTACGATGCTACTTTCTTCTTACTAGGGCAGCCAGAGACAGTGGTTGTCTCTGGGGCCGCGTTCTGATGGAAACCATCTCTAGTTCTGCGGTCTGGTAAGATTTATATGTTTTCTGGTATTATCTTGTGATTTTATGCTCATCATTATTTAAAAAGTTGCTATATTGATTTAAAGTACCTTTGAGGTAATTTTCATAATAATATTGTACCGTAATTATCTTAATTTACGCCTTGGGCGAATTTACCTTTCGGTGATCAGTTCACCTTGGTTCTTTGGAACAGCAATCATTGATATTGATTAGTATCAATTTACCGTGCCTTGCTGGCAATTTATCTAATATCCCTTTGATATTGTAATAATTTCGTGTGTTAATTTAAACTAACTTTCGGTTATTGTAAATTTTAGATTTACTAGGCAACGGATGTCGCCATTTTGTATCATAGTTAGTTGTTTTCTGTCTTTGTATCTTGATGTTTTAGGTCACTTAGCTACGTTGGTAGCGCTCTGAAAGTGGACTAGTGACATTTGGAGATTGGTACACCGGGTTGGAGCAAACCTATTTGTTTATAACCTTTGTGAAAATTATCTAATTTGGTGCATTTGTTTTGTGGTGGATTATTTTATACCAGTGCATATATTTATCAACCAGACCTCAGAAACGTAAGGTTTTTCTAAATTTAAAATATCGACTGCTTCCTTGAACGTTTACTTAGTATTTAACCATGAACGCTGCTCTAGTGGAACTTTGCCTAGTTCTCTGGCAAAGATACCTGCCTAGTTATCTGGCACTTGATTAACTTTTAATTATCTAAAGTAAACATATAGTCAAGTATATATATCTTTATTAACTTTATCTGCTATTCATTAGAACCTCTCTCCGAGGAACCAATAAATGATTTATTTTAACGTTACCTTTAATTTGAAAAACTCATATTGTTTATATTTAGCAAATATTTATTTACGTTATCTTTCTAGTTGCCTGTCTGTATACAGACATTCTAAATTCTATTTTCTTGAAGCTTAACTTCTTTTAGTACAAAAATATCTTAACATTTAGTGAATACCTATTTCACTTGTTTATTATCGTAGCTACACCTAGTTTATTTGCTGGACTAGTATTTTTTCTATTTAACGTAACTTTTATTAATACTTAAGTTAGTTGAAGTCTTCAACTTCCTAACATATTGTAGGATACCGATCCTAATTTGTTTAGTTTGCAATTTACTCTGTAAATTTGTGTTAACTCATTTTGTCTACGGAGCTGGACAATTCAAACGTCACAGCTTTTAATTTTGTTTTTGCCTGTAATACTGATCTCAAAAAACTCTCCCCTTTTTATGTTAATACCTGGACCAAGAGAGAGGATAACTGGTCGATCGAACTGATCATTATATACTGGGTGGAGCAAACGATATTTTACACAACTGGCATTTTTTTCAAGGGTAACTGCAGTACTGACAGTGGTGAGTCAAATTGACCCCAAACCCATTAAGAGCATAGCCGTTAGTGGATTCTTCGCTGGACTAACCCATTGGAAAGACGTAAGATCTTCGTCCCCAGTAAACATTATTTGATCAGAAGAAATTTGTGAGAGATCAGTAACTCTAATTTTTTTTGGATTCTCTCAATAACATCATTTCATATCTTTTTTTTGTGGTCTATTGGTCTTCAACCACGTAGATTTTTTCTTTGATTTGTAAATATTGTACATCACATATACTAGTCTTGATTATACTTTTTATAAAATAATATCTTTTTATTCCACTTCCTTACCAACCGAATTCAAGTTTTAACGTTAACTTTACCTTGTAAAATAAAATTTTAATTATTTGGTACTTACAAAAGTCCTGGCGCCCAGCCTAGATTTTGGTGATAACTCAAATCAATCTAAGCCCTTATTCACGACCTGCTCACTGAGCTACCGGTCAATAAGTACAACCCCCAGCTTATTGTGTTATGCCAACAATTGGACGGGGGGGTGTTGCACATGTAAATTATTTTTCAAATAGATTTAATGGAAATGATAAAACCGGCCACAAATGTCTTAAATTGAGGACATAAGAAGGGCTACTTTATAATCCTGTCTTAAATTGTAGACAGTTGATATTACACTAATATTTTTCTAAGACCGTTTATAACTTAAACCAACTAGAAGACCGTTTTAAAAGTTTTATTTATATCTGGTATGGCAACAGCGGAAAGTTCGACTGGAAGAAGAAGTAGAATGACTTTAACCTTACTGCTGTATAGGCATATTCAAGAAATTATGTGATTTTTTACCACGAGGTAACTAAGACCTATAAAATGCAACAAAAGGATATGATATATTTCGTGACTGTTATCAGGCCATCTACTCTGCCCTTCTCTAATTTGGGACACAACCTATTAAATAAATATTGCGCAATTTCTTTATCTGAGCAAATACAAAATGACAATTGACAAATAGCAATAATTTCAGTTGGGTAACAAATTAGTGACTGCTACCAACATACTTCATTAGTTATGACGTCACTACGTATGCAACCTGCATTACACGAGGTCCTAACCCTTAAGGTGCATCCAGATTTGAGCATTTTTGCCCGAACGATAGAGCGAGCTAAGACCACACGAACAAACATGAACAAATAATCCGAACAAAAGCTCGCTACATTCAACACGTCGTATTCGTTATGTTTCCATGTATTAATACATATGCTCGGTTTTATTTATTAAGTGGACATGGTGATAACGGACGCTTTTTTAAAATTCTGTGTAAATTATTATTATTAAAAAATAACAAAAAATTGAAAAAGTATGGATACCGAACTAGGGCACCATAACACCGAGTACTGCTCATAAATATGGATTAACTGTAGAAACTTTTCTCTATCTCACTCCATTTTTCCAAAATTCAGAATGAAGCTAATAAAAATCAACACGTGGTCTTCAGCACGTTTGCTATAAACACCACAAACTCTATAATCTCGCCACGACTGAATGCTCGGAGAAAAATATTTTCTTTTGAGCAATTTTGATCTACCAAAAATTTATACCCTAAATGGTATTAAAATGTATTATACATTATAAACTTAACAGTGATCTTAAATTATATCCTTATATTGACACTACCTTAATAACAATAAAAATAATATTAAATGCACAACCCTAACACCGCAGAAAAGTTGTGCGCATTCGCTTCGTCTCGAAGACAGCTCTGCATGTTCAACTAATTCTGATCGTTCGGGCAAAACTGCTCAAATCTGACCTAGCTTCAGAGCCTCGATACAAATACCAGTAGGGACCTCCGAAATTATGAAATGGACTTTTTTTTGTTTTACATATCTAATCTAGATGCGCAATCTTGATTTGTGGAAAATGTCGAAAGATTTCTTTTCTTTATTTTATTCTGGTAATATTTTTTTTATAGATATTTAGTGCAAAAACTGGTTATAGTTCCATTTCACTCGAAATATCTCGTACGCGTACTAGCTGACGTTGGAGAAAAAATATCAGTCGGAGATTTCGCATATTTTGTATTTTGTAGCTGAAAAAATTACGAAGAGGTTTCTGTCCGAATTTTTAATCTTCAATCGTTTCCAGACCATGAATTTTCGATTGGTCCAATTCGTATTGTAACAGCGCCCTCTAAAATTGCAAAATAAAATATTCCAGAAATGTTGTGAAATGTGAGAGGCAAATTTAGCTGATTGAATAACGAAGAGATAGTTCCTATTCTAAAGAAAACAAAGGAACAAAAATTATAAAAAAATGTAAAATAATAAAATTCATGAAATCATAAAATTTTCAAAAATTTCACTTTTTGATTTTAGATTTAGTAGACTATGGTTAGGGAGCCACAAATTCAAATGCCCGTTGGTGCAACGCACCGGTTGCACCGACATCAAATACATCTCTGGGTAAACAAATACGTAATTACGTACTTCTCTTCTTCTTCAGGGTAAACCGGAAGTGACACTGAATCGCTGTAGAGGTCATAATATATCAATTCAAAAATGCAAATCGACTGATCTTAGCGTTTTTGCAAAAAAGATTGGTATGATTTTATCGAATTTGTATATTATCTCGCTTTTTTTCCGTAAATATTTCGGAAACTATTCATAATGTGTGTATCTATAGGGTATTGTATTTAACACAACAAACTGATATCACTTCCAGGAAAACCGAAAGCGATAATAAGCTGCCATATAGGCCAAAAATTGAAAATTCAAAAGTGAAATTTGAGTCCGAAAGCTTTTGGAAAAAAATTGGTGTGGTTTTAACGAAATTGTTCTTTTCATCGTTAACGATATTATATATTTATTTACATACCGGGTTGTTTTAAGAAACATCCACTAAATTTTAGAGTATGATTTTTTTTGTTGCAAATTAATTTGAAAATTTCATACATTTATATCCTAAACGGCTTCGTTTATACAGGATTTTCAAAGAAATTAAAAATGATTGGAACAGAAAAACCTCAAAAATTACAAACAAAAAATTGTGTTTAAATTTCATTTAATAATTTGTAATTGACAGTGACAGTTGTAAATGTTGCTTAACTCATAGCATACTATGAATATTTCTTTGGCTACGTTTTTAGTTTCTTTGCACAAATCTGGGTGAGGTTAGAAATTAAACAATAAAACATTTCTTTAAATTCCTCTGCAAAATGTACGGAAAAACGTAAATGATGAGTTTTATGTAGTTTTAGTTAATAATGTCTCAAAATAAAGAAAAAACAATTTCGTACCATATTTTTCTATAAAAATGTTATTGCTATTGATCCAATGCACGCTGGTTCAAGTAAAAAATTTTATTATACGCAAAACGTCTACTTATACGATACTAACAAGTGCCAAAATTCAATATTCTGACTAAGCATTTTTTGAGATTTTTTTTAGAAAAATCGACTTTTTTTAATTTTTGACAACCTGTCTCTTATAAACGATGCCACTTAAGACTTAAATGTATATGAAGATTTCGATTTATTTTTCCCCGAGAAAACATGCTTTAAAATTTGTGTTTTTTGGAACACCCTGTAAGTATACATGAAACAAAGATTTATTTAAAATAAATAGATTATGTTTCATTTAAATGAAAAAAATCACGTGTAGTGCTGGGCGGTTGGAGACTTACAAAAAGTAAATAACAAAAATAATACGTGGACGTCGAGCACAAAGAAAAGTTTTTATAATATATTTCATATGCAAAATTTGAAACGTATTATTTAGAATTATGTTTCATAAAAAGACCTAGGGACTTTTTCTGTCATTCCAGAGACGGATTTTGAAAGTTAATACCATAGTACCGACTAAAATCTCGACCCACGATAGGTTGCGTCTGTTGTTAATTTCTTCACTTAACGCTAATACCATATTCCGAAAAACTATGCAAGGTCTCCCATAATTAAGTACCTTCCTTCAAGGGAGTAATAGAAATAGAAAAAATAAGTTGAGGTTTGTATATAAACATTTGACTTAAATCAGTTCGGACATAGTGATTGCTAAGTGTATCCCTCTGGTGGTCGGTGCTACTACCCTTCAGATATCACTGATGTCGTAGTGACTGATAGCGACCTGCAAAGTAGGCACCAAGAGCTGCGCTAGGGGCTAAACTATATACAGAATAAGATTTACAGGAAACAACTACTCAGCGGACAAAAGCCCCGACCTGCGTTGAATTCAACTTGCAAGTCCTATTTGGTAGCTAAGATCTTTTGTCAATTCCTCACTAGACATAGACCGGTTTCGAACATGTTATGTTCTCATCAGTATGTCATAAATAATGGAAAAGACAAATAATAATAGCAAACCAGGCTAGCCTAAAGCAGACTAAAGGCCGGTCTTTTCATCTCTGGGTTAATGGTTACTAACTAGAAGATTAGAATGTGATATAGTTATAAATAAAATGTTGAAATAAAACCACTTCTAATAATCTTGTTATCAGTAACTTACCTAGATGTGAAAAAGACCGGCCCTAAGCAAGTCAGACATAGTAAGTGATACATGTGTCCCTTTGGTGGTCAGTACAACTAACAGTCAGACATCACTGCTAGCTTGATTTGCTATTATTGTTTGTCTTTTCCATTATTTATGGCATTCTGACGAGAACATAACAAGTTCGAAACCGGTCTATGTCTAGTAAGGAACTGACAAATGATTTTAGCTACCAAACCACATTTGCAGATTTAATTCAACGCAGGTCGGGGCTTTTGTCCGCTGAGTAGTTGTTTCCTATAAATCTTATTCAGCACTAAATCAGTTGCTAATTGAGCTACAACTCCTTAAAGAGTTACCCCCTCTAAGGGATTGTAGCATGGTTATTTGTCAATAAATTCGAAACATCTTAAGTTGCAAAAATTAAATTTCCACCAATTATTAATTTCATAATGTTGCATATTTTACAAAATTTTATCTAAATATCACAATAGGCTCATTCAGTGTAATTTAGTTTTTGGTTTAAAAGCACATATTTTAAAAGTAAATTAACTCCTAAGTATCCCACAAAAGTTTCCGGTTTATATTGCAATTAACAACTGAACCAGAGCAATTGAAAATTTGAAACCGCCCGCACAACAGCGTGACGTCACACCAGTCGAAGTGCCTCCAGCGATACATGCTGCCGTATGTTTCGGACATTAGTAATCGTCTGGAAAGAGCACGTGTCACGTATTTTTCAATTCTTTTGTTTATTAAAATAATTTTAAAGTTTAGGGCCATTATGTGTTCAGTAGAAGACAGCTTTATTAAAGCTAATTCCGGTAATTTACCTGAAGTCGATATTTTCATGGTAATGGAATATTTTAATAACAGTAGGGACTACATAAGCGCTGAAATAAGAGATGTAAAAATTGAAAGTTAAGTTAATAGTAATGAGTAATACCCTAAGTTGGTTTACTTAAAACCTATACTACTTTAAAATCCTTTATAATTTGCTGACCAGTCACTCACTGATTAATCTCGATTCTGCTCCAAATGCATTTTTCCTTTCAAAAATGAATATTTTTTTTACATCCCTGTATTTAAATAAATACTTGGATAAACAATAGACTGTTATAATGTATCACTGGTTACGAGGGGTGTAAAAAATTACTTATTTTTAGAGAAAAAAATGCATTTTTAAGTCTTTTTCCATAATTTTTTTGAGTACCACTGGTCTTAGATATGTCATGATGATGATATTTGTTTTTTTTTAATTTTTACATTTATAATTTTCTAATTTAACTTTTAAAAACACCCTCAGTCTCCTTTCGTTAACACCGTTTTTTTTTAGTATTTTTTATTCTCTTGTTATGATTTGGAATTCGCACTTATAAAGTAGGTATCTAAAAGTACGCCAATGAAGCTAAAAATTAACTGACCTTTAACTTTGACCTGGATATTATTTATTGCAAGTTTGGTTAACAACAGCTTCTGATTTATTTATTTTTATTTTAGAATAGATGTAGCCTTATCGTGCAGTACAACAAATATCTAAAAACGTTTTACAAAAAAAACGAAGAAACTACTGGGCTGGGGCGTTTTCCATTATGGGATGATGCCTACTGGGGTAGATTTTTTTCTATTTCTCTTTCGGTGTAATCAGAAATATAAGTTACTTTTTCATTATTTTTGCTGTAACCCGAACTTTAATATTATTACAAAAATCACCTAAATTGATATGATTGAAATATTAAATGTGTGGCATGAAAATTATCTATTGATACTTTTTAGATCGGCAAGACAAAAATATGGTCCTTTTTTATCATTATTCATATTCAGGCCGATTCTTAGATGTCACACAATGCAATAAACAACACACAACTGGTTTGCAACGGCTGCAGCACACGTATTGTGCTTATCCGTCAGCAGCCTGTTGGCGCGTAGGCCAAGAGTCGACTGGTGTGACGTCACGCTTGGCCACGCCTCGTTTCAGTGTGTGCGACATTCAACTATTAATTTGAGGCAGAAACATAAACTTTCAAATAATGCAATAAAAATTTTTTGTTAAATGAGCCTATTTGTTGGAGGAGTTACAGAGGGTGAGGGTGAATGTTTGCTATAATTCTCTTGTTTCTTCTTCTCTCTTTTCATGGAGCCCTTCAATTATTCTTCTCTTATCATATAACTTTTAACTGAGATGTATTAACTAAGGCTGGAAATCGAATAAGAATAATTCGAGTATTCGAATATTCGAGTATTCGAATACGAATTATTCTATTGTGATATTATTCGAATATTCGAATAACCGAAATATTCCAATAATCGAATATATTCGAATATTCGAATACTCGAATATATTCGATTATTCGAATACTCGAATACTCGAATATTCGAATACTCGAATATTCGAATCCTCGAATATATTCAAGTATTCGATTATTCGATTATATTTGAGTAAGTTAGAATATTAAAATATATTATTAAATTATGTACGAATAGGTATGCAGTATGCATCCAACCAAAGTAGGTAGACAGTAGGTATAGGTAGGTACCTATTCTAAAATCCAAATATATAAATAGACCACATTAGTGGCACGTTTTACTCCCAGTCAAACTATTCCATCACTTTCTCGCCTCGACCTTATTCTTACTGTACTAAGGCAGGGATTAAAATTAAATTTTAAATTTTAGAAAACCTGTAAATATTTAACTATTGACTTTTCATGTATTTGTTTTATCTTCACAATCTGCGTATTTTTTAAAAACATTCTAATTTTAGAGCACTTTTATTATTTTCGAAGAGGAAAAATAGTTATGGCACAGAAGCTTTGTTTTCGTTTTATTTAAGCTTCAATAGTTAAATGTGAACAATAGCGCCTCAATCTTAAAATAAAATACTAACTAAATAATTCTGACCCTTAAAGCACATGTACAGGAGACTTACCCTATTGTGGGTATGGAAAGCAAATCAAATTGCCTGCTTAGTGGATTACGTCACGACTATTATTGTGGTCTATCCAACCAAATACTCAAATAGAGTATTCACTATTCACTAGTATTCAGTGCTATACCTATTAATAATGAATAATCGAGGAGCCGGATTATTCGGATACCTATTCGAATAATTGGGATTATTGGAGTATTCGAATATTTGAATTATTCGAAAAGGTATTCGAATAATTCGAATATCCGAATACTCGAATAAATCGAATATCCTAATATTCGAATATATGAATAATTCGAATACGTATTCGAATAATTCGAATAATTCGAATATTCGAATAGTTCGAATATTCGAATATTTTTTCGAACGAATATTCGAATAATAAAATCTTGAAAATTCTCAGCCTTAGTTTTAACACGTATCTTCTTCTATTGACCCTGTTAATAATAAAACAGAATACCGTAAACACCCTGTATAAATACATATTTCTTAGATTTCTTAGGATAACTTCAGCGATTTAAAGGTGATTACTACATTTTTCCATTACTGTTCTTCATATATTTGTAGAAAGGATTAAAAAAAAAGATAAGAATTATATTGCCTCTTTATTGTCAATTAAAAAAATATACATGTATTTACACAATATGTACATAATTAAGTTCAAACCGTCTGAACCACTCTTTTCTAGATTTATTTTCAGTATAATCATCCTCAAACCTTTCAGTAGTAAAGAACCGGTTTCCCTATCCACATACCAACTGCAGCTGACTGCTAAATTTTGAAGAAGTATTCAAACATGTCATTCGTTTGTTGGAGAAAATCTGAAAAAATATCGATCCAGGTAATACGACATAATTAAGAGTAAAACGAGAAATAAAAACTTAAAGTTAAATTAAAATAGTCAGCTAGAAATACAAGTAATTCTTCTTGAGAATGACACGAAATTGTTTTGGTTTGTAATTGTTATAATGGTGCGTAGCGCCCTACAATTAAACAATTAATTTCAATCTGACTAATCACCCAATTAAGCTCCCGTCTTTTTGAGTGTTCGTACGTACAATATTTATAAATACGTCGACAATTTATGCCAAACGAAATTAGACACTTTTAAGTTTATTCTGATACATCCAAACTTCACTACTACAAATAAAAGTAGGTAATAATCCATTTTAATAGACATACTTTCATTCAATAAATAATCATTTTTGCCACTCTCCAAATGTGCATAAATTTTCTTCCTTTCGGTTGCAGTCTATCTTATCTCCACACCCTACTCTACCATTTATTTTTATAAATGATGCAAAAATATGTAACTAAAAAAATAGAACAATCGGTGGCGAATTTGGCTAAGAGGGGGGTGGGGGGGCAACAGTATATTTAGAGGGAGTAGTAGTAAGTACTCAAGCAGCAATTTTGTGACCGCCCACAATTGCACAGAATTTAATGTTGTATTTGATCGACTAGACGACGTCACTTGGCAGTTGTTTGTGACTCAAGTAAAATGTTTTAACAACGTCTGGCCGACTGCAGTACATAACTGTGAACGGTGGTGTAGGTTCTGGTTTTATTATTGACGTTGCCGAAATGTAGTCAAAAGACTGAATTATCTGAATTCTTTATTTCCAATTCCAATTCCAATTCAAAACATTTATTCATTATTAAAATACATATTATAAAACTTAAATAGGGTACAAGACAAATGTGTATTTCCAAATCACAGGTACAAATAAATTATACAAGTAACCAGAAGTGCGTCAAGGCAATGTACAATATATTATGCATAAAATAAGATATGAATAAATAGTGATTATATAAAGCTATAGAACAACATATACCTATATTATACTGATCAAATAATAATGTAAGTAACAACAAATCACTGCATGTACAACAAACAGACAAATAAACAAATAAAAGGTCATGCTAAATAGAATTCGTTGATGTCGTAAAAGCTTTTTCCAATTAGGAAACGCTTTAGTAGCTTTTTGAAAATGAATAAGCTACTGGAACTTTTTACCTCAGTAGGTAAATTATCGTAAATTTTACAACCGTTATAATAAACGCTTTTTTGGTATAATGCTGTCGTGTGTTAGTCGGGAATGAACTGACTTTTAAAACTTGTAGGGTAGTCGTGGTTCCTTTGGTGTCTACGGAATATTGATTTATTTTTGTAGACAAGACAACATATTTCATAGATATATATACCTGTTAGAGTTAGTACTCTCGAAGTTTTAAATAAGTTTCTACACGAATCTCGTGGGTGTAAACTCTCCATAACCCTAATAACACGCTTTTGTAAGACAAACACATGGCGAGCATAAGTAGTACTCAAGCCCCAGAGCATAATCCCATGATTTAGGTGCGAGTGTATATTTGAATAGTAGAACGCTAGTAACGCACCTTTGCTACAATGATTTTTTAGGTTTCGCATGCCGTTATTCGTGTGGTTTTATTTGTAGGGTTCCCTTCTCAGTATCAATGAAGAGAGACCGGTCATTTAAATATTCAACCACTTTTTACAATAATCAGTCAGATACGATGCATATTTTAGAAGAATGCAGACATAAATACGGCCGAGGTTGCTCTACACATTTTTTTGAGGAAGAACAATGTGCATATTTTATCATAAATTGGTCCGCGTTAAAACATGTTGACACCACAAAGCTCTTAAAATCTACTGAAAACATCACAATAAAACACAAAGGTGAAGCTCCACTTTCTATGATTAAGTGAGAACAGCTGTGGTGTTGAATTCCAGAAGTGATCCAAACGTCTAATAGTAATGTATTTACTTAGAAAAACATACTACGAAACTTCACCACTTTTAATATAAAAACTGGTTTTGCGCGCAACGCACAAACAACGTCGTTTGGTTATCATCAATCACTGTCTGTTGAATGCCGATGTTGTAGCGACCCTGATTTTATCCACCAAATTGGGTGCAAAATCGGGCCAAATGATCGCTGTTATGATATCATCCAGCAATATCAGGACACATCGGATGACATCGATACAAGGTTAAAATGCTGCTTGGGAAAACATCAAATTTTTTCTTCTTTCTAGGGTGCGTTGTACACTCCCCGAAATTAAATCCTCATCCATTGGACCGCAAAATTTGGATTTTCTTCAACATTAAAACTAAATTTTCATTTGTGATGAATTAAAATAATCATGCATAAATTTTCTAATTTATTAAGTGAAGAAAATAATACCCTAGGGGGCGCGCTGCCCCATTAAATCCAGCACTGGAAACAATAATAATAGGTAGAACCAAGAATATATGAAAACTACAAATAATGATAAAGGAAGAATGTAAATAACAATATTATTGTTAACGTAGGTAGGTTAATCCCATATGAGTAATTATTCATGATGAGGCAAACAGAAAAATTCTCATAAAATTCCTTTTATTAGTGTGACCGGTTTCGTGAATAAGTAAAATTCCTGTGTCTGAAGATGTGAAGTAATTTACTTGTTCACGAAACCGGTCACACTAATAAAAGAAATTTTATGAGAATTTTTCTGTTTGCCTCATCATGAATATTATTGTTATTTAACAGTATTTCTATTTTTGTATCAGTGAACAAAATTTTAAATGAAGTTCAGTATGAATTTAGGAAAGGAAAATCTACAACTTCGGGTATTTATAAGCTCCTAAATACAATATGAGAGTATGGATAGTAATACAATATGTGTAAGTTTATTTTTGGATCTGAGTAAGGCTTTTGATCTGATTGATCATGCCTTAATAAATTTAGATGCTTATGGCTTAAATGGATTAGCAAACAACCTAATAAGGACTTATCTTTGGATATAACACAATTAGTAGAAATCGATGGAGTTATATCAGAAGAAATAAAAATCGAATACGGTGTTCCACAAAGATCTATTTTCGGCCCATTATTTTCTGTTTTGTTCGTTAATGATATCCCAAATATTGACAGCAGAAGCCAATTATATTCCCTGATGGTACCTGCCAAAAATTTAATTTTGCATACAATATCGGATACACAATTTATATTGGACAAATTTATAAGGTGGTTTAATCAAAACTAACTTTTTCTAAATATAAGCAAAACAGTATTTATGAATTTTACACTAAGGTTAAAAACTATATCTGAAAGCCACCTTATAAAAACTAATGGCAAACCCACAGAACAGGTTACACACAACATTTTTAGCTTTATACAGTGTGGAAATTACGTAAGGCATAAATTCAGTAATTCCGTTGATATTAATTTTTTTGGAAAAAATCTCGAAGGGGTATAGCGATCATAACTTCAGCAAATATTTTCAGTCTATTTTCAGTTTCTTATGTCATTTATTTTTTTAAGATATGACGTCATCGACTTTTTTATTCTAATGACAACCTATATTTTTTTATTATTGATTTTGGTAGTAGTTTTTATTCCAGTTCCGACCGTATAAAATTTTCAATATGTTATTATTTGAAAAAAATCTAGAAAAACAGTCTTAAAGTTCAAATAACAAAAATTCATTAAATTGGGAAAATTTATCTAGTTGCCGGTGTTTCACATTAGTTCGATTTTTCAACTATTTGTGTAATTTCAAAATAAAAACGAATGTGCCGTCAATAACTTTCCGTCAAACTTAGACAACTAGATGAATTTTCCCAATTTAATGAATTTTTGTTATTTGAACTTTAAGACTATTTTTCTAGATTTTTTTTTAAATAATAACATATTAAAAATTTTATACGGTTAGAACCGGAATAAAAACTACTACCAAAATCAATAATAAAAAATATAGGTTGTCGTTAAAAAAAAGTCGATGACGTCATAACTTAAAAATAAATGACATAAGAAAATAAAAATAGACTGAAAATATTTGCTGAAGTTGAAATCGCTATACCCCTTCGAGATTTTTTTCCAAAAAATTAATATCAACGGAATTACTGAATTTATGCGTTACTTAATTTCCACACTGTATATAGCTAACAGTTCGGAAACACATATAGATGTTATTTGCAAAAAAATGTCATAGGCTTGCTTTGCCTTGTACAAATTACGTCAAATCACTTCAAAAGATGATATGTAATCATACTAATATGCATTAATTTATTTTAGGATAAGATATGGTGTTTTATTTTGGGGATGTTCCCACCAGGCTATAACAACTTCTCGCCTGCAAAAAAATTAGTTCGAGTTATTGTAGGTGTTTCAAGAATTACACCATGTAGAGAAGTTTTCAAAAGATCAGACTACTAACAGTACCGTCAGTTTAAATTTTTGAAACATTATTATTTGTCAAATAGAATTTAGATAAATTTACTAAAAATAATTACTATCATAATTATAATACCCAGGAGATGCAATGATTTGTGCTTAGCATTACAGACGTTGTCTATTTAGGGTCCTCCTCGAACAATTCTAGATCTACTTTATGTCCACATTATCATGGCTATTTGATTTATGTTTTAGTACCGATAATTTCACCTTTGGGCAAATTTTGGAATTATTAGTCCGTAGGCGTAACAATATAGTCTGGAAGTTGTGGGAAAAGAGTGGGAAAATTCACACGAGTATTGCAAAGACCCTTACGCACTAGTTTTACACGTTATTTTTTATATTTTTTTTATTGAACTTAAAACATTTTAATGTTTTAAAATGTATTAAAAGTCAATTACTTTTTCCTAAATCAAGCGGATATCATATGGTTTCGTTTTCTAAAACAAAGAGTACAAATATGTGTCGATTTTTATTCCAACTCGTGGGGTTTCCTACTTCCAATTTCAAGTAAAAGATAAAACAAAAATTACTCTAGAATATAATGAAAGCAGTGATGAAAGCGAATACCAAGATTTCTCAAATACTTCGCAGAATGTTGCAGACCTTGCAAGTTGTGCTACACTAAAGCTGCTGTCAGAAAAGTATAGAGCAAAACATAAGAGAGAATATAGCATATTTCTTAGTTCGCGTAAGCAGAAAAAAGATGAAACATTTACAGAGAATATTTTTAGATTATATCTCGGAAAAATCAGAAATAATGATGTGCTAAATATCTGGTCTTCTTCCTCTATGTTGAAAAGCCATTAGTAGTAACAGATAATATTGAAATTTCATAGTTTCTGAAGTCAATAACATGTCTAAATCGGAAAGCTGTTAGCTAGAGTAACCAAAAAGCTCAAACATTTATTTACAAAAGAAGAAATTAATAAATTTGATGAAGATGATTATTTGAAAATAAACATATTGTTTTGTGGCCTATAATTTTTTATTATTAATAAAATTCATTGTAGGTTGCATAAATTATGGTAGTAGCAGGGGCGTTAGGGGTGAGTTCATGAAGATGACAGTCAACGGTATTGAAGATAAGTAATAACAACCTGATTCCAAAACATTACTCTACGAACTTTAGTCACTAGTGAAGAAGAGGTCTACAAAAAATATATTGTACTCTCTGATTTAAATACAGAGCATAGACTTTATTTTGTTAAATATAGAAAAGAAAAATGCCCAACTAAACCGGCGAATTTGCATATATTTGAAAAAATTGCAAACAAAATAGCGGAATACTTAAAATTATCAAATCCTAACAGAAAATTGACATAAGGCTTTATTGAATGTCGTAACATCCTCTACCACCCACTTGAATTTTTATCACATTTTCCCGAACACTCTGTATATGACTTTTTAAACTGTTATATTTTATGAAGATTTAATAATAATACATTATTGTCTAATTTTTTTAATTATATCACCAATATATGTATATTTATTATTCTTTGTAATTCTGTACTATTTCCATCCCGTAAATGGAATTTGTTCTGTTGGTTGGTGTAAAATAAAATAAAATAAAAATAAAATTAAATTATGAGATTTTTTTCTGAAAATATTCACCATTCGTGTTAACAATACTTCTCGTTTCCTCTGTCGAACACAGTCATCTGGTAATAAAAACAGGTTTTTTGTAATACGCCAATCATAAATCTATAATATTTATAGCTAAAATTGTTGTTACTGTTACTCCAACAATTCAAATCTTTGTATTCGTAGTTCGCACATTAAGCACTAAGGTGGTAAATTCCAAATTAAGGGTGTGCAAATACTCGTGACTATGAATCCAAGAACAGGAGGAGGCTTTTGCATATATTGTTTTTTAATTGTAGTTTCGAAATAAGTCTATGTTTAGATGGTCATATAAACATCTCGGATCAGTCGCAGTTAATTACTGTAAGGAACAATAACTATAAAGGAGTGTCGGTAGTCGTAAATAAATAAATGAATTTGAATTTAATTGACTAGATATAGTGATTTAAAATGGTTATTAGAATATGCAAAATCAATGAGTCGAAGCGAAATTAAGCGTTTTGTATATCGCGTTTATTGTCCAGACAGATCCTTATCAAGGAGAAAGTTTTACATATTAGGGATTTATAGACTATTATTGGTTTAAAACGATGATTATGCGCGCGATTGCAGTGCACCTCGGATGAATTATTTCTATAGAAAAGCATGCCTTGTATGGTGACAACATTTTTATTTGTATACTATTTTCTTCCATCTCGTTACGTCTGGATTAATTTTAATGTAGGAATGACAGTAAATATGATTTAGAAATTTCTTTATTTAAAATGAGAATACATGCAAAGTTATATTTTTAACACGTGTAGCACAGAAAATTATGAGAAAGTTATTTGATACAGGTATTTTTTATTATTAGCAAAAACCGAGGATTCGAATAAATGATCCTGTTTGAACACTAAGTGTGTGAATCCTTCATCATTTCATAATAATATTTGATGAACACAGGGGAATGATGGTTTAAGCCCAGATTATTTCAATATTTTTCGGCTAAGCATTCTAGTCCGATCGTTAAGGTTATGAATCTTGCAATTGTAAATGCAAGCAAACCGTTTGGTACATGCGTTGCTGGGACCACTCTCTTCCTATTGAGATCGGTAGCCACCCCAAAATATCGTCCAGAGTCCACGTATCGCAGGTTGACTGCCCGCAAGACGCCGTTTTATGCAAATCGCCGTAGGGGGCGAACTTGTTGACCCTACAGGGTTGACTCTTTTTCTATTTTGTTCTTAAAAATAAATTCTTTGGTTCTAGTCCATGACTGAGGTACTTTGGTTGTATCTCAGGTGTCCATCGGTCCTTGAATATATCATTTTGCACTTTTTTTAGATCAAAGTTCGTCTTCTTCATTTTTGCTTTAATAGACCGTGATAAAGGGAATAGTTTCAAATGAAAGTTGTAGAAAGTCAAATGTACCATCGATCACGTAAACTGTGACATATTTGTGACAATTAGAGACCAAACAGTGCAGGAGTGAGCACACCGGGCTCTGGAACAAAATTACGAATGAAATAAGCGTGAGTTATTTAATTCTATTATGCACAATCACCACACCGTACAAACACAAGTCGGTGCACTTCATGTATTTTCTTTTATGGATTTTTTCTTACAGGGACCAAGTCCAACACCTATGGAAAGGCAGGGCCACACTTGTACTCTCTTCAGATTTATGCCTCCTCAATTGAAAGAATAGGAAAGATCCTGCTACAGTTCGCAGGATTGTTCCCAAATCTGACCTTCTTGGTACAGAGTGCAGTGTGTGTTGCTCTAGGGCATCTAGAATCGGAGAAATGTTTTCGATTTGCTTGTCCTTCTTTTCAGCACTCGTTCACTTTATTTCTTAGGTCGTGCTCAACCTGAAGAATGAAGTGGTGGTTGGGAAAATACTTTTATGTCGAGAAAGGTCAGGTTTTGCAGTTCATTGCATTCAGCAACATATTTTGAGTTATTACATTTATAGTGGCATGATTTGTGCCATGACACCTTGTTCCGCATCATAGTATTTTCTTCCCTGTTCAATCATCAAGTTGAGAAATGTTCAATGAAAAAGAAATGTCGTAGAACTTCTCCAAATTACACGCAAGCATTTCTAACTCATCGTCACTCCCGCTCTGGTTCTGTGCCGGATTGACAGTATTCCCTTATGTGACCGACTGGCAAAGAGCACATTTCTTCCAATCTATACAAATAGATGGCGAGGTCACATCTAAAACAGCAAACATCTTGAAACATTACTAATACTTTAATACTTCCAAGCATTACAGAAGATTAAATTAAAAAAAAATAAATCGAAACTAACAATAGGGCCAGATGGTATTACAGCATTCCTACTAAAGAATTGTATCATTTTGTTAGCTAAACGTCTTGCCATTATCTTTAATATGTCTGAAAACAAACATATTTGCTCTAATTTGGAAAAGGTCTATGATCTATATCAAAAACAAAAATAAAACCTCTATAGAGAATTATAGACAAATGACTACATAATTTGTGTAATTTCGGCAAGTTGATTGAAGTAATTTTATGTGAAATATTATTTAGTAATTTAAAAGTTCAAATTTGCTCCAACCAGCATAGATTTCTACAGGGTAGATCTAATACCACAAATTTAATAAGTGTCATATGGTTTCTAACTGAGACTTTAGATCGGGGAGGGCAGGGTGATATCCTTTATATGCACTTTTCAATGGCATTCGACAGACTTGATCATGTATTATTGCTGCATAAACTATGCGATGTAGGACTTAGCGATGGATTCCTCAAGTTTTTTTATTTCTATTGAAACAACAGAAGACTATACGTGCAGTATTAGGGTTTTAAGTCTGTTGAAATGATAGCAACTTCAGGAGCTCCGCAAGGATCCGTTCTAGGGCCTCTTTTATTCATTGTTTTCATAAATGATATCGTATATGAACTTAGTTGTAATGCTCTTTTATATGCAGATGATCTAAAACTATAATCGTCGATTTCCAACTTTGAGGACCGTATTAGTTTGCAGGAAGATTTAAATAAATTAAATCTTTGGTGAGAATTTATTACCTCTTAATATTAATAAGTGCAATTACATGACTTTAAAGAGAAAACTACAGCCAACTGAATTCACATATTTAATTAACGAGGCAAATGTAACTAGATGTTATAAGTTTAAAGATTTGGGAATAATCTTTGACTGCAGATTAACTTTTACTGACCACATCAATTATATGGTAGCGGTTGTTTATAGAAATCCTTGTTTTATAATAAGAATCAGCAAGCAGCTTGTAGAAACTGCTATACAGGAGTTACTCTTTAATGCCTTCGTTAGATCTAAATTGTAATATGCTTGCGTAGTTTGAAATCCGGGGTACGAAATTCATAAATTTCATATTGCGAGATACAGAGAGAATTTGTAATGCTATGGTATAAGTAGAATGGTGTTTATCCCCCTCAAGGCATTTTCAATGATATGTTATTAGAAAAATTTCACATGAATAACTTGAATACTCGACGGAAATATTATTCAATAGTAACTTTATATAAAATTTTAAATAACCCAATTGACTGTCCAGAATTTCTTAGTTGTCTCTCTTTCCATGTTCCAGCTTTTCAAACTCGTTCTAGTAGTTTATTTTATTTGCCAGTTCCCAGAACAAATCTATTAACATTTTCACCTTATGTTCAAACTATACGTTGGTTCAAGAAAACATTGCTATTTTTAATTATAATATTAGGGTTATAAAGAATCATATTCTTTCTGTGGATTATGTTGATGTTTAAGTTATTTTGTTGCGTTAATTGGTATCGATTATCTTTTGTAATTTCCTGCCCAGTAATTGGATAAATAAATAAATAAATAAATACAACTTTTTAAACGCTTGTACTTTGTCAAAACAACAGAACCTCAACTGTCAAACTATAATACAGTATGTAGTAAGTTACGTAAAAATTCAGGAAAGAGCCTATTTACAGAACACACTGGCAAATTTCAGGCCGATACCGAAGGCGAGAATTGAAAGAATACAAGTCCTGTAAAAGACGTTTTCGAATGAGTTACGTACAACGTTCTTTAGGCATCCGTGTCTTTTTAACATATCGCGACCTTTTTGACAACACATCGTAAGTGCAGTTGAGTAAAGTTTTCAGGAAACCAAAGTTTTGTTCTGTTAAAGATATCAATACATGTTTTTAACAATAATTTGTGTTCTCTTTTTTGGGTGCGATGTTTTAATGATAAAGATGTAATTTCTGAGTTTTTCTTACTTAATTTAGTATTTTGATTACCTACGCTAGTTTGTTGATTCGCAAATCAGCAATTGTATCCTAAAATGTATCGTTTACGATAATTTTTTGGCAATATGTTTGGTGATAGGAAACGCTGAGTATCTTAAGTATTAAATTAATTATCATTAGAAACTTGTATTCCTTTATTTGAGAAACCTCAAAAAAAAAACAACTTTTTATTTAGTAAGTTACAGGAAATGAGTAAAATGAAAATTTAAATCGAATTATTTTTAATCACATTAATCAAGTAATGTTTTTTCATTAAATTACGGGTAAATCATTCAAAACCTCTTAAAATGTTTAAAAGGGTTAATTATAGGCCTGTTAATGACATAGGTTTTTATGAATTAAATAATTTTTAAGCGAGACTGACTGGAGTTTTATTGATAATTCAGATATAAATTTCGACACTAAATTTGAGCTTTTCATTTTTAAGATCAGCATTGGATGTTGCTTTTCCTATCAAATCTACAATCATAAGCAATATCGATAAAACAAAAGTAAATTGGTTTTCAGATAGTTTAAGGTAGATGAGGGATTCACTTCGCTTTTTACAAGATGTGTACTGAACTTCTCCTTCGATTGATTTGAAAGTATTAGCAGCAAATAAAAAAAAGAACTTATAGATTTGAATTAGATAAGGCTAGAAAATCTACTAATGACAATTATAATTCTACAAACAATAATTCTTCAAAGGCAATGTGGAATTTAATTAACAAAAACAAACCGCTTTCTCAACAATCAGAACTTCTTTCACCAGACGATTTTAATAATTATTTCAGAACTGTTCCTTTCGATCTAGTAAATACTTTACCACCCCTACGAAATAACAGCGAACATTATTTAAATAATTCTATTATATGTGCCTTAGACGGGGAATTCGATTTTTCAGAAGTATCCTACACACAGGTTCTTGATGTAATTAATAATCTAAAAAATGTACAAAGTAAAGATCCTTATGACATGAATATTAAAATTTTGAGTTCTTTTAAATATATTATTTTTATTCCGATAACAAACCTAATTAACCAGTCTATCAAAAACAATGTTTTTCCCAAGATTCTTAAATTGTCAAAAGTTATTCCTCTACATAAAAAAAGATTCGGTTGATGATGTTCCTAGTTATAGGCCAATCGTCATTATTCCGGTATTTGCCAAAATTTTTGATATTTTATTGAAATTACAAATTGCGTTTCATTTTGAAAATTGTAATCTGTTTAATAACTGTCAATTTGATTTTCGAGCAAAAAAAAAGCAAAACTTTAACCATTAACACGTTAATTGATATGATAACACGTTAATAGATGTAATAAACAAAGGTTTCGAGGAAAGCGAATTTTTGTGTACAGTTTCTGGATTTGAGCAAAGACTTTGACTGTGTCTTACACTATTTTGATAAATAAATTATCTTTTTTACAAATTTTCCACAAATAGTGGACTTTTGGTACAGTCTTATCCTGAAAATAGTTCCCAATTTGTTCAATAACGCAATTTAAAATAAAATTTAATCGGTACAAGTATTGGTGTACCTCAAAGTTCAGTATTAGGTCCAATACTGTTCCTTATTTACATCAATGACTTACCAAAATGTACATCTGTGTCTAAATTTACTTTCTTCGCTGACGACACCACATTAATTTACAACAGCCAAGAATTTACCACTCTATCATCTGTTGCTATTAATACCGATAATTGATGATTGGTTTCTAAGTAATCAGCTAGTAGTAAATAATGAAAAAACTAAATCAATGATTTTTAGTCCAAGACATAATACAGTGAATTTTAATTTCTTTGAAAACGTAAATTTTTTAGGGGTCTATTTAGATCATAATTTATCTCGGGAATTACATACAAACTGCGTTTATAAAAAAATTTCCGTAACATATTTTTAATACGCAGTCTTGTTAACAGTGTATCTCAGCCAACATTATTAACAGCATATCATGAACTTATTCACTCAGTCCTTTTATATGCGATTCTAGTTTGGGGACATTTCGTACACGCTAAGAATGTTTTTTCTATACATAGAAAAGCTGTAAGAGTTATAGCAGGATTAGGTTAAAGAGACGACTGTAAGCATGTTTTTAAGAAACTGTCAATACTGACATTGCCTTGCATCTACATTTTACATTGTCTTCTTTATATTAAAGACAGGACAGATACGTGAAACGTGATCTACTTTATGCCTGTATGTCAAGAAACGATAAGCAATTAAACCATAACATTATACGCCTATCCAAAACTAGAAAAGGCACAGCTTATTATGCCGTAAAATTTTTTAATGTACTACCGAATGTTACTCAAAAGCTAGATTATAATCTGTGATAAAGAATTATTTACTTAAAAATGCCTTTTATGATTTGAATGAATATTTATTTTCCGATGTGTCTTGTATAACTGTGTGAAGTTTATCATTATTTTTTCTTGTTCGTCGTTATATCTGCAATTTGCAACAAAAACTGTCATATTTAATAACAATTATGCCTAATTTTTCATTTTAAATACACTGTATGTACAACTAAGTATTTAATTATCATTGTTATTACATAGCTAATAATTATATCTACAACACTGCCATTAAATTGCATATTTATATTTGTTTCTATATTACACAATCAATTATATGAGGCTAGGTAATACAAACAATTAAAACACAAACATATGTGATTTTTACTATTAAATAATTGTTTTATTTAACTATTAAAAGTATTATGTTGCAAATAATTTTTTTACCCATTTGAAAAAACTTGTTTTAGCCATTATAAGCGACTATAAATAAAAAAGAGAGAAAACGTGTTTTATCGTTTTACTTAAACATCAACAGGAATATCAAGTTATTTAATGTCTTTGGGCAATCGTCATATTATATCTGACCAATTGTTGCAAGTCGTCATTTTGGGATAAAATTATTAGCCGAAGTGGTAAAACACAAATTTTCTAGCAAATATATTCCACGTAAAATATATGTATATAAGTTACAGTTACGGAGTATTCACAATATCAATAAAAATTGAGCGTTACCTAGCTTCTTGTGGTATGGTGTAGATAAATACGTATTGATAAATGAATAATCCTATTATGCATTGAATCATGTTAATGAAAAAGGGACCAAATGCCAGAAAAGTGCTTTAGTTATAGTTTATACGAAGTCAATTGAAATTGGTCATTGTTAAAGCACAGGACTGTGCGCACTTAACTTGATATTTTGTCCTATGTATTTAGCAATGGTATCGAGAATCAAATGGTAGTTGAAATTGTGCAGGTGAGTCCGAGACTGGCAATGTAATCAGCCTGAACGAACCATCTACGACTGCACGTGTTTTAAAGATAATAAAACGGATAGGCCCACTAGTATAAAAAAACTCATTAAATCGTTTCTCCGCAATTACGGAAACTTGTGAGATGTGCCGGCATTGGCTATGTTTTGAGGACGATGGGCGACGATTGGCTGGGATCAGAATATTCGTCAATCCGGTTGGTCGGTGGGTGTTTATATCAGTTTATATCAGTCAGGAGTCAACGTGGACTCGGATGTTACCTATTTATTTATTACATTTGTCCAGTGCAGTGCAGAAATACCTATTATAATATCAAGGTGGTTCGGTTTATACTTAGTTTTCATATTGGTAAATATTTATTACTACATAAAAGGTATTTAAGATATTGTATTAGGTATTTACTAATTTACCATGGCTTTCTGGAGACCATTTGAAACAGAAGATAATATAATAACGCCCGAAAATCCCGAAATAGTTGAGCCTGTTATTGTCGAGGAAGACGAAATAAATTTAGAGTTTCAAAATAAAGATTTACACGTACAAAGTCAACGCATTATTTTAAATATATATGAACGTTTAAAAAGCGAAAATCGTGAAAAATGTGAGAAAGAAATAATAGAACGTATTAACGAATTAAATAAAATATCATCAACAATTTATCGTGTAATTAAAAAAGGAGATGTTATAGATCACGGTACAAATAGGAAACGGAAAAATATGAAATTAAAAAATATTGATGATGCTACCAAAGATGTAATACGGCGTATAATTTATAATATGTATGAAAAAAAATATAGTTCCTACGTTAAAAATGATTCGAGAAAAATTAAGCGATTATCCTGATTATAATTATAGTTCTTTAGATACACTACGAAATGTTTTATTAGAATGCGGTTTTAAACATAAAAAACTTGACAGTCGTAAGATAATTATGGAATCACGACGTATAGTAGCACTTCGGGTAGATTATTTGGAAAAAATCAGAGAATATCGTAAACTAAACAGGCATATAGTGTATCTAGATGCGCCGATTATAATTCAACCTGGTAATGATTCCTCTTCAGAAAGTGAAGATTCGGACGCGTCAACTTTTAGCCTTTAACTATTTTAATATACATATATTTTCAGAACAAAATATTTAGATATTATATTAGGTATGAAGTTTACTTTTTTATTGTTACATTTCTTGGAATATATTTTATTTAGTTGACAAGAAACTTTAATTTAAGTTACTTTATTCTAGAGACATATTTTAATTTTGTTTTTATTTATGTTTTATCTAAACAAATATTTATTTTTGTGGTACTAATTCTTTGCTTTGGTTAAGAAACTTACATTTTTATTTTTATTTTAGAAGAAACTTTTATTTTATTTTTTTACTATATAACATCCTTGCTCCTCGCTAATCTAACCTGTCCCATTCCCTCATCCTGGCAAGGATATGTTCATACCGTCTCATTGGTCCTTGCAGAGCAATAACATATTTCAATATAGTATGGGTTAACTTTAAAACTAAACCCAATAAATTTAAATATTTAGACTTTATATCTAAAACTGATATAATATTTCAAAAATATTTTATTGGCGAAGTGAACAAAAATAGCCTATCTAATAAACAAAAAATAATAAAAATTAATACAATTTTCAAACAAGTATAACATTTTCTTATGACAAGCATTTCTATTTACCTCCGCCCATGTACAATAAAGAGATGCCGACGGTTTTTGCAGGCTTTTAGTTTTTATACGATTTCAATTGACTTCGTACAAACATACAAGCTGTTGGAAACTTACTTATGGTACTTATCACCATTTAGCAAAAAATACCGTTTTGGTCCTCTTCTGATAAGCATGGTGCAATCGTGGAGCATATTTTTTCTGCTCAAAATAATTTCAGAAACATTATTTCATTAAGATGGATTCACACATATAGGACTGTGTGCCTGCTGTGTGCAGAGCGTGGTACACGCGTAAGTTTTGACGCATACCAGTCCGTTCGCATGGTGTGTTCTGTTTAGTTCAGTATAAATTTCGAAAATGCAGATATTAAACATAATTTACTAAAATAAAATGGATCAGATAGAGGAGCACGTTGTAATTGCTTGCGAATTATATCTGCTTAATGAAGAAGATGAAACCAGGAAAAAGAAACAAAGAAAATATTGATTACAAAACATTTCTACAGCAAAAGCAAAGTGGTCCATAACAGCACGGTCGCAACACAGTCGGTGCATAATCCCTTATGTGAGAATTGAAAATTATTTCTTATAATTCAAATGGAAACAACCTCTTCGCGATTTTTAACAATACAGCACGGCTTATGTACAGCCGGTACATAATCCTACATGTGTGAGTCCATCTTAAAAAGGCAAAAATACTAATCGAATTTCAAATAAACCAAAATATCTTGATCGAGTCAATCTAAGACACTACTAAAAATTGTAACAATATTATCCTATCTCCTAAATTTTCACCTTGTAGTTATGCATCAATTAATGAAATTTAGGTTATTGGTCAATTTTATAGGGAAAACGGTCTTCGAATGGGTTTGAACCTTTGATGTGAAGATAATACCAACGTAATTTTCCACCAAAACACTATATACTGTACTCTACGCGCGTTTCGTCAACCAAGTTGACATAATCTGGAAATGATTAAAACTAAGCTTATGCTAACAATGTACCCTATTTATATCTAAACTATTGTGACCCCACTAATCAATTAGACTTACCTGTTCCTCGATATTTGAGATAAACGAGAAACGAAAATTTAAAGAGTCACTTCGAAATTCCTTGACCTTTCAAAATGACAGAGAAAATCTGAAATTTGTATCGATTCCATTTGATCCTCGAATCACCCGTATTAGTAAGATTTTTGAAAATATAAGTATGACAGTGGTTCATTCATCGGGAAATAAACTACAACAACTTTTAGACAATGCAAAAGACAAAATTGAAACAAAAGAAAAGTCGGGGATTTACGAAATTAGCTGTATGGACTGTAATAAAAAATATGTTGGGACAAACTAGACGATCAATTCAAATTAGATTCAAAGATCATATGGCCCATCTCAAATATGGTAGAGCAGATAAATCGTGTTGCCCAACATGCGTTTGAGAGCAACCATAAAATAGATATTAGCAATTTAAGATGAATTAGGAATGTAACAAATACTAGAGTTTAGGTATAAACAGGGTACATTGTTAGCATAAGGTTAGTTTTAATCATCTCCAGATAATGATGAATTTTATATAAAAAATTTAACTTGTTTTAAAATCAAATCTTCACTCGATTCATTTTTTTGACAAAATTTGGTTAGTTCTAAGTTTGTCGGGTGTTTATTAGGCTGCCATAAAGGTTTCGGAATTTATTGAAATTTTTTTGAGTTTTAAGAATCGACAGTCAAAATTTTTACAAAAAAATAAATTTCATCAAAACAATTTGTTAGTCCACCAGGACATAGAAAAATTCATTTTTAAATTTTAACTTTCGACTTGGTCGTTTGAAAATAAAAATTCAAATTTATTTCCATTTGAATAAAATCATCACATTAAGCATAAAAAGATACACTACACAAAAAAAAATTTTTTTTCGAATCCGACTTAAAAAATTTGTAATAAATAAAAATTGTTATTGGTTTTACAAATCATTATTAAGAAAAGTTGTGAAGTCTTGCGCGACCTTTTGGGCAGACTAGTAGTATCCGAGTTGTAGGTCAACTTGCTGTCCAGTCTGCTGAATTTCAACAATTTTCTCAAGCATTTTTTGAAACTGTTTTGTGTCTAAAGGACCCTCTGTCCAATTTTATTTTTTGGTCTTAACGACGTCTAAAAAAATTTTACACAAATCACCTGATCTCGTGAGTAAATTTCAATTTTGTAAGGAACCCTCTGTTCAAAATTCTTTTTTTGCCTTCAGCGACTTTGAAAAAATAAATTTCATAATTCCAAAAGCACCCACAGGAAACCGAAAAGACATTTTTGCTGTTCAATTTTATTTTTGCATCAAAACTGACTGAAAAAATAATTTCAGTATTTCATAAAGTCATTTTCAGGCTAGAAAAAAAGCCAAATTGCCAGCCCTAATAAATAAATAAAAAGCATACGCCGCTTGATTAAATTCTTCAGCTACAAAATCTGAGGTAGAAAGAAACAAGCCTCTCAAGCCAGGACCGCCGAAGAGGAGTTGCTGAAGTTTTGCTCAGCTCTTCCAGAAAATTCAACGAGGCTAAGGATAGGCTACCTTATCTCTCCGTATCATAAAAATCGACCTTGAAAAAATTCCATTCCTACAATCAAATACCAAGGCAATAAAACTAAGATTATTTTTCGTGGCAGCAAGTCACGTGGCGCCCAACTTAATAAAAGAATAATAACCCAGCTAGGGAGAAATAAAAACACAAGTCATTAAAACCACAAACAAAAATACCTTGTTTTATTTGTGACATTGTACCCCGAACGTTGCACTTCATCGTTGAAGAAAGAAAATAAGAAGATTTAAACAAATATGGCCCCTCGCTGGCTCCAAATTACCTTGTATTTGTAACAAGACCAGCGCAGCGGAACGCAGCAGTTTCTTCTCTTCTAACGGCTTGTATATAAGCTTATTAATCAAAAGCTCTGCAATCTTAGGCGATGGTTATGTAGTATATATACCATCCTTCGGAGGGGAAGTAAAGCAGACTGTCCCTTGTCTATAAGATGTTTGACAAAAGTAAAAGATAAAAAAGAGGCTGAAGCAAATTTCCAAGCTGGGGTTAACTTATCCCCTGGCGTTAGTTATTGGTCTTGGTACCGTTAAATTAACGATATAAAAAAATTCTCGTATTAATAATTGTAAGCTAGCAGAGCTGTGCCTGTATTTATGAGATATACTTATACAAAGCAATTAAGCACTTTTCTGTTGTATTTGTAATTGTACATTTTAGTTTTTCAAGTAATTGTAATTGTACTTAAGTATAATTAGTATAATTACTTTTCCATAAATACAATTACTTTTCCACTTTCTGCAGAAATGAAATAAATATGATTATAATGAATTAGTTCTGTTTTGTATAAAACTTGAAAAATAAATTATTTATTGTAAATAGAGTTTGTTGGTTTTTAAAAACCGGGTTCAAAACCATTTTTTTTTTTTGGAAAATTTGTAAAATCGCAAACCGATCTTAAATTTAGAAATCCGATTTTAGACATTAAAATTAATATGTAAATATTAATTAATTATTTAGTTAAAAACGTTAACATTTTAACTTCGATAACAAGCATATTGTAGTAAAAGTTTACTATAAAATTATTCTTCATGAGTCATGTTTTATATGAAAATCCACAAACTCATTCTATTATGCGTAGAGCTGGGACAGAGGTACCGGTTCTAGTGACAGCTTTTATGCAGATATAATATTATATTGTAAACACCTACTGAAACATTCCCAACAACAGAAACACACAAATTTGTACAACGTGAAAATTGAATTTTATTTCATTTAAAAATAATACGTAAACTAGTTTTATCGGTAAGTATTTGACACAAACAAAAGTTATATTGTTATACTAGCTAAATTTGAGGGTGGCGTCAAACTATATTTTTCTCATAATTCGTGATTAATAAATATTAAATGGACGGATCTTAGTTACTATATTTTTATTTATTTATTTGTTTTTTTATAAATAGAGTATATTTTATTTTGTTGCATTTTTGTAGTTCCATAAACATTAAACTGAAACGTTTTAATAAGTATAAATATATGTTTACTGTTTTACATTTTGTTTTTTTTTGTTGTTTTTTTTTTTGAAAAATTCGAAAACCGGTTTAACCGGTTTTTTTTAAATCCTGGAATGCGAAAAACTGGTTTTTTCAAAAGTGAAGTTTTTGTGTAAACCCTAATTTGTAATGATATATTTTTTATTCTTTATAACATAACATCAGTAGGTGTATTCAAAATCATTGCGACAGGTGAACATTATTGTTATATTTGTGTGACTACATAAATATTTAACATACATATGAGACCATTGGTACAACACAATATAGTGATTTGATTTTAATTTAAAAAATTATTGAATTCGTTAGTAATTTATACAATTTACAATTTCCCTCATTTTCAGAAAAACGTTTAAAAAATTACCTATATTAGATTAAAATATAATTACTAATCGTAATTGTATTTAAATACATTTTTCGGAAAGTAATTGTACTTGTATTTAAGTATTTTTTTAAAATTGAAAATAATTGAATACATTTTCCAGAGAGCAATTGTAATTGTACTTAAGTATTTTTTTTTAGTACCTAGCACAGCTCTGTAAGCTAGGAGTATTTAGATTCTGGTGTTGTGGTTGCCATCATATGGGGGTAAAATTTCCAGTGCATACACGATATTTAAGTATTACAATGAAGGTAATTAGCATTTTTTGTCGTTCTTTTTGGCGTGGATTGCCGCATTATTGGGAATTGTTAGTACCATTTTCAGTTTTCTTAGTGCTTGCTTAATTTTTATGTAACATTTAAAAGAGAGATTTTTATTACCCAGATAGTATTTTTTTAATTTGTATTATTTATTCTGTAAATTAATAACGTATGTTTTTCTGTAAATCAAGGAACTGCTTCTCAGTGTATATTATGAACAGCCAGCTTGACTTAAATATTCAAGAAACTCGTGTCCAGGAGAAGCGTCTTGCAATTATACTAAGGTGAGTTTTCCTAGGTAAACATTAACATTATGTTTCCCATCACAAGGCATTTATTCACTTAACGACTTAAGAAATTCTCATTATATGCAACATATTCCATAATACACGTAACGGTTTATTATTTTCTATGTGATTGTTAGTTAGTAAAAGTGATATATCGTGTAGTTCCAGTCACGGTGATCATTATTATTTAGTGTATCAATTGTGCCATTTTCCAATGTCTTTGTGTTTGTTCCTTTGCCGCAGGTGCCATATTTAGTTCCGGCATATGATTAATGTTTTCATTCATTTATATGGAAGAAGACAGCATTTGCAACAATTTTTATCAGGAACAAATCAAGAATATCGATTTTTTTCATTGTTAACGACTAATTTCTCTTTGGCTACTTGTAGAGATAAAAATCTAAATTATTTGCTGGTGTGATTTAACAATAATAGTGACACATTAGGATATTCTGTTGTCATTTTTATATTTTCGTGAGGTCATAAACACTACGTTTTTCAATAGACAGATGGTATCGCGGTGTTTATCTGCGTAAATAATATGTCTTTATATGTATATACAGGGTGTCTCACCAGAAACTGCATCGATCGATGTAGAGAAAAGTACGCACCAGAAAATTTTTTAAAATTTAGAGAGCTACTAACGGCAGTATGGCCAATCCAACTAACATAATTACAAGCATTTGGCACTTCCGGTTATACCGGAAGTCGATACCAACTTGCTTATTTTAAATGGAACACCCTATATATTTTAGGGTTTTCGAGTCAAAAACATGTAGGATACCCTATGTTCAAATCCAGCTGTTTCAGAGATATTTGATATTTTACAAAGATTTTGACAAGTGTAATGGTTTACAATAACCTTTATAACTTTCTTATTGTAAAAGATACTTATTTGCTTTTTGGCAAACAGAAAGACCATAAGGTGACTTACGCTCTACAGTTTAAAGAAATTCAATAATAGTATACCAAGTGTTCCATTTTTGACGTTATATTTTGTAAACTTCAAACTGGGAAAACTTGCTTAAGTCAAATAGAACACTCTATATTTTTTTACATCATGTTATGTACAATTAAATTCCTTTTTTTTTATATAAGCATTGTAGGGGTTTAAGTTACAACTTTTTTGAAATATTTGCGATTTTCTTAGAAATTCAAGAATTTTTGTAAAAATTTTATCAAATTAGCAATGATTAGAAACAATCAGTAATGTCAGTCATTCTCTTATGTCAAAAAATGGCACCGCGTTTAAATCACACCCACGACGACTTTTTGAATTTGTTTATTATTTATGGAGAATGTGATAAAGTAATATCAAGAACTTGTAGTACATTTGTTACTAGATATCCTCAGAAATGGAAAATAACACTAAACACTGTAACATGCCTATTAATTGGATTGAAGACACTTTGCATAAACTAAAATAGCTAAGATAAAATCAACTAAAATCATGATTCTTTTTAATTTAATAATTGTTCAAAATTCCGTCCTTGAACCTCCACAAATTTTTCGCACCTTCGGATTAGTTCTTCATAGGTAGCTCTTCTAATTGATACCTGCGATAAGTTTTGAAATGCACTTCTTACTCTCTGCATACAATCTTCAATAGTTGTTAATGGGCTCTCATAACCTTTATTTTTAATAGTTCCCCAAATAAAATAATCTAAAATTGATAAATAGGGCGAGCGAGGAGGCCACAGGAAAGGTCCATTATTAGCGATCCGTTGATCGTAAAAAGTGTCTTGTAAAAAATTATTTATCAAATACGCGTTATGTGGGGGAGCACCGTCGTGCTGATAAAAAACGTTTCTATGTTCGGTAAGAGGTACATTTTCTAAATAGTTATTATTCAAATTTTGTAAAATATTTAGATATTTTTCACCTAAAAAAAGAAACAAAAACAAAAAAATTAACTATACATATTAGCAGAAGAAGCAATCTCTATAATTTACTGTTTAAATTTTCCTGATAAAATTGTAATGCCACCGCTCTATTGTTTCTTATGGCACAGTAAACATTAAACTGCCAACTTTCTTGAAAATTTCGCTCCCTGAACACATGAGGATTCGAGTCACTCCGAATGCGAATTGTGTCAATTAAAAAGTCCATTTTTTGGTAAATTTTGCTTCATCTGGCCATAAAATATCCCCCAAATAAGAATCGTCGCTTACAGATCTTATTAGAATAAATTCACAGAAATTTTCTCTTCTTAGGAAATCTGTTTCTTCTCTAATCGTTGAACCATTTCGAATGAAAACGGGTGCAATTTATGTTTAATTAAGGTTCTGTGAACTGAATCCTTGCATAGTCCCGATTCCAGAGCAGCTTATCTTAATGACATCATTGGAAATACATGAAAATATCCCAGAATTGTTAATTCTACGTTTTCGTCATCGACAATAGACTTCCGCTTTTGAATATTTGCCTTGACAAAGCCATAGTTTTTAAAATTATCCAATATACGTTTTGCAGTGTTTGGTGACGGTTTCCGTTTTTCTGAATATCGAGTAGCAAATGTACTACAAGTTCTTGATATTACTTTATCACAAATTAGGTATAATATTAAACGAGATCATTCGCTTCTCTGATCATCTTATATATTTGATGAAGATAAATCAAGGGGAAAAAAAAATCGTGGTCTCTACACAATTCTTAGAGCTTTTACTATTTTGACTAGTCTATTAATGTGGTTAAGAAAAAAAAACTTCGAAGCATTTAGGTTAACATTTGGGAAGTTCAGAGCGGAACTTTTAATGGATGATTTGAAAATTGTTACTCAGCAATAGCAAAACCACATGTAAAACCTTGACTATTAACTAGAAAAATATGTGCATTTAAAAAGAGCGATCTTAGTAACCAGATACTATATGGACGTTCAAAATGATTGCTCTTTTTTTAATAAAATTCTTCAGGAACTATTTAATTAGAGACATTGTATTTAATGTTGTTCTAATTATTATAATAAAATATCACTATTTTCCTTACTTATTAAAAAAGCAAATACACAAAGCAATTGCAACTCCTACCTCCTGACTTTTCTCGCAATAAATAGTTATGGACCTTCTGGCATAAATATGAATGCTTGATGGCTCTGGGAGGTGAAAGTGCATGGGACTCGTGCTTGTGCCACAGTACCCCGGCATGGCTTCCGGGCTCACTCTGTCCGACCTTCGACCTGCGCTTACTGGGTTACCCGCGGCTGACTGTCTTCATATCTAATCATGTTGCTACCCTATAAGGGTATTTAATGAGGAAATAGACACAAATTAGTCTTTTCCTTGTTTTCTATCCACCCAGTTTACGAAATGCAACACTGACGCAAAAATACGTGGAGGAAACGTGAGTACCGTGACACAACTACACTAAGTCGCTTTGTTTTTATTAATTACATTCACAACTGAATGTGACAACGTAACATGGAGAACTGGATAATGAAACAATACATGTCCTAGAATTTACCATTATTTTAAATCAGTTATATTCGAGAAAATAATTTCTTGTTAAAATAAAATATAAAGATAACAAAATAAATTATTTTGTGTTGAGTAAGACTCGACCAATATTATACTTGAAGGGGGACACTTTTTGCCTGTTAAAAAACCACAGTAAATTGTTACTATTTATTTATAATTTTTTTTGCGATTTGTTCTATAACGTCTGTTACCAGCTAATTAGAAATAATTTAAATTTTAATTAAAGGAAGCAAACTTATTACAAAACAGGTTTATTAAAAAATTGACATTTAAGACTCTTTTCCCGGGCCAAGAATGCAAAGAGGCTAACAAGATAAAATAAATCAACCTTATAACTAAACAAGCAAGAAGTAAAGTTACCCTTAACAATCGTCAAGCCAAATGTTACAAAAGTATTAAACTAAGGCAGATATTTTATATATGTGGGCGCCACCATCGTTTATGGGGGAACGTACAATGATTTTCTTTACTACCTACAACAATAGGCTACCTATAAATGATGGAAAATTGGTAGTTATTTAAATAGTCAATAAGGATTACCACAAATAAATGTACATTACTCGAATGAAAATAGTCTGCCCGCAACGGTCGGCATTGCAAGTTATATTATAAGCTAAATTGACAATTCATTGTTCACTCGCGACGCACTCAAAGTCTAATAGCAACGTAATCGTGTGGTGCCCAGGTACCTAGGATCTGATGTTAAAGTTTTCTATTTTTCTTAAATAACAGATAATCGTCTAGACGTAACTATATTTTAAATAACTTTACTTGGGGGCTCTTGGGCAAAGAGCACGGTAATGGAGCCTTCCCGGCACCCCTTAGCTCAGCAACTTCATCAATCTTGTAAGCTCACTTATGTCGTTTTAGGTAAACTCACTGTCACGTACACTCCTACTTTCTTCACCATGTCTCCGACTCGTCTCCAACCGTACGACCAGCCGGCCTCATCCTGTCATTCTCCCGCCAAAAGCACTCACCGAAATCGTTTGTTCGGCGCGCGTATGCGATGAAGCTTCTTAGTAAACAAAATTTTGCACAGTAGAGGCGCACTGATGGGTGGTACAATAGAGTATAGTGAAATTATTTTAATCGAATTTAGAAGTTAATCTATACCTCAAACCATTCCATCTAATTTCCATTCCATTCCATCTATTTATTTTCCAAAAACGGGCCGTTACAGTTCGTTATTTCATTTATTTCTGGCAGAGAAATATATTCTCACGGTAATAAATAAACTATTTAAAAAATCAGAAACAAATTTACCTATAGTGTGCCACTGAAAATCCCACACACAGGAAGATATAGAGGATTTAAGTCAAAATCAAGTAAATAATTAATTGCACAAAAAATTATCCTAGTACTGCGTTTAAAGAAAACTCTCAAAACATCATTTTAGAATATGTACATAATAAAATAAATTGAACGTCGAATTAATTAGTAAAATACGCGAGTAAATAGTACATTCCAGGTCCGCACTGAGTCGGTGGAGTAGTTGATTAGAGCACGCGATGGCAAGTGTGACTAGATAATCTCTCGATCAACCTGCAGGTTCTAATCCCGCCACCGGTATTGTCAATGTCGGTGGGAATGGTTGTGTCCGAGTTTTTTTATCATAAGTGTAAATCTCGCCTGTGCGCATTTTCAGAAAATGCGGACGTACGAGACATAGACTGTCAACTCGTGAATTATCAGAGACAAGATTCTCTCTATTCGAATAACGCAGACTAAGGCGATTGATTATCCATCCGAACAGTCTGCAGTTTCCTAGTTGAATTTCATTTGAGGCTAAGTACCTGAGATTAAAAAGCTGTGATTTATTCTGCAACAATGACGCAATGACCTTACATATTATTGCCCAGCTAGAAAATTGAACTAAACATTTAAGTAACTGCAATTTATTTGCGAAAACTCCAACGTCTCTTCTGTCAGAATTACTACTACAGCCTTTAAATATTCAAGGATACTTAATGAAATGAAAATTAAAAGCCGAATGCTTCAGAAGGCAAAAGAAGTTTTAGTGCAGCCAATATCAGTAAGTAGACGTAAAACGCCCATGAGCGGAAAAAGAGATAAATCAGCAGGCAGAAAATCTAGTAGTTCTATCAAACGCACTGTAGCTCCACATTCCCTCAATGCATGTGTATTATAAAATATTGGTCTGGGTGGAAATAAATCGAAAACGTAATACGGTAAAGAAAAACATAAATAGTGTTGTGAACAGTTGTTTCATTAATATGCGGTTATGTACTATAAACATTTAAATGCTTAAAAATGTTGTTAAAAAATATGTGTAACTAGTTACGTTTTAAAATTAAAGTCTAATTTTCATTTATAGTCTGCATTTTCCGAATAGAGAAAATCTTGTCTCCTATAATTCGTGAGTCGTCAGTCTGTCTTGTACGTTCGCAGTTTCCGAATATGCCACGCTTGAGCTTTCGATTCGGGGGTTGTCTAATTTCTGTGGTGTTAATGTTTATGTTTATGTACAATTTGTCATCAGCCTAAAATCACCACCTTTGGAGATGCTCTCTTTCTAGGACTATTTGCAGTGAGACATGCCAGAAAGAGAGCATTTCCGAAGGTGACATTAAGCTGATGATAATCGTACATGTCGTATCGTATATTTCGCTACATGGGTCGTCAGTACGGCTGAGGTAACCGCTTGTGGTAATATTCGCTTTCCGCAGTTAACGTGCAAAATGGTGCTTGTTACTTTTCGTTCTAAGGAAAATACGAAACTACAACTTGGAGAACAGTAAAGGACGTGTGCTACTCTATGTAACCGACGCAGCCTCCTATATGAATTTATCTGCAGTACGTTTAAAAAAACATACCGCTGAGTAGCCCTTAACAAGGAGCCATCAAATGCCTTTACAGCTAAAGGCGTAACTGGCAATTAAAGCGCCTATAGCCAGCCAACAAAATTTTATTCAATCTTAAAAAAAAATTACAATTTTTTTTTTCCAAAGGGACTAAGACATTTGCACAAAATAGTAGCTGCCAGAGTAGCCGGCACCTTTAGGGGGTGTTTTTTATTTATTTTTTCGATATCTACATCCCTTCACAAGTTCTAAGGACTTTTTGCTTTTGTCAGTTTATACTACACATATTTAACAGCTATTCGATCTTTTAGGAAATTTTTTCTATTTGTATATTATTTTAAGCAACAGGCGTCAAATATAATCGGATCTACGCTCGTCTCGAAAATGTTTCCGTTTGCTTTTAGAGAAATATCTCTAGGTATTCCAAATCTCAAATTTCTATCTCTATTGATAGTGTTAGAGAATCTTTCATTGGTGGTAAAATTTTATCAGTTGTGGACTTACCATTTAATTTTAGGTAAGTACTTATGTATGATGTCTATTGAGAATACCAGTTGTGTCTTAACTCTAGGTACTGGATACAGAGATTTCTTCACTTTTTTTTCACTCTCCCCTTCAAAATTTGGCTGGTTTCAAAATGTTTTTTCAAACTAAGAGTAATGTTTGTGAGTGTGCAAAATCTCAACTGTGAGTAGTGGATACAAATTTGGCAGTTGTTTTTAAATATTTGCTGTGATCTTTAAACTAATGTCTATTAGTTTACCAAATTTCAACAGTCTTGCTCTATTGATACTGCATACTGTCTGGCTCTATTCCCCACCTTCCCGGAGCCAAATTTTTATAATTTTTGATGCTTCCGTTTAATATAACGGCAATATCTATGTCTGTGCTAAATCCCAACTGTCTAGTTCTTTGAGGATAATACAGAATTTTCCTCCCTATTTCTCACCCAAAGCCAAAATTTATCGGGTTCTGGATTTCCCTTTGCTATGAAGGTAATACCTTAACTTCATAAACTCTGCAGGAAGTGAGTTAGAACTATCAAACATATAAATAAATTTACTATTTCAAAAGTATATATACCACCTCTGAGCAAATATGGGAGAAAAAAATTAATAATTGTAATAATCTGTACCTTAATAGAAAAATACTGAACAATATGCCAAACGTTTCACTAGAATCGGTTCAACCGTTTTCAAGTTACGCGAGGGAAAAAATACAGAGCGCAAACTAATATGTTGGTCAAATTGAAAACCTTCTTTCTCGGTTAAAAACTAGAGAGATCGTCGTCATTTTACTTAAGTTCCACCTCATAATTTTCACAGACATTTATTTTCACTAGAGTATGTATGGTATATACACAATAGTATCAATAAATTAAAAATACACTATTTCGATTACATAGTGGCAATACTACATATCAACAAAATCGCAACTTTTCAAGAGAAAGAAAAAACTATATTTTTTGTTTTAAAGTTTCAATGCAGCTAAAATTTTGTGTTGCGTACTTTAAATAATATTACCTGTGTGTGCATAAATATAAGTACAAAAATAATGATAAGCTATTTATAAAGTTTGTTACGTGGTATTACAGTAACAAAATGTGGTTGTTACGAGTTATTAAATTAAGAATTAAAGAACACATTATTTTAATTAGAAACAAACAAAGCTAACTCTAACATTCGCTTTCTTCTGGAACTTATATTTCTGAAAGTAATAAAAACCCCTTTAAATGATATTGTTAAACACGATATACGTAATAATAATACGTATCAACTAAATTTTTAATTTGTAATAACACGTATCAAGAATCACCAGAATAATTGTATTTTTTTATTTAAATATTATGATTTAATGAAAAATGTACATTAATATCAAATATATCTAATATAGTTTCTGTATTAAGTAGATCCATAGTTCATTAAACAACTTACGTGATTATTTACACAAAATCTGCCAAAAACGGTAGAGCATAACAAGCTGCCATAACAAACATACAGCTAATTGATGATACATGTTATTAAAAATTGGTAACGGAGACACGTGATTTTAAAAACCTTCAAAATATCGGGTCTTATTGGCAAAAATGTTATTTGTAATGCATTAGAACACGCAGAAGTTAATCTTTAATAGAATTGTACATAAATCTCAATATCGCTAAAAATGATGATACGTGGTATTGCCACTAAGATTGCAATTTTGTGCTGTAATTTAGCTGGAACTGCAGACAATTTTACATTCACATTGATACATTTCTCACAGTACTTTGCGTAATCCTGTGGTCGAGGCACATTTGCCTGGGGTATAATATGTTATAAATCTTCGCAAGAAAATGCAACAACCAAATTACACATATGGTATGTATCTGTAGGCGAAAATAGTATTAATAGAATCCATTCTGTTTTAATGAAAATCGACATTTAGATCAGTACATTCTCTACTACCTTTTTAAATTTAATTAGCTATTATTTACACAAGCATATAAACGTGAACTTCCTTTTTTTGTGTTTTGATTTATACATTTTCATTTTTTTTACAACTTGTGTCCATACGTGCACAGTATATTCAGATACAAATCTAGCTATAGACTTTCTTCATGCCTACTTACACACCTATTGGTATCAGTATGAATCGATTGTTAGAAGGAACTATAAACAATGAAGATAAAGTGAAATGCTTAAAATGCGCCAGCAGCTGGCCGTAAAGCTTCTGGTCGCTGCATCAAATTTGAAATTCGTAATGAACAAGGAAGATGTGCGGGTGTATGTTATAGCTGCGGACGTTATTCGTGCAATACTGGCGGCATGATATTTAAATACGTGTTAATTCCCTACATTGGAATTTATATCGCAAATCTTCCTGATGTACGTGCATTTGGTTAGCTCGTTTTCAGACGTTTAACTGAAGTTAACACTCAATTGATATGTTGATATACAATTTGTTCGATTAATGATTCTCTTTCTACAGGGTGTTCCATTGCATTTTGACACCACCTACTGGGTTTATATAAACAGATATGAATTTTGTAAATATAAAATTATTTAATTTAAAATACATATTTATATTCCATCGACAACCAACGTCTACATCTTATTATAGTTATGGAAAATGTCCACCTGGGAATATTAAATTTGGAAATCCTCGAAAACATACTTTCGAATGTTTCAGCTTGAAAATCCATCGGTCTTTATTTTGCAAATAAATATATGAAATATACTGAAACTTTAATTAGGGATTAAAGAAATCAAAACTCTGGTTGACGTGAAATATGGTAAGATTGCAGAGCAGCATAACTTCGGATTTAATGCCGCCAAGAAGTAGCATAACATAGTGCCAAAATCATGGAGCAACTGAAGGAAACAGAAGATATAAGACTATCTTTGCTACAATTTTTGAACATTGATGTTACTGATCATAAAATTTTTAAGGGAAACATATAAGAGCAACTCAACGGTAGGTGATACAAGTAAAGAAGATAAAACAAACATCACATACTTTTTATCAGCAGATATGAAATAATATATATCTGATGAAGACCAAGAATTTGTATGGACGCCTTACAGTCCCTATAAAATCCTCTATGTATATAAAACAGGGACGAAAATAATGAATATTCGGGAGGCAACATGATTATGTAATCCTAAACCTAGGAATTAAAATCATTATGTAAAGTATCTGAACCAGCAGTTCAAAATTAAAATAATAATATTACAATGTAGCCAAGTGAAATTACCATTAAATTTATTACCGCTTGAGTTCCATTTTTGCTAATAAAAGAATCTGATTGGTTTAATACAAGCTGGAATATTATAGGCAGTAGACATATATGTAATGACTATTTTTCTGTAACTTTATAGATTCCAAAAACTGTTTGGCTTACATTGGTTAACATTATATGTTATTTTATTAAACAATTTCCTAGATACGCTGGTATATCTAAACGGTTACTCACCAGTTTTAGTGGTACTTCAATCTCCACATCTTTTTTTGTAACTTCTAGACCAATTTCACAGACTTCGCCTTCTTCCTTCTCTTGCAATTCCTTCAAGTTAGGTGAGGTAGTCTCTGATTCACTAGAAACTGACACATCAGATTTATCTATTTCCTGAACAGTATCTTTATTATTACAGCCATCTTTAATCTTAATAGCTTCCTTTCCTTTTTCATCATCATTGTTGCTCACATTAGGGCCTTTTACTTCAATAATATTCGCGACTTGGAATATACCACTACAATCTCCTAAATTTAAACTAACATGTGCATCTTCAAAAACCTCTTCCAATTCGTTTATTTCACATTCGTTTAAATTTTCTTCAATTTGGTTTTCCAAATACCAAGAAGAGGTAACGGAGGTATCACCGCTAGTAGTTGACACCTCTAAACTAGCCGATCGACTACCAAGAACGTTTTTACACTTTTTTTAAATAGTTTTTTACTCGCTTCGTTTTACTCTGACGAACATCAGCCGACCGATTAAAATCGGCTTTCTCTTTTGACTTTTCTTCTGGAGAGGGTTTCCAGGATTCTTCATCGTATGTGATTGCACGTTCTACTGTAGGTGTAACCTGAAACAAAACATAATATTGTTCATCTTTATTATTTCATCATAATATAAGGAGAGTAAACATGGTTTGATTAAAAATTAAAACACCTGTATTAATTATTTAGAACGTTGTGTTCTTAATAATTATGTTTCGGTTTCTTTTATAGTAAAATAATAATAATAATAATTTTGGCTGAATTCAGTCCAAAGACTTGTTCTTATACTCAACCAAATATATGTAGATATGTTAAATTTTTGCCACAATTTTGCCTTAGAATTTTATAAATAACGGGTTTTTTTCAGAAAATATTCAATTTAGTATTATTGACTGTCCGCTGAAAAATTCAGATTTTTCTAATAATTCTCAACGTTAACATATTAACTAATTTGTCTCTATTAGTAAATGAAATTTTGCCATAAGCAGCATATTATATGATACAGGCACTGTATTGTTACTCAGTCCAAGATTATAAAAGTAGTATCATCAGCTAATATGAGAAGTCGACCCCTGGAACAATAACGTTAAGATTATTTACTTGGATCGAAATAGGAAAGGACTCAGAGCGAGGCCTCGAGGTTCACCACGTTCTTTAAAACATAAATTAGACCTACTTGAAATCAAACATTTATATTATTAAAACAAAGAAGGTTTAGTGCCATATCCACAAAAAAAACAACTATGCAGCTACGGACACGTGTTTCGGAGTTATTGCCCCTCATCAGCGTAGCGTAGCTAAGGAATTGGGTCTACGATGAGATAGGTCAGGAACAAGAACTAAAATCTATCTTGATTTATATTATTATCCGTTGTAAAGATACACAGATATGTTCCAACGGCTGATATTTTTTTAGTGGATTTTGGAACTGAGTCAGAAACGGTAAATCGACTAATTTTAATCGGTCATCATAGTGTATTAATTTTCAACTTTCAATTAGAAGCCCGTCCAAAACATGATACATCCAAAATTTGCAGTTACATGACAAGAATGTGCTTCAAATTGTAAAGAACGGGACAAATTGGTAACAAACATTTTAGAAAAACATGTATACTTGTCTTCAGTAAGTTCAAAACCGCAACAATTTTATGTTTATGGGCTTATTCTGGGCAAATTGTTAGTCCTCACCTAATATTAACTTCAGGTAATTGAATCAAATATATTTTTATATGCAACAAATTATGAAAATTCTATGTTGTGTTGAGTACAGTTTGGAGAAAAATTTGTTTATTAAATTAGTTTAAAACAACTAAAATCAATCAATTTAGAAAAAACAGAAACCATGATTTTACAAAAATGCCTAATTTAGTAATTTTGGTAAGTTCGGCTAAAACGAGTCATTCGGCTAAATCAACGAAATCGACTAGTTCAATTTATTCGACTAACTCGATTAAAGCAACTATCTTGCCTAGTCCCCCGACTATAATAAATCGGCTAACAGAAATCGATTCGAACGACTAATTCGACTAAAAAAATATGCCGTTAACTGACTAATAATAATTCCTTGTTTTGGGCAACCTTACAAGGCACTGAATTTTGGGTTTCTCATGTAGAGTTGCTTCATATACAACTATTATTGTCTGTGAAAAAAAAATTAATAAATAAGAAATTTTCTCGTTTTTTATCAATCAAATAATAAAAGAGGTTACATATACGCAGGCTATCTTTCACGATGTATTATTTTATTTCTTTGTATGACAGATCGATACCCGGTCATGGCAGTGGAATTAACTGTGAGGGAGATTACTTCCACTATACATGGATATTGTGTGTCTATTGTGCCTAAATGTGTTCCCTTTCGCGCATAATGTTAGTTTAAGGATACAGGGGGTTTTCCTATATGTGGAGTTATTATCATTATTATTATTATCATTATTGTTTAATGATATTTTCACATAAACCAATTTTTAATGACAATAATTTGTTTTAGATATGGATATATTCGACATTATTGATAAATATAATGAAGAGAATTAAGATAATAGTTAAATATACTTGATGGAGTTGGTCTTAGATGTAATCTGTTAAAATTGTTCGAAACGTATCTTTTAAATAGGGTGCAATATGCTTCTTATAATGGGTTTACATCTAATTCGTTTACATCTACATCTAGAGTCCCTCAAAGATCTAACCTCGGCCCATTGCTGTTTCCAATATTTATTGATGACTTAATTTACTAGATGGTGACAGATTAATATTTGCTGATGATCTAAAAAGCTATGCCTCGATTTGCACTACAGTGATTGTTTAAATTTGCAAATTAATTTAGAAGTCAATTATTGGTGTGCTTCCATCCGGTATCCTTTCATGTCGGTCAAATTACTTTGTTTCATCGTCCCACTGGTATCAAAGTACGATAGATCCTTGGTGGCAGGAGCACTCTGTCTGAAGTCATACTGATGAGCCGTAACATGGCGAAACCGGTCTATGGATGACAGATGTGTCGACCCACAAAGAAGTACATTTCTACTTATTGGGACCAATATTTTGACGGTAGCCTACAACAATTATTTTTCTGTATTTTTAGTAATTATAAAGAAATCATTCAAACACAACACACTCTGCAATATTAGTTTTAATTTCAGCGGGTATAGGAGTTTAATAGCAAATTTTTACTATTCTTCGCTTTCATTATTATTGATATAATTTGAGAATGACAAGTTACATAAGAATAAAGTCAAATATAATAGTCACGGTCGAAATAAGATTTTTAAGTGAATATTTATTTCACTTTGTAGTACATATACATTAGGTGCAGATATAATGTGTCGAGGAGATATAAGAAAACATACATATTCTTGTCATAAAATTATAAATTGAAAACTAAAAGTACTGCCTTTTTAATTGAAATATAGATAGTAATACTTTACTGGACCGCATTTAAACATACTTTGCTATTATCATTGCATTGCTAGGAGTGTTTTTAATAATAAATCTGCATTGTTAAACATTAATTTATTAGCATTACGGCCGTATATCATTTTATATAATTATTTCGCTTTATTCGATACCTAATAAATAAATGACTCATAAATAAACTCAAGGAAAATTAATGCATATATGATTGCATTCCTAATCGATTTTCATACAGTATGTAGACATTTATATCCTTCTTACCTACTAACATTCCTTACATTAATTTTTCTGCGATTTTTATATGAAATGTTGCCATAAAATATCTCTCTTAAAAAGAAACAAACAAGTGCTGTAAAGAAGCAGTTGTAAATTTTATTTTCAAAGTGATTAAAATGACAAGTAAAATGATTTTTATTTTATAGTGCCCATTATTTAAAAACTCATCTTTAACCACTATTTGTTACATAAAATGAGTTAAATATTCATTAGCTAGTTACCCTAACCTGATAATTTCAAATAGTAACCCCATTCTTATGATACATCATTTTTAAGGGTACGTTCTGAAAATGAGACGACATTAAGCATTATGAATAAAAACCAGTGAATTTATTTATCGAGAAAACTGAAATACGTTGTTGTTTCAATCACCCCAAGTTGAAAATACAGCAGAAAAATGTTTTTCAGAACATTTCCATTGACGGATTTATGTAGTATTAAGAATTTCCAAAAATTTTTTACATGCTTTTGTTGTTTTAGAGTTGTCTAAATTGGGGGTAGTTAATATTCATTTATTGGTAGAGTTTTTTAAATGGTGTAAACCTTAGCAGAAAAAGCGGGAAGTACACCGAAGAAAATATAGGCCACCAATACATAATACATCTGATGCAGAACTTCACAAAAACTAGTTTTTATGTAATGAAAACAACCAACCAATCCAGTATTCTGGATGAAGCTACACAAATCTTGATAACTTGGCTCGGGGACGTTCCATGAAATCTAATTCCCAAGAGATCTAATTCCCACGATATCTAATTCCCACAACATCTAATTCTCACGACATCTAGTTTCCTCGAGATATAATTCTAACAGCTACTCTATATATCTGTTCGAATTTTCGAATGAGTTTTATATAAACCGATAATATCTAATTCCCACGACTTCTAATTTCTGCGAAATTTAATTCCATGGGACGTAATACTCCGATACCTTACACCGTGTATATCCGTCGGCTGTCCGAATTCGTTTTATCATTATAACACTTAAAAATACCGATTTAATCACTGTAATCTTAAAATGATATATTTTCTAAATATCGTAATGAGCCACCATTTTGATATTTGACAAATATGCATTTTTTTTTTAGAAAAAACCGGTTTTTAATTTTTGAGGGCTCCTATATAAGAGAGTATTTATTATAAAACAGTAATTCAATTATTGCAATAGTAAGAAATCGCATCAGAAACATTATTTGTAAATCACAGAACTCTAAATAAATAAAAAATCAAAGAAAATTGTATATTGTTATATTCAGAATTCACCATAGATTCCAAAAATGTAAAAATATAGAGGATGTTCCATTTAAAATAAGAAAGATGGGTAATTTCCGGCGAAACCGGAAGTGCATAAAAATTTAAAATACTGTCTTATAATGCAATTTTATGTGTATAACAACTTTTTAAAATCTCATCAATTTATTTCTATAAACAATGAAAATAAAAGGCGTGAGCCTGGTTTCATTTACACCCGTTATATGGTTTTTCTAATTGGCCAAATTACTATTTTGTCCACTATTAACGGGCCGAGTATACATTGACCGTTTTGGTGAAAAATCATTCTGTAAATGTGAAATTTTAACGGATATAAATTGGACTTGACGTTATGTGCGAAATAACAACAATTAGATCACATAGGAATTAGACCACGTAAGATTTTCATTTGGGTTTTTAGATCTAGTGGGATTTTTATATCGGTCTAATCGGAAAGCCGAACAGGAATAAAGGGTGATGAGTAATTTGGTTAAAATTAGATCTCGTGGAATTTAGATCTCATGGGACTTTCTTCTTGGACACTTTTAGACCTCATGGGAATTTGAGAGTTTTTAAGTACGCGTCCATGATAAAACACACTCGGAAAATTGAACAGATAGACAGGGTGTGCGTTAGATCTCGTGGGAAAATAGCTAAATTGACTCATTTGTCTCTTGGTTGAGTATAAAAGTTGCTAAAAATAAACAATTTGAAATTTATAAGGGAACAACCCAAGCAACATTTTATCAACTACCGACTACTTTTTCACTAATTCCGATGTCAGAATTATTACAAATAGTAGTCGAGAAATAACTTAAATTGTGTAGTTGTAATACGATGTCGAACCAAATATTGCGTCGACCTCGCAAACCTACTACTTAAGTCTGGACGATTTACCAACGTTGATTTGCCGTTAGAAAACGACTTAATAAAGTTTGATATGTTTTCAAGTCATTATCCAACGTTGATGAGACGTTGACAACTGACTAAAATAGGTATGGTTATATTTTGAATAACTTACCAACGTTGGTTAGACGTTGACAGCTGACTAAAATAGGTATGGTTAAATTTTGAGTAACCTACCAACGTTGGGTAGACGTTGGTAGGTCAAATTTGTTATAGAACACTTACCAACGTTGGTTAGTGGCTTAATAGGCTTGGTCCTTTTTAGTTATTAACCAACGTTGGTTAGACGTTAATGACTAACTTAAGTAGCTCCGATTAATTTCTCGGTAATACACCTACTTCGGTATAACGTTGGTAACCGACTTGATAGATGGCTACATTCATCCCAAGTAATATTTTACCGACTACCAACTACTTTTTTACTAATTATAAGGTCAGAATTATTACAAGTAATAGTCAAGTAGCGTCTTAAATGTTATAGTTATGATAGAACGTCGAAGCAACAACGTAGCTTGAACCTCGCAAACCTACTATTTACATCTAACACATTTACCAACATTGGTTTGATGTCAGAAATCTACTTAATACGTTGAGTGTCTTTTTAGATTATTATCCAACGTTGATTAGACGTTGGTGAATAATTAAGTAGATTTAGGTAATTTTTGGGTAACATTCCAACGTTGGTTAGACGTTGCTGACTGACGTAGTCGTCTAGCAACGTCGGCTAGACGTTGGTGTTAGGCTTTTAGGCCTCGATCTAACATAACCTCAAAATTAATGTCGATAATTCAGGTATTGGTAGATATTTAGTAAAGATTTATACACCAACTGCAACAGACGATGAATCTACTTTCCTGTTAACGGGTTTATGAACAAACATTATTGTAGAGACAATGAGATTCTACATGCATTTTGTGAAGGTCATATTCAAATTGCCCAGAAGATTAATATGTTGATAGTCTAGGAGATGCCATTATTGGATCTATTTGCATTGAAGCAAACTTGAGAGAATCTAATAGATTCACCCACTTAGGGTTATGCTTACTTGTGAGACAATGGTTGCATCAAAGCTTTCCTGGGAGATGGATTGGTAAGGAGGATCCTTCAAAATTGCCGGCAAGATTTGCAGAGTTATCGTCACTGGATTTCTTCCTTTGGGTTCATTTAAAAGGGCAAGTTTTCAGAACCCAACCTGAGAGTATTCAAGACCTCAGACTCAAAATTACCTTGGAGTGTAGGCGGATTAGTCATAGAACATTAAAAAGAGTCCGACAAGAGCTCTAAAATAGGCAGCATTATTGCCTAGCCAATAATGGAGGTCATTTTGAATATTTGGAGTGATTTCGAAAAACACGTACCTAGTGTTAACCATAATATTATTATTAATATTAAATAGTTTTTGGCTTTATCTCGTGAAAGTTTGTATGAATTTCAGTTCTTTTTAATGCGAAAATATATTTGTATACTTTTCAAAATTATGTATTATAGTATCACAAGATAGGGGTGCCATTTGAAATTTATGAAATAATATAGACAGTCATAAACATAGCCAACACAAAATATATAGGTAATGGAAGCAAATTTGTAAAACTATAGTCGTCAGAGAAAAAGAGGGAAGATAAGAATCAATGAGGGTTTTTTTAACTTATGTTAGTTAATTTTTTTGTGAAGGTCAATTTTTTCTTTGCTAGGATATAGCTTTTTGAGAAAACTATAAATAAAAATGAATTTTCAGCCTCCAATATCAGCGCACATCCCAAAAATATATTTATGTATGCAAAGTTTGACAAAGAAATTTTTCTACAACCACCAGGAAAAGTAGGCTTTTCTAAACTAGTCTCCAATGAAGTGAGTATTGAAAATAGCTCTTTGCCGAGCAAATGTACTGAAGTCTCGAGGGAAGTACTAATAGAACAGGTAGGCTTGCTAATAATTTTTTTGACATTTTTTACTTTATACGAAATTGTTTTAGACCAATACATTATAGTTGGAAAGAGTTTCTGTGGGTAAAAGTTCCAATTTTCGAAAAAAAAACACAGTTTTCAATTTGCCGACCTTCTTCAGAGCAATTTAAGTTTTCAGCGTACTGCCAAAAAATACATAAAATAGCAATACATTTTGTATATATAAATTTTGTACATAAGTTTCAAAGATGAGAACTGTATACATATAAAAATATATATGTATCGATTTAACTAACTTTTGTTGCTTTACTAGGTCGGACTTTACCGTTTGTTAGTTGTAAAGCGAATTCGTAAACTACGAGAATTTTTTTTTCGAAATATTAAATGAAATCGTTTTTTTGTTCAAACTAAAAAAGATATGTAGATATCAGTAATTATGTAATAACCTTATTGTTCAGTACTGCTGATTCTTATATCTTCATAAAGAGTGAACTTATTGTCTTGAATTTTTATTCGAATCCGGAACTAAATAAAATCCCACGACCCACTAATAGAAACGTTAGAAATCGCAAAACCGCTTCTTGAATTAACCTAAAAGTAAACAATAGTGTATCATACCTCAGCTTGTCAAAGATCACCGAGTAAGGATCGTTCCTTGTCCAAACTGTTGTTTCTCTGCATTTGTCTCTCCGTTCAAAGATTTTGCCTCTTTCAGTTCGAACTGAAAGACATCAAGCGTGAATGAGATAACAAAAGATAAAGTAAGGACTATGTCGTGAGTCACTAAGAGAGTATTTCATGATAATTTACTGATTGAGATGTCAAATTTTCTAACACAACTTATTTAGCTTACTTACCACCCAGGTATAACATAGTTTTACTGAAAGCTTTATTTTATTTGTTTCCAGCAGGTGCAGAGTACACTTATGTACACTTACATACTTATATGGCTTCAGCATTCCATATAAATCTATTTTATATAACTATAAATTATACATACTAGTTATAACGGGCTCTTAATATGTTGCATACTGAAGCTTACCGTCAAATTTGTCTTTGTGGTTAAATAAACTTGCATTTTTCGTTTTCCAGGCTTATTTATAAATAAAAAAAAACATTTTAAAAATCTAAAACTTCTTTATACCGATTTTACGAACAAAAACATAAATGTGTGACATAGAAGTGGATATTGTTTCTACTTTTCTGAAACTTAATTTCATTTTAAATATATTTGATTTTGAGTAGCTGATCTACAAGTGTCTACTTCACTACTTCAGAGAGTAGAGCAGAACCGGAAAGGCAGACATGTTGTACTTCTAGTTGTACTTCTAGTTAAGGTGCCCGTCGGGAAAAATTTTGCTGATACATACTCTCTCCAAACTTCGTGTATGGCTTCATTGGACCTAGTCTGACAGCATTTTCCTCTATTATTTTTTTTGTTTTTGGGGCGTTTTCCCGCTAGATTTTCCGAAACGAAAATAATTGTCTGACAATAAATGTGGGTCATTGGGCGTGTCCACTATCTCGAACATGTCGGAAAAACGACTATAAGAAAATTTATTAATAACCAGCTGATTTTCGCTGTATTAATTTATTAGAACATACAAAAACAAGTTTTCATATTGTCTGACGAAAATTATTTTCCGATTTCCCAGTCTGACGCGTCAAAGTTGTCGATTTCATGACAGCAAAAAATTTATTCATAACATTTTTTTACAAATTTTTTTGATTTTTTAAATAAAATTTATAATACGATTAAAAAATTGTCTGACGGTGAAATAAAGCCTTTTGGCTGGAAATGTTAAATAAAAGGTTTTTCTATGTGGTTGTCAAGCTACGCTTGGATGTTACATTCATATGTATACAGTGTGGAAATTAAGTAACGCATAAATTCAGGAATTCCGTTGATATTAATTTTTTGGAAAAAATCTCGAAGGGGTATAGCGATTTTGACTTCAGCAAATATTTTCAGTCTATTTTCAGTTTCTTATGTCATTTATTTTTTAAGTTATGACGTCATCGACTTTTTTTTAAATGACAACCTATATTTTTTATTATCGATTTTGGTAGTATTTTTTATTCCGGTTCTGACCGTATAAAATTTTCAATATGTTATTATTTGAAAAAAATCGAGAAAAACAGTCTTAAATTTCAAATAACAAAAATTCATTAAATTGGGAAAATTTATCTAGTTGCCGGTGTATCACATTAGTTCGATTTTTCAACTATTTGTATAATTTCAAAATAAAAACGAATGTGCCATCCATAACTTTCCGTCAAACTTAGGCAACTAGATAAATTTTCCCAATTTAATGAATTTTTGTTATTTGAACTTTAAGACTGTTTTTCTCGATTTTTTTCAAATATAACTTATTGAAAATTTTATACAGTCGGAACGGGAATAAAAACTACTACCAAAATCAATAATAAAAAAATATAGGTTGTCATTTAAAAAAAAGTCGATGACGTCATAACTTAAAAAAACAAATGACATAAGAAACTGAAAATAGACTGAAAATATTTGCTGAAGTTAAAATCGCTATACCCCTTCGAGATTTTTTTCCAGAAAATTAATATCAACGGAATTACTGAATTTATGCGTTACTTAATTTCCACACTATATATTGAGGCTATATTTATAAATAATAAGCTGATTTTTTTCAATATAGTTTGGGCCCTGGATGAAAATTTTCGGACTAGTAGTTCCGGAGCGATTTTAAACGTACTAAAAGACAATTTTTCGCTACTTTTTTCTACAAAAAGTTTTACGTATTTTTCAATATTATCGAACTTAAAACTTGGATAAGTCGAATTCAGATAGTCTAAAAGAGTTCAAAAAATTCAAAATAAAGATTATAAAATAAGTAAGTTGAAATACCGTATCTTTTTTAACCGTCTTCTCGACTAAACGAAATTTCATTTTTTTATCGTCTTAACTTCGACGGCCGCTATTGGAAAATTATGTTTTTTTGTCAGACTCTCGTTATGCCCCACTGTATTTGTCAGACACTTATACCACAAATTAAATACTTATTTTCTGCATATAATTTTCCAATGTCTGAAGGTTATGAATAAATTTTTTGCTGTCATGAAACCGCCAACTTTGACGCGTCAGACTGGGAAATCGCAAAATAATTTTCGTCAGACAATATGAAAACTTGTTTTTGTATGTTTTAATAAATTAATACAGCGAAAATCAGCTGGTTATTAATACATTTTTTTATAGTCGTTTTTCCGACATGTTCGAGATAGTGGACACGCCCAATGACCCACATTTATTGTCAGACAATTATTTTTTCACGTTTCAATTGACGTTTTTAAGCTATTCTACTTGGAAAAATAACAGTATCTATACATTTTTTATATGCCGACAAAATGATGTTTCGGAAAATCTAGCGGGAAAACGCCCCAAAAACAAAAAAAATGCTAGAGGAAAATGCTGTCAGACTAGGTCCAATGAAGCCATACACGAAGTTTGGAGAGAGTATGTATCAGCAAAATTTTTCCCGACGGGCACCTTAACCATTCCCTGAAAGTTCGGAAGAACGATATGAATCTATCAGAATGGATTTCATTATTTGCCAGAGGAGGGGTCAAAATGTATAAGTCAATTAAAACCTTTTAGACAAAATCTTATTATAGCATAAATACATTTATTTTTCATAAATAGATGAACTATGCATTCAACTGAAAATTTTTAAAGGTGATTGAACTTTTTTATTACGAATATTAAATCTTAAAAAATATTGAGGTCAACTTGGTAGCACTCTTTGCTTTTGAAGTTTAACCGCACCTTAAATACAAAATAGTGGATGTGGTACTAGCAGAAATTGTATTGTTACGATCTAGTCAAAAAGCATAATTCATCACTTTTCGTTTCCTATATTGTTCAATATCATCATTTTTTTTCATTCAGTAGACAGTAAACTACAAAAAAATTTTTCATAAAAATGTATTTGAGTTCTTGCCGATGTTCACTGATGTGTGCTTACAAGCCGAACATTTAATGGAAAATTCTTAGGCAACCATCAACGCATGCGAAAGTATGGAATGTGTACATATTAAATCAATTCTGAGAAATTGAAAAATGATTTTCACTTATTAAAATTACTTATAACCGAAACACAGTATAGTTATGTAATTAGTACGATTTGTACAAGTCATAAATTTTACAGGAAAAATTCACTCTTTTAATTTGCTATAAGTGCTAAGTACCGTTGCGTATATTAACAGTTTTTAAAGTGATTTCTTTTATGTAAATACAAAAATAATTAAAAAAGTAAATAAAGAACATATGTTCATATGACAAATTTTCACCGTATTAATATAAAAATAAACAAATTAATTTAATGGCAAAAACATATTACGTAAATGGTTGAGACCAATATCAAAGAAAAAAATAATTATCTGACCCTATTATTTGCTAATTCTCTTAAAATAATACATAAAATAATAATAAAGTATTAGACATTGATAAAATATTTATTTAATAATAATTGCAGATGGTGAAATTTCCCCAAGATGCAATAATATACTAAATTTCCATCACACAACGGCTAGCAGTGAGCAGCGATGGTAGCCACGCACTTCGGCCAACTAGTTAACGGGGGAGTGGGTAAGAAAGGTGGTAATGTTTTAAAATGATTGTACTGGAAAGATATTAACTGGTAAAAAAGAAAAAATTAAATATAATATACCAGTAGCTATTTAACGATAATTATTAAAAAATTATAAAAGTTTAAAATATAGAAACAAAAAAATTATAACAATTATTACTATTTAAACAAATTACAGGTACATTATCCAGAGAATTAATGGGTGTATATCAGAACAATTTATGGTATATAATAATATGAAAATACAGTTCTGTAGGCAGAATGTGATCAGTTTCACCCATACAAGCTTTTACATAATTAACATTCACTTTTTTTATGTAGCGATAATATAATATTCGTGTATATACTTGCGACAAAAAAATTACAGCTAAAATATTATTCAAATATGATGATAGATTTTCAGATAACCAGAATAAAATTAAATATACGCAAGTTTTGGCACTTATCTACGGTCCTACAGCATGTTTTCCGAAGCTTTGCTGATGAACTCAGAGTACCAAGAGTGAAAGCAGTGCCTGGAAAACCATGGACTGTACGTTATGATGTATGGCCTGTCTTCAGAGTTCACGAGGAGCTAAGGCCAGATACTCCAAAAGAGAGGTTTCTTGTTATATAACCTCTATAACCCTGATCGACAACCACTATTGCATAACGGGACCAGACTGGACAAAATCGTTCCAAGCCAAATCGAGAAGGGAATAAAATATAACAAAATAAGCTAAAATAAAAACCCTGAAAAGACACGAATAGGAAACATTACATAACACAAAGGACAACCATAATTCCAGTAATCACTTCTAAACCCTGCAGAAGGCTTCTCTAGTTATATCATTTGTCTGAGGGTTGATTTTATTTGTCAACGATCTGAAGGGAAGTAAAAGAGCCCTATAAGAATATTCTACTTAAAATGGCAGTTAAAAAAACTTACCATGAACTGGTGGATAATCATCCGTACAAGACGAAAATTGTAGGAAACTTCAAAACTATACAAATTTTCTATACAGAAAATATTCCTCAGAATTCTTAAATACTTTTAGTAACGTTACTCCCAATTAAATGGGTACTTCACAAAATTATTACTGAGGTAAAACAGGACGAGTGAGGATTTTAACGGAAGGACAAAAAAAACATTATTAGAGTTAAAGAAAAATAAATATAGAAGAAACAATCCTAATAATAATATAAACGCACAATACAGGAACATTACAATCATAACCCATATCATAAATAATCTAATTACCAAATACTTAATAATTTACTTAGAGACTATATTTCGATAGAAAAAAGGGCACAATATCGACTACATAGATTTCCGGGTACTTAAATTCAAATATTTAAAACTGAATTATATATAAATATGAAGATCAGAACTAAGAAAATATCTTGATATGAGCTATACATAAGCTACATATAAGTTTTTTTATATGAGCTATACGCTGCATGTTTGGTTTGGTATATGTGTGTATGTGTGTTTATATATACGCATATGTACATGTAATCGTATATTTTATTGTTTCATTAATTTTTGTCATGATATATCTAATTTATACTATATCATGTATTTCATCTACTGAATTAACAAAAGTATTCTAGTCTACTATATTCTATTTTGATTTTGTGTTAATGGTTTAATTACATTTTTTGTATTACCGTTTTTTTATATAATTGTGTTAATATTTCTGAATGTAGTTTTTTACTCAACATTCGACCATGTAAAAATATACTGGGTGTTCTATTTAAAAAAATGATATGAGATTATTTCCCGCTAAACTGAAAGTACAGGGTTATTCATTATAAATTACCCACCACTTATCATCGTTGCTATTGCTTATAGAAAAAAAGTTTTAAGTAAAAGTTATGTGGTTATGACTAAATTTTGTTAAAATGCTATCAAAAGTACAGTAGCGTGCAGATTTCAGGGGATACAAAAAAATAATATTTTTCTTAACTGGGATACCCTGTATATTATTAAATTTTTGGAATGATCCTTTGTTCCTGATTTCAAAAATATGCCATATGTTACCCTTATCATATACCGTTTTTGAGTTATTAAACGTTGAATATCTTAGTTAAACTAGTTACTGTAAATAAGGAAAAGTTAACATTATTAAAGTGAGCTATGAAAATGACAACTATTATGTTTAATAAGTGACATTTCTTTAATGAAATAATCAAAATGGTTTACAGTGACAAAGAAAAACCAAATATTTATATAAAATAGATAACAAAGATTTATTTAAGAAATTTAAATATAAATAAATAACTCATAAAAGATGTTCCATGTGTCCACCACTATTGTCAATGCATAATTGATAACCTCTTCTTATATTTATAATTGCACCGGAAATTGCTTCATTATTTACATTCAGATTGTTTATTTCAAGTCGAATCCTGTGTTTAATGACTTGATACTATTATTATTATTATTATTATTGACAATGTCTTTTAGAAATCCCCAAAGAAATGAATCCATAGAGGTCAAATCCGGACTGTTAGGTGGCCATTTAATAGGTCCATTATTCCCTATCCATATTAGGAATACATTATTCAAATGATCTCGAACGGGTAGGACACTATGCGGAGTTGCCCCATCCTGCATCAAAATCATATCATCAAGTTCGGCTTCCGGAAAATTCTGCAAAAGAATATTTTCTGCTTCTAGGATAATTATTTCCAAATAGGTAACTCCAGTTAAAGTATAATCATAAAATATAGACCCGACAATTTTGTTTCTGAAAATTACACACCAAACGCTAACAGTTTTTCTTCCTGATTTTTTATTTGTTTTACCAATCTTTTTCTATTGTGCTTGTTTTCCCACGACCTTCGATTTTTCCTATTAAAAACTCCTGCAGTAGAAGAGGATGATTTCATTAAAGAAATTTCGCTTATCAAACATAATAGTTATCATTTTCATAGCTCACTTCAATAATGTTAACTTTTCCATATTTACAGCATCTAGTTTAACTAAGATGTTCGACGTTTAATAACTCAAAAACGGTATACGGTAGGGGTAACTATAATATATTTTTTAAATCAGGAGCAAAGGATCATTTCAAAAATTTAATAATATACAGGGTATTCTTTTAAAAAAATATATTATTTTTTTGTATCCTCTGAAATATGCACGCTACTGTACTTTTGATAGTATTATAACAAAATTCAGTCATAACCACACAACTTTTATTTAAGACTTTTTTTTCTGTAGGCAATAATAACGATGATAAGGGGTGGGTAATTTATAATGAATAACCCTGTACAAAAAAATTGATAATGTCAATAAATTCCTTATTTTTAATCATATTTATATTCATGCCAAATTTTAAAAAAAAAATCGCTACACAAATAACAAAGATAATCGACCGTTCCGGGACTTTGTTTTATCCCTGTATATACACATGTGAAATTATAATAAATCTAGTTTCACTCATAAACGTCAATATAATTTGCCTTCAAGGTTTACAATACTTCGACAGAGACAAGAATAATATTAAGCTATGTAATAAAATTTATTAAAGCGTAGAAATTTCCGCCAATAGAGTCGTGCGTGTGCACTTAGCAAAATTGAAGTTTATGTTCACGTATGTTATTAATATTATTATGCAGACTTTCTTATATTATCTCATGATGGGGATGTATAAGAGCCCACGGGTGGCACAATTATGCAATTATAATTATATTAAACGAAAGGTGCAAATTATTAGAAAACACAACAAATGTAAGTATTTCTGCAATAATAATTTGTTTAATGGTAGAAAACATTTTGTACAAATATGTCTCTCTTGTTTAACGTTATTTTATTGTTTTATTCCAAATAATTAACGACGCTACCGACTACTTCAGCAATCTGTTTGCTTAAAGTTTTCAGGAAGATCAGAAAACTTATCAGGAACAATTATGACAATACCTATTTTTAACTTTAGCATATTGTATCGTAAAACGAGGTGGTTTGAAACAATTATTTTATGCTGAATGGTTTATCGGGCATTTTCCTGCTTCATGATGTATGTTTGTTTTGCTGCTCTTTAAGAGAATACATGATATTTCCTATTTAGCTTCTCTGTAATAATCTATTCATCAGGGTATTCTCGAAATCAAAGTTACTTTGACTGTTTGTTTAATATTATTTCAATCTCAGTGGAAGCATGAGCAAAATCATCTAGAATTTTTGACCCTCTTGGACGAACTCGGACTTACAGTCCAAATTCATATTAGAAATGTTCTCAAGGGTTTATATCTGGGTTTCTCGCAAGCCATTGTATATATTCTGTGCCAAGTTCTTGGAGATAATGATTTACTCTTACCATTATGTATAGTCAAACGTTGTCCAGCATTAAATGATGAGGGGAGCAAATACATTATAAAATATTCCCGATAAGTATACATATTGACCGGTAAAATTTGTCTGGACGATATACATATTTCTGCACGTTAGTTAGTTATTCAAGGAAGATTTCAGCTCATATAATGAGAGAGCCTTCATTTCAACTATATTACGTTTTTTATCCAACCCCTCTTTCCTATCACCACCTAGCAATTTAATACAGTATCTTGATTGGATGCGAACAAGGTTCAATACCAATTTCCATTTTCCAATAATTTATTGTTCCATTTAGAACATATTTGTACAAAAGTATGTCTGTCATCCGATATTATGGAATAAGTCTTGGTCCAGAAGACTTGCCTACCACAGTTAAATAAATAAATAAATCACTAGCGGACAATTTTCTATTGATCTAGTTGTTACGAGTTTCTCTTGGCGACTAATTACTAAGCATGGCCAAGCAATGGTAGAATCAGGGTCGGGCGCAATACCAATGCCATCGCGCGCTTGTTTACAATGACGATGACACGACACACTTCAGTTATTATCTGTCGGTCGATGCATAGAGTACTAATAAATAATAAATAATGTTAAGCGTAAAGAGTAGAAAACGACCGTATGCTGATAAAGTAAATACATTTATCGGTGAATTTTCGAATTTATTCTATGATGGATGTAAAATAATTTGTAAAGTTTGTGATCAAGACTTAATGTGCTGGAATAAATACGGCTGCAAAATCCATGTCAATAGTAACCGGCATAAAAATAAAAAAACGGCGTGTCTTCTTTGGAACCTCAGTTTATGTTTGATTTACTGTTAATGCTGATTGCCTGTGATGTTCCCCTGCGCATATTGGATAAACCAGCATTTCTGGAGCTCTGGAATAAATACAATCCCCAGGTGAATTTACCAAGTCGTTCATCGTTACGTAGATATGTACCAAGTGTTCGTGAAGACATTGTAAATAGGATTACATGTGCATTAAAAAAAACACGGCTGTGGTTATGTGTTGACAAGACGACAGATTGTAAAAAAAATTCTATTTTAAATGTTATAGTACGTGTACTCGACCCTGTTAAACCAACATTTCCACTTTTACTAGCTAGCAAAAGCTAACTGCGTGTACTGGCGAAACAATTACGCGGGTGGTGTTGGAGACTTTCGAAAAATTTGAACTGTCAATAAGTCAAGTGTTGATGTTTGTGACCGACGGTGCTGCGACAATGCGTTTGGTGGACCGTTTTCTTCAAAGAGACGATTGTAGGTTTTTACCTGTTACGTGTAAAGTGCATGCGTTCCATCTTGTAGCAGAAACGAATCGAAAATGTTTTCCAGAGTTAGATGCATTAATAGCAAATACAAAAAAGTATTTCTCCTAAACGGCTTCGAGCATTTCACACACTGTGTCCTGGTATTCCGGAACCACCAGAGCCGATTCTTACATGTTGGGGAACGTGGTTGAAGGCAGATTTTTATTATGCTGAATATTTTCAACAAATAAAACCTGTGATACTACAGTTCAACCCTAACGAAGCTACAGCTATTAAGGAAAGCCAGACAAGCTTTCCAGATGTTTCTCTTGAAACAGATTTAAAAACTATTTATAACAATTATAGAGGACTACACGACGCAATAGAAAAATTGCAAAATACTTCGTTGTCGTTAGTGGAATCGCTGCAAATAGTGGACGACGTAAATACACAGCTACATACTATAAATGACGCAAAAAATAAGCCCGTTATTGAAAAATTCGAAAGTGTATTACGGAAAGATCCTGATTTTACCAAATTAAGACAAATTTGTGATGGTGCATCTACAGCTGCGTTAAGTCAGTTCACAGAGTGTTTTACTTATGCCTGTATTACTTCTGTAGATGTCGAACGGTTTTTTTCAAAATACAAACATATTTTTTCACCACAGCAAACATCGCTTACTGAGACAACTGTAGAAACATATCTGATGCTACACAGTTATTATAGAAGTGCTCCAGTTTGTGATAACGACAACCAAGCGACTTCATAAATCTGCTTGAAGGTGAGTTTTGTACATATGTTTATAAAGTGTACCAGTATTAATAAAATTTATTTCCATTTTATTTATTAATTTATTTATTTATTATTAGTTATCACTTAGATATACAATGTATATGTGTGAACGTCATTTAACAGTTTAATAATAATGTGCATCACTAAGCTTACAAAATATAAGGAAATACATAAAAAAGAATTTAAAGCGAACGAAATAGTACAAAAACATACATCACAATATATAAAATATTTTTGTTTTTATTATTGTACTTATTCAAGTATTATGATATGATGTATACCCAGTACGTCTCTGTAGGATTAATGACCTTGGCCAGGCTTACTAATTACCATAAATGTAACTATCAAACAAAGGAAACTTCATTAAAATTTTGGTATAATTTTAACTTTTGCAAAGAAGTGTCAGTTTGGGAAAGACGTCAACTTATTTCTTGCATAATGTACAGCACTGTATTCGGTTAAGGAATAATTAAATGTAAAATGTTTTTATACTAACTTATTAGAAGAAAATTCTTGAGCACGCCACGGCTATTTTTCCCAAATTTAGTTTTATGATCTAATTATTCCTCATTATAAAAGTTAAAACTGCACTATTTTTTTATATATTAATACCTCAAAGCATTCTTAAATTAAAAAATAAATAAATAAAAATGTCAATGCCCGATATCTTCGCATAGACTTTTTTTGGTAAAATTAGAAAAAATCCGTATATGCACCATAACTATACCATCATGTGATATTTGTTACTAACAGATAATAGATATTTAAAAAATTAACACTATATACTAAGTGGCATCTTATTATTTTCACTGTTTCACTCTATAAAAAAGAACCTAATTAATTTATTATTAAAAAAACTGAGTAACGTACAATATAGAATAGATTATTCGCGGCAGATTAAAAGTAACCGTTTTATCTAAATCGTACTTTCCTGTAGTGGTTTACACAAATAATTTCTTAAAAATGATAGCAGTCGACTTGTAATTACAAGATGTTTATTTATAATCGCCGGGATTATTATCAGTTGTTTTTCATAATATTACAAGCGCATTTCTGCAAGAGATTCATGAAATGTTAAGCTAGATCTGAAGTAAAGATATCTTGGTACAGATATACTCTTACTTAAGCTCATTTCTTTGCCTTTGCGAATGAAAGTGAACTCAGGAAGTTTTTGCTAGTCCTTAGTCATTGACAGTAATAGGATAAACGTCACTCAAAGTATGTTTGCTCGCAAATAGATAAAGGCGTTTAGAGCCAATTTCCAGGTGATATTTTGCAATTGTTACGCATATGTGCAGATAAAGTGAGAGTTGATTTGTAAAAATGCAATTAAAACTTCGATAATTGAAATATTATTTAACAGAAATCAGTTGGAATATACAGGGTGAACTAAATATAAATTTCTTCCCGAAAACATTCAACTGCGATTTAAAATATTATTCGAAAAACAAGCCATTTTGGAGATAAGCACCTCAAAGTTTGATTTTTTTCTTGTTAGTGGTGTCTACGTGGGGCTAGATGAACTTTTAACACGTTCGCTGCGTTACCTGATATTTGCGGTTTGCTATGGGAGCGATACGGGTCTATAGAATCCCATAGTCGTACGCGTCATCTAGCTATACGGGTTACATAAGTCCCGTACCTGTTTAATAAAAAAGTAACCTCTATTGGGGACATCTATCAGTCAATGGCAAAATTAGTTCCAGAAATCTATACACAAACATTTGTTTGTTATTGGGCTTTGATAGCCCGGGATACATTTAACCCGTATCGCCAGGACAGGAACAATAAAAAAGATTAATTATTTACACACAAATATATTTGTAAAGTACTTTTATTATTATAAATAATAATTATTACGGAAAATAAATCAAGAGTAGTATTTAGAGAACATACAAATTCATGAAAATAACGTGCTTATATAATATAATTATTCATTTTTTTTTGTTTTCGTGGCTTACATTGAAACAGGCTAAACAATATGCGGGTTTTGCGGGTTTTTATTTACGAAGCCAGCCTGTTCGTTAAAAACAACCCCGATACTTTTCAGCTTCATAACACTTGCGATACAAGATCTGCAAATGATGTATATATAAGAAACTTCAGACTTTCTCTTTACAAAAAAAGTGCACATTATGCCTGCAGTGTAGTGTTCAATAAGTTGCCAGATCACATAAAAAAATTTTAACAGCTTAACCAAATTTAAAAAAGGAAATTCGCTTCTTCCTATTTACTCAGTGCTTTTATTCGTTAAAAAAATTCTTAGATTTTAATATGTAATTTGTTTTATTGTTTATACAATTCCTGTAATGTTGTACTGTACTGTACTTGTGACGTTTCATATCCTATTCTGTAAGGCTTACACGAATAAAGTTATTATTATTATTATTATTATTAATACTTAAGAAATCAGTCAACCAGGCGATACGGGAAACACCCCGTACCGCCAGATTGAATGATTTAGATCTAAATGAGAGGTACGGGGCACATTGAACCCGTATTGTTTTATAAGACAAATTGCTTCTATGTACTGTATCAAACGAAAAGCTATGAGTTTTTTTTTAAATGTTAATATATAAGAAAAATATCTTGCTCGCCATATGAGCTAAATGTGTCTAGCCAGTTGCCGCCAGCAACCATAGTGCGATACGGAGCACATATGTCCCGTATCGCAGCGAACGTGTTAATTGAAGAAAAGATACCTATATGGTTTTTTGAATTTTTTTAATTTTCATATTATTTGGTGAAAAAAGTATTGTTATAAACATTTGATAAAATTCACTATTTTTGAGCAAAATGAGAAAATTTACTTGAAGTAAATTGTCCGTATTCAAATTTGAACACTATAAATAGATAGACCGCAATAGAAACTTAAATAAATAATATTAAATATATTTCCCCCCGGATAGTTCAGATTATTAGTACAAAAGGCAAGATTCTGTATTAAATACCCACTTTAATTACGATGCAAGTTACACGTATTACAAATGTACCTTTTATTTTTGTTTAAAACCAGTATATTTCCGTTATCAAGGCTAACTTTTTCACGAGATAGGAATTTAACGTGCTCACATCGTAGATAGACGGAACCTACATTTTTCTCGAATGATGGTGCCGCAAGAATATCCGCTCATTCGAAGACGTATAGGGGATACGACTTCGACTTGGTCCGATCTTGTTTTGAACCCGAGCTCTCTGGGTGGACGCGACGTGACAGTTTGAATCATAATCACTAGCAAGTTGAAGTGGAATGGAATCAATTAAATCAGTACTTTAAGGTTCGTTACTAGGGCCCTTATTTTTATGAATAAATGATTTATAGATGGATGAATTCACAAGCAATTAGGGCAAAACTTTTTATTAGTGACAACATTTAATTTAAAAGCCTACGTTTCTGTAGTTTAGCACTACCATCTTCAGGGCTATAAGAACCAATATAACATAACAGTATACAATGTACTTAAATTCATAAAAAATTTTGGAATAAACAAAGGAGAACGGATAACAAACTTGGCTAATTAAAATTATTCAAATATTAAAAAAAAATTATTTTAAAATAAACCTCATTATCTAAAAAAAAAAAGAAAACAGAAAAAAACAGAAACAGAGAAGAGCAGACAACCAAAATTGGTATGAAATCGTTAAGTCTGTAATATTAAAAATCATCCTTATTTTATTTTAATTGAAAATTAAGAGAACAGATATGTAAAAAAATACTATGAATTAATATTTGAAATTTAATAAAAAATTTTAAAATATTTCGTTTTCTTCCTTGATTTTTGTTTCCGACTGATTTTTTGACGTAAAAGTCACAAGCGCAGAGGCTTATTTTTACCAGTAGTATACTGGATATTTAACTGTGTTTTTTAGATGACCAGGAATTAATCATGTGGTAGTACACACCAAGGAAGAAAACGAAAAATTTAGAAGATGCCACAAATAACTTTCAGACGAAATTTAAAAAAATGGGGATGTCCCACTGTATTAAAAGTTGAATTTCTTTTTATTGTATACGATTCTACACTATTTATGTAATCAGTATCCATAAGGGGTTGGATTTAAAAACAATTTTAACTAAAAAAAAATGATAAGAGTTTTGGATTAATTTAAATTTGCCGCCAGTTAATCAGCCAATGAAATAATGCGTCCTGTGATACGGCCAAACCTATGTTGCCATATTTCCTTTACTTAAGTATTGTTTTGGTAGCTGAAAACTACTGGAGAATACTTGTGATTTTGAATGATTTCATGAATTGTACATTAATATTTGTGTTGTATCAAACATTTTCACGACCGTTTTAATTTGGATACCTTTTTTGACGTAAAAGTCACAAGCCAGAGGCTTATTTTTACCAGCTTTTGCCAGGATTTCAGTAACAGGAAGAAAACAAAAATTTAGAAGACCACAAATAACTTTAGACGAAATTTAAAAAATGGGGATGTCCCACTGTATTAAAAGTTGAATTTTTTTTATTGTATACGATTCTACACTATTTATGTAATCAGTATCCATAAGGGGTTGGATTTAAAAACAATTTTAACTAAAAAAAAATGATAAGAGTTTTGGATTAATTTAAATTTGCCGCCAGTTAATCAGCCAATGAAATAATGCGTCCTGTGATACGGCCAAACCTATGTTGCCATATTTCCTTTACTTAAGTATTGTTTTGGTAGCTGAAAACTACTGGAGAATACTTGTGATTTTGAATGATTTCATGAATTGTACATTAATATTGTGTTGTATCAAACATTTTCACGACCGTTTTAATTTGGATACAAAATAAAAGGTAAGTATTTACGTATTTTTGAACTTGTATATTATACCTATATAATATATATATATTTCAATAATTGTGCATTTTTGGGTCCTTCTCATTAAGATTTATATTCCACTTAATGAATTGCGTAGAAAATGATTATATTATTGATTCACTGTTGCTATTCATTATTTATAATTTAAATTCCTTTTAAAATGGTAAAATTCTTTAGGATTTTTAATAAAATTCGCGCTTCAATACTAGTCAAATAAAATCGTCATAATCAGGTGAAAGTTAAAAATAAAGGAGAATGGTTATAATAACTAATTAATATTTGTTTTCGTCAATTCCGTTATAGCAACGTAGAATAATCTATAATATAACCTAACTTACTCGATTTTAGCTGTTTTTTTTTATATTTAAATGTCGAAAGTTTAAATCAGGTAAAAATAAAATTTTCTCTTCGTACGAAGGTAAAGAAAATACTATGTGAATAAATATATAGATGTATTTATAATTGAATATAAGTTATCACCAGTCACGCTTTCAAACAAAACGTTAAACTAGCAATACTGGGGTACCGTCTTCTCTTTAACTGGTTGCCTGTGTTTGGCGCCAAATCTAGCGGATGACGTCATAAGACTAAAATTCAAAACTTTGTTATTTTTTTATAATCCCTTTCCGGGGCTCAAAAAAAATCCGGAGAAAAATCTGTGAGCTCATATTTAAAAATATTATACATTTATATTATTGATCCAAAAAAACAAATAAACAAAAACATTCAACTGCACGTAACATGTATTTTTCACACACTGAATTGTTAAATGACAAATGATAAATATTTGATTTACATTATTAGAGAAAAAGTCCTCTGGTTCACACATTTATAAATATTCAAAAAAACACTGAATGATAAAAAAAAGAAATACAAAATAGAAGACTAAAATAAAACATTTAATAGTTTGTGGTTTTAACCAAAAGGTGGCAAAATATTAATAATAATTAGCAGAATAAACAAAAATCATTTAAGAAAGTTGTAGATTATGTCATAATATTTACAAAAATGAAAATATATGTCTATCGAATTTATATATTGCTTCATGGGCACACTATACTAACTGACTGAAATTTTACTCTACTAGTGACTACTATCTATCAGTTTCAGTTAATTTAACATAAGGTCGCCTCAGATTTTAAGTTTTTACATCACGAAAATGAACTACTCGTAATAAGTTATCGACAGAACTGCTAGCGAAAACATAGATTTTTAATCCAATAATGTTTTACATCTTTAGGGCGTATCTTGTATAATACTTCAGACATAAAGTATGGCTGATACGTTGTTAAAATCGATATTTGATATACGATGGTCATGCATGTAGTAATATAATTATGACAAGTACACAAAGAGTAGAAAGTAATGTTTGAGATGCACGAGGATAACCTGTTGTATATTCACCTTAAGGAGTATTATTTCAATATAGTGGAATTTTCGCTGTATCAGTCGAACTAATGGAGGATCAGTTTAATTTACTGCAAAGCAAAAGTTGTTTAAAATCTAAATGCTTTACTTTGTTAAGGTATAATGTTGATTATTTTATTAGTAAGTTTTCAGGTTTACTGTCTTCTACTGCAACTTTGATGTACGTAAATAAACACACTTTTAGTGTAATTATTATTATATTTTATCGAATGCTTTAGAATCTAGAAGGAGGAATGATTTACTGAAGAATGAGTTTGGAATAAATAATACATTAAAATAATTTCAGTATCTAAGAGATGGGTTTCTTTAGTTTATTTATATGGAGAAAATAAATAAGACAAATATGAAGATTGACTGAATTGACTAGGAGAAAAAGAAATACCTTCAAAATCTTGATTGAATACTATCCTAAGTGGGATGAATGGGAACGAAATAAAACCGACCTACTGAGGGCCAGACAGTTGCTGGTTTACAGATGGCCTCAAAATTCCTGAGTGAACGGGAGCTGGAGTACATAGCTACGGACCAAGAGTGAGGATATCCTTAAGCATAGGTACTAATGCAACTATTTTTCAGGCCGAGGTTCATGCCATATAACTGTATGTGCGAAGGCTGGAATATATGCAGCTTACACACTGAACAATAAAAATTGTCTCAGATAGCCAAGCGGCTATAAAAGCTTTTCGCACGTACCGGTGTAACTCCAAAACGATATGGAACTGTCAGAAGGCTCTAAATCATTTGAGCAAAAACAACAAAGTGACTCTGGTCTGGATACCTGACCATTCTGGTATTGAAGGTAAAGAAATAGTCGATTCTTTGGCCAGAGAAGAAGCAAGATCACGAATCATCGGACCGGAACCGACAATTGGCATATATTCAAGTACTGCTAAGATGGTTTTCTCAACATGGGCTGAAAGGAGAAGTCTCCGGTATTGGCAAAAGTTATCAGGATTAGTTCATGCGAAGGCGTTTATAAAATACTCTTTGAAATCTAGAGCTAAGAAACTGTTAGAGTTAAACAGGGTAAACATGAAACCCTAACAGGTCCATATACCGGGCACTGTCGATTAAACTGCATCTATATAAACTTGGCCTAGAGGAAAACGTCGAGTGCCGCCTATGCCTTGAGGATGATGAGAAGGTAGATCACGTCTTATGCACCTGTTCCGCTGTAGATAGAATCCGATTCTCAATATTTGGCAAAGGGCAACTGCTGCCCAGAGGATCTGGACACACTCTTACCCAAAAAAGTTATCAGTTTCATTAAGAGACTGAACTTATTGGGTGAAATATGATTAGAAGTGAGCCACATTAGGTCTGCTGATGACCACAATGGAGGGTCCACAAGGACCCATTCACAAAAGAACCCAACCTAACTATCATAAGGCTCAAAAAAGGACGAATTCTAAGGAATAACGTCTTTTAACAACTGACATTTTAGATATGATCTGATCCTTTAGTTGAAAAAGTAGAATTATTAGAATAAGATAGATGATATATGCATATATATATATATCTATACGTCTAAAATGTCTACCCTAACTTCATGTCGCAGTTCCTCGCCAAAAAGTAAAACATAAGTATTTTTTGTTTTTCAAAATTCTGATTTTTAGAGGCGTACAAATTCTTCAAAGGGGATTGAATGGTTCTTCTGTCTCCGTCAATATGGCAACCAGATTATTTAATAACCTGTTTGAGATTTATTAAACCTTACCCATTTTTTACCTTATCAAAACAAGTAAGAAATATTGAGTGTTGGTATTGATCATGATTCACACCAAAATCAATCGAGGGAGACACAGATATTTTCGTACATTTCATCTGAAGGAAGTTGCTTGTCCTACAATAAGTTGAGACAGACAAGGCAATTAGTTGATGAACAGCATGTATCACTATTTGGTGAATTATTCGTGCAGACCTGTTACACACCCATATCATATTTAATTGTTCGGGCCCTTTTACTAGCTGTTTCTATTTCCATAGTTGTATTTTTTTGCTAGGGGTTTCCGCAACGCTGTATCGGACATAACTATGATTTTATTTAACATCCATAATATTCGTCAGTGGACCCATACAGCATTTAACACATTAAATCCCAAGCATCGAAAAATTCAAAAAACGAACATTTTTGTTTGTAAATATTTATATTGTTACACTTAAGAATACATTCCTCGTGTCAAAAAAAATTAAAAAAATTAACGTATATAAAAAAAATACTGATGCGTAAACGAACCACTGGGAGGAACCATGAAATATTATTTTGAGGCACATAAGATATAACTAATAATTTTAACGAAAATATATCATAGAAAGTTTCAATCTTACATAAAATAACTAAGCGTAAATTATTTTCTACATAGAACTTTACTTAATAAAAAAAACATTATAATATTTCATGGTGCGTGAACGCACCACTGGTAACACCCGGTTTCATTTTTGGTGATACTGTACAAAGCATGAAGTATGTAAATGTACATTACATTTATTACAAATGTAAATTGTGTGGCTATGGCAAATTCTACACTTCCTTCGTACTTTATTGGCATGAGAAATCATAAGATGACCTGTATTATCATAACGCAGTTCATCTATAGCAGGAGCAAGATTCCTTTCAATTATTGTTTTATCAGTTTTTAAAAGTCGCAAGGCTACGTAAGATTTAAAATCTACCTGGGAAATTTTTTTTCATTGACATTATAAATTGTCCATGCGTTGACGACTAAGCTATCCAATGAATTACAAAATAAAGGCCACCACCATTTTTTCCCAAATACTTGGCATCTATAATTAGCAATTCCGTTGTCGTGTAAATCTACCACACCCATATATTTATTGTATTGGGCAATTACATAAGGTTGGGGTATCTGTACATCTCTTCGTTCTTTTCTATTATAGCGTTTAACATTTTGAACAGGAGCTACACTATAAACATTACTTGCCACCGTTACAACCGAATTATCGTGCCAACGGACAATAGAAACTTTTGATTCAGAATCATATGCTGAAATATGGGACTCGTGGTCTTTTTTACCAAATGATTTACAATTTTCGGATGGACACTTATTTGTCCTATTTTCGCGGATAGTACCGGTGGCAAAATAACCATTATTTTTTAAATGTACGAAGAGTTTGAATGATGAAAAAAGTTGTCGAAAAAAAATTTGGTGATTCACTGGCTTATCCACAACAGAAAGTAGACTCATGACAACGTCACCGCTAAGATCAAGGCTAGAATGAGTTGTATCTATAAAATATAAAAATACGTAAATACGAGTAATACGAAATTCATCATTATTCTCCAAATCCGTAACGATCTCCTCCAGAGCCGCTTCTAATTTCCTTTGAGTCAAATACCTCGAAAACGGCATATTTTACTGATTTCAATTAAATATCACGTGTACTGCACAAGAAACAAACAAATACTAAACAACACACTAATCGGCGACTGTTTACGCTACATAGGCTGACTTGTCGAGGCTGGCAATAGCTTGGTTTTATTTCATAGATAAAACCAGTGGTCCGTTCACGCACCAGTAATTATTTAATAAAAATAAACCATAATCTATATTATATTTTAAATGTATTTTTTCTACCATGTAATCTACATATTATAGACCTACCAAAAATGACAATACTTTCCAAAAATAAAATATTTTACTGTTTTAGATTCACCTCAACCTTTGACACAAAATTATGCAGCGTTTTTCTTGATTTTTGAGGTGTCATAAAATTTTTGTTTTAAAAATAAAAATCAACAGTTCGTACGATACTAAGTTCTCTAATACTGATAATAATAAAATTTATAAATGGATATGCAAAAATATTTACTGAATTTAACAAAAAAAATCATAAAATATGTGGTGCGTTAACGCACCATTGGGACAAAATGGGTTAAACTATGTAGGATTTAAGATAAAGTACGTGAACTTGACCCTTCAACTACCAATAACAAATGCACTGGCGCAATCTTGGAGGTTAACGTACTGCATACTGGCATTTAGAAAGAAAATAAAAAAATTAAAATTACAATACCAGTTTCCATGGCCTACTAGCCATGGAAAATCAAAAAGTTTTTATAAAGCCAGAGACAAGGAAGTTACTTATTCAGACGGCAACTAATTATTGTCTATGTACTTAAAATCTACTGAAATTGCTTTAGTTGTAAAATTTTCCAAAAATATCAATTTTTAGACGATCATTAAGATTTTATTTGTCATAAAAATTGTCAATAAAGTGTTCAAAATTTAAAAAAAGATATCCTCTTCATCAAGGGCATTCTTACATTCAAGTTAGTTAGTAATTAGTAACATTTAGAAAATGCTTTTCTAAAAACGACCAAATTCACACATAACTCGATAAAATTTAGTAGGCTGTGGTTTAAAACAAATAATAAGCATTACTGTTAGTTGAATAAATAATACTGGCATTATTGTAAATTGTTCAAGAATACTTATTATTCCTGTTCAAGCGTATGATTATTGCAAAATTGCGCACAAATTCTCAAATGAATAAGAATTTGATATGTTAGAATGTTGTTTAAAAGTAAATAGAAAATCGCAAAGCGCATCGGTTTCTTGTCTAGAAACATTTTCGGAGAGAATGCAACCACATAGAACAGTTTTTGGATGAATTGTAAGCAGTTTGTTAAATTACGGGAGTTTTGATAATAAATGAGACCGGTATGATATTGATAATATTGACCGCACAAATAATATTCTCGAAGCAGTTAACAATGATGCGACAAATTACAGGCGAAACAAATATTCCTAAGACAACTGTACACAAGACATTAAAATAAAGGAAATATCATCCGTACAAACCTACGACTGTCGAAGTTTAAACAATAATGATTTTTGTAGGAGACTTGAATTTTGTCGTTGGTTTAATCAGAAATGTGTGGAACAATCTGATTTTCAATCAAGAGTTATACGGATCGATGAAAGTCGTTTTACAAATTGTGGAGTCTTTAACAAGCACAGTTATCACCACTGGATTCAATGTTTGGCGCGCCATGATAGGTATTACATTTTCTCTTCCTATTCTACTCCTATGATCGGCCTATAATTGTTTCCTTAATTATTACTTTTAGATCGCCATTTAATTGGTCCATTCATTTTTCACAACAATTTAATGGGAGCAGCCTATCGTGAACTTCTAGAAAATAAAGTCTTACCCGTGGTAAGACAACTTTTTACAGAGCGAATTAAACGAATCGATGGCTGTCCTGCACATAATACTAATAATTTTAGACTAATATTGTAGGAAAATTTTGGTAACCGCAAAATTTCAAATAGAGGATATTGTGGCATTCCAGCTCGTCTGACTTTTATTTGTGGGGTATGGTGAAAAATTAAATGTATGATTTTGAAAGTCCGCAAATTATCGATTGTTTGGAAGACATAGGGGCGTTTTCGGCACAATAAATACTAATATTCCCAGAAGAGTAATCAACTCAGTTAGCCGTAGATGCCGAAAATGTATTCAGCTAAATGGAGGTTATATTGAACAGTTTTATTAAATCTTCTTACATCTTTATTATTATTTCTTCTATTATGTTAATTTGCTGTTATTAAAAATTTTTCTCCATATCGATTATTTTCAGTATTTTAACATAAAATTAAAATTATTTAAACATGTCAAATTGGTAACCTTAATATTACTGTTATTTTTTATAATGGTTGGTATTAGTAGTAGTAGCTACTTATTTTACTAGGCAAGTAGGCCACAATGGGCCCTTTTTACCTAGGGACCTACAGTTTAGCGTGGACTCCGAACCACGGTCCTCAACTGTCAACTAACCCACCGCCTGGGCCTGCCCGCCTGCACCGCTAGCAGAGTGGCAAACCTCCTGGGTAGGTTTCTTCGACCCTCCACCCGGGCTTGCCTCTCCGCCTGCATCAGGCTAGCGGCCTTCCCGGGATTGTCTGTTGACAGCCTACCGACTGTTAGACGAGCTATCGGTCATCCATCTAATTGCCGGACTCGATCAGTGCTGCTTAACTTCACTGATCGAGTATCGGAAATTAAACGGATGTCCATACCTCATCCCCATGGTTGGTATTAAGTATATTCATGAAATCAAAATAAATTTCTAATTTTCCATGGCCTACTGTTTTGTTTTGTTAAGCAATTGACTTTTCTTAAATTAGTCCTTTGAAAAACAATTATTTCTCGGCATGTGATACATCATCTGCAAGCTCTTTTTAAGCGCCATCTGAAAAACGAAAATCCAATATGGCTACCATAAGAAAAATAAAAATTACCTCGGATATCTCGAAAACAAAAGATTATCGAGCATTTGTTTCTAGACCAAATCGGATATCTCAAAAACAAAAGATTATCGAGCATTCGTTTCTAGATCAAAATATTAGTCTCCAAGAAGTGTCCTAATAATGTATAAGTCTAAAACCTCTCTGACCAAGGATTACAGCCAAAAAGAGAAATCACAAAATTTTGTTTTTTTCTTTGGAAAATCTCGAAAACGATTTTAGTCCCGTGATTTTTTAACGGATTTGGAATCGGCATAAAATTTGCTAAAACTTATCCCATTTAACTGACCTTGTAGTTCTTACCGTTTCCGAGATCCCATTGGTGAGCATCGAATTTGGGACACACGGTATAAGACTAAAATGTTATTTTACAATTTCTGTTAGCATTAAAATTTTCAATTTTTGGAAGACCGCATGCATTTAGCGATGAAAAGTAAGAAGATGAAAATATGTTTCATTCACCATTTATTCAGATTCAACAAAAAATACACCATGCTATTGTATAAATGAGATAAAATTTTCTTCAATGCAACATTTGGCTGACACAAGAGAAAAACCTTTCATCTAATTAACACCTAATTATTACTTACAAACGATTCTATAATTTAAAACTATTTGTATAATTTTACTTTTATTTAGGAATGACTTGCACTTCAAACAACACCACATCAATGAAGAGAAGATACATGGTGTGTTGAGGTTTAGTGTCTTTTCCACACAGTCGGTATCGACAAAGAGATACCACAAGATAATGAACAATCGCCTTTACAAACACTCCAACATTGTCATCACTATTTCCCAGCGAAATAAGCGTTTATCTTAACTTAATAGCAGATATTTACTGTCTATTTTAACAGCAGACAATTTAAGAGAATACCGTTAACAATGCCATTTATAATCGCATGATTTTTTTTTACGTTTATCACTTTATGAATCTAAAAGAAGTTCCGTTTTCACATTCAAACGCTAAAATTTACCTCATCTTTTACATCTATTTACCCGATCCGACATTCGTTGGCAAATATACTTAACTGTCTCTTTAAAAAAAATCACAACAAAATCTAAAGGTTTATTATTACAGGGTTTCTTGGTACCCAGTTGGAAAAAGTTTTCGCTTTTCGCACATTAGACGATTGTAACAAAAGGCTAATTTCTATTTTTTTCTTTCATAAAATTTATCCTCTAACCAGATCAGTTGTAGTCGAGTTTTAATTATGCTTTACAAACTTATCGATAACTTGGACAAACGTAGCTTAGACCACTATAAGATTACAAAAATATATTAAAATAACTAAGAATTAAACGTTTAATAACTCCTATCTTCTTTATTCAGATGTTCAGTGTCAACTAATACTGAACAATACAGGTGGTAAGGATTAAACAACTAAAAACTTGTACTGCATTAAGCGGTTACATATTACAAACTCACATTGAGATAACTAGGACTAATAAATACGACATAAAAGTAATCCTCTCAACAATTTAGGTTAAGACGGTAACTGAAGAAGATATTATCTCAATAAAAATTTTATAAAGCTGGCGGCAGAACTAAATTGGATATGTTTAATTATACCATTGATAGGAGAAAAAATAAAAATTACTAATCTTTTATAATTATATCTGACAGGTACTGGTTTTAAAACTCATTTATTAGACATATCTAGAATAAAATCTTGTACATACATGTGAAAGAAGTAATAACATTTCACACAGTAAAAATTTAAATTAGGTACATAAAAGATGTCAAACACAAAAAAGTCGTAAATATTGAGAATGGTACAAGAAAACTATGATATAACATCATACTACAAAGAATTTCATAATGGAATGGAAAATGATCTGAAATAAGACACGAATATTTTTCAAAATAATTTTTTTATATTCAGACTTAATAATAATAATAATAATATTTTATCTGCAGTAGGTCAAGGGTCTATCCATGATGCTGATGATGATGATAATGATGAACTATTTATGATTACTTAATCTACAGATTTGCTAATAGATGATAATTTTCGGTTTAATTTTCATGTAAATATGCTTTTAGAAAGGTCCTAACTCAGCGTTGAATATGTTTTTATTTGTTTTAAATTTTAATTTAAGAAAAATCGTATTAGAATAATTTGTTTTCTCATTTGTAATTATTATGATTTTGTCTATAAGCCTTGCCTTGATAACATCTATAAAAAATAGGATACTAAATATACATTTTTTCGTCAGGTTTATATTTGCTTTGAGAAAATTCGATTACATTTTGCACAAAATTAATGTCCTCAATTAGTTAAATATCAATAATATAATAAATTCGCAATTGATTATTTTTATTCGTAAACAGTTAACTCGCAGGACTAGCAGTATTGCTGATAAAGAACGGTGAAAAGTTCAAATATAAATTTTATTAATATCATATATCGACATAACCTCGCTATGTCTTATCATTCCATATCTTGGAGAGGATACACCTATAATGCTGTACTCAATTACCAAAGTACCTGTAAATTTGAAAACCCTCAACATCAACAAGATTTTTTTTACATATATTTTGATTTTTTTTTTTGGTTTTCGATTGTATGTATTACTTATTGTTATTTACTTTTTGGTGTGATTCATAGGTTCCTTTATTTATTTTCGTATTCAATGGGTTAACTGTAAGAGAACAGCATATCTCCTAATGCTGCGGTAAGATTAGCCTTGTCTAAACTTTGCTCTTTGATTCCCACAGGAAAAATTTGCATTCATACATAAATAAATAATATAACTAAATAAACACCACATATGTATATTAGACAACCCTGAATCCAAAGCCGAAGCTGCACGGTCGACATTGCCAGTCCCATTATCCATCGCGAGTGAGTAAAATATTTATTTCAAATAAAGACAGTTATTATTACTATAATTATAATTATTATTATTTTTAATGGTGGTGGCAGAAACGGTTGCTGACTCGAAATTAGAAACCAGCTAAATAAAATTACGGTTCTTTTTCCTTTTTTTAATTAACACGCTTTTATTAGCTTCACTTGTATGTTTGTTTGTTTGTTTGTTTGTAACCGACTCTTTGGACTCGATTTTGACCCACTTTTAAACGGACAGATTTAATTGAAACTTTGTACACTTACGAAGAACCGGTAACAATACAATAATTTGATAAGTTTATATCATTATCCTGATCAGGATCGCCAATCCTTTCCTCACGTATCCTCTGCGTGAGAGCAAGAGGCTTAATATTGTAAGTATATTCCGTGATTCTCAGTTCGGTCGTTGGCCGAGCGGGCAAGTCTTAGTCGACGCGAAACGACGGACTCCTCGGGCGTGAGTTCAAATCCCATGGCTGAAATAAAAAAAATTTTTTTTTTCAGAAATATCTGTTGGATCGTAATATATTATAATATCAGCATCAATAAGCAATATAAATATAGTTTAAAAAAACTACAAAACACGCCTTCATAGCACATCAAACTAAAAAGTGAAAAATAAATATAGTTTAAAAAACTAAAAAACACGCTTTTAAAGCTCATCAAACTAAAAAGTGAAACATAATTATTAATATAAACTGAAAACAATAATGAACGAAAAATACTAGTATTATTGTGAAAAAGCGTGGGGCGCCATATTTTTCGTATATCGAACCCCACGCTTTTTTCACAATAATACTAGTATTTTTCGTTCATTATTGTTTTCAGTTTATATTAAAAATTATTTTTCACTTTTAATTTGATGTGCTTTAAAAGCGTGTTTTTTAGTTTTTTTAAACTATATTTATTATTTTAAATATCTATATTAGTAGTAGTAGTAGTAGTAGCTACTTATTTTACTAGGCAAGTAGGCCACAATAGGCCCTTTTTACCTAGGGACCTACAGTTTAGCGTGGACTCCGAACCACGGTCCTCGACTGTCAACTAACCCACCACCTGGGCCTGCCCGCCTGCACCGCTAGCAGAGTGGCAAACCTCCTGGGTAGGTCTCTTCGACCCTCCACCCGGGCTTGCCTCTCCACCTGCATCAGGCTAGCGGCCTTCCCGGGATTGTCTGTTGACAGCCTACCAACTGTTAGATGAGCTATCGTTCATCCATCCAATTGCCGAACTTCGATCAGTGCTGCTTAACTTCACTGATCGAATATCGGAAATTAAACGGATGTCCATACCTCATCCCCAATATCTATATTATAATCCATACAAAATAGTTGACGTCATCATTAAAGCATAAACTATTTTACTACCTTTATCAAATTATTCTAAAATGTCTGTTTATTATTACCACGGTTAGAATTTGCTATCGATCAGCTTATGTAAAGCGCTCCGAAGCTTTTAAATATTATGTTAATCACCCAAACAAATTTTAACCTTGAACGATTGATGGATGAATGTATTATATAATGAGGCATACTTTAATATAGAAAGTTATTTTTGACGTATTCTGAGCTTACACATCTAATTAATAAACTTTAATAATGAATTTGTGTTTAATTAATAACATCTGTTAAGTAACATGACATTGAATTTCATCTAATATACAAGGAGATTGCGACGAAGGTCATTTTCCGGGTTAAATAAAATCATTTCAAATTAATTTTATAAGTGTTTTGAAAGCTTTAAAGAGTGATTTGGTGAATTAGGATTAAGATAGCAGAAAAAATGTGGCAATGAATAATGATTAACTTCTTACAGTTAACGCATCAAAAGTTGTATATTGTACAGGGTGATCATTCTTATTTTTCTCGCTTTATTTTTAAACCAGGAAAAAGTCATAAACGAAGGTAACATATATTTCTTGGAAATGGGACAATAAAAGTAGAAAAACAATTGAACATCAGTCAACTAGCAAATATGGTAAGGGGGGGGCATAACTTTGCAGGGAAGCATTTCCGGGCCCATGTTCATAGGAACTTTTTTCTTTAAAATCGTCCAAGGAATCACCTACTGAAATTTTTTGTCATCACTTAGAAACCACCCTGTATATGATTTAATATATTAAAAGATAAAACTGCCTTCTCCCAATATCATTTTTGGTGAAAAACTGTGCACAATACACATTGTAATGTGGAATTGTCATTAATATCACTATAAATAAATAAAATTGCGTGGTTGTACATACTGCTCTATTTAAAAAAAAAAACGATTTTTGTGTTCGTATACATTTTTTAAATGTTGTTTTAATTACATTTGCACTAACACTATCTTTTAATGCAGCATTAATTACCAAATTTAAAAGGAAGAAAGAGATGTAAACATCTCAAGTATGTCTCTTTTGATAGTAGCCTTGCATTAGAACTACATTACGTTAAACTCATGAATATTTATAATTTATAATTGACTATGGTGGTGAATATCTCTTGATTTGAATTCTGTATAGAAGTTAAAGCTGTCTCATATAAGGAGATGTCTGTAAGGCAATTAGATTTACAATATTAAGTTAGCTGTGAGATTATATTATAACATAAATTAGTTGGCAAGTTCCACATCCGTTTCAACATATCATATATATTTGTCTTTTTTGAAATCAAAACACAAAGTATCTGTTCGTTTCACCGACGAAAAATGAAAGATGGGAGAAGAAATTGTGACAAAAATTATTGATTTCTGTCATAGATATAGTAAGTGAAAGACGTATGAAATTATTGAAATGCGCATTTAGGTTTTTATAAATCCTTTCTAAAATATTTCAGCTTGATTTAAAATCAAGCTAAATTAAATTAAACTACTTTCCTCTTACTTAATTGAGTACAAACACAATAAACGATTTATCATTAAAATAATAAACAAACTAAGATTACCCTGAAAAAAACCGGTTTGTAGAAAGAAATTTAACTTTGGTTCAAAACGGTTTTAAAAGAATGATTAACACAAGTTAATAATTAAGCTAAATGTTACTTCTGTATTGGCAATTAGCGACAATACAATACTACATAAGTTTTAGAAAATGAACTATAATATACAGGGTGTCGCAGATTTAAAGTGGCATAGGGTAATGGGAGATAGAGCACACTTAGCTGAGTTCAAAACACCCCCAAACTTACTCTTGAATGTTATCTATTTTTCAGATTTTATCTTTATGTTTTTTGACTAAAACTGTAGTCGGCATTTTCGGAACGGCTTTAAATATTTGAATAGAATTTGGTACAAATATTACACTCTTTTAGTTCAATCAAATTCATAATTTACTTTAGAAAAATTCCAGGACCAGACACAATTTTTTATAATATTTCCCTCATCACCCAGTTTTTGGTAAATATTAGTAAATGTTTAAAATGCCAATGGATCAATGTATAAAATAATGTCATAATATTCGTTGGCAAATTTTAAATTCTATAAATTAGGCAATCAACTAAGATCACTATTTTATTAATTTTACTTAAATACTCTACACTAATTAAGCATCTTTATTTATATGGACAAGAAATGCACATTTATTGGAAAATGAACGGTTCGTGCAGGGCTGCACTCGCTTAAAATTCTATGATTAGGTACATTTTATTTAAATATGTTAATCACATCGTGTAAATTATTTTTAAAATTCAAAAATAAAATTTGGGACACCCTGTATAATACATCTTAGGACAGGACATCTCCTCATGAATATTACGTATATATATAAGATGAAGCATCAAGAGATATAGAGTCTTTTTTGGCATTGCGACCTGGTCCATGCAGCAAATACAATTTAAAGTTGAATTGACCTAAAACAACCTAATCCTAACTTGGAAAGAACACAAGATGATACTAATTGGATTAGTACATGAGCACTTTCTTGCCAAGGGGCCTACCAAGGAATTTTTTATTTAAACCTAAACTATAACTTGATATATTTTCAAGGAATTCGATTTGATTTAATAAAATATGACAGCATCTCTTAAATAAGTAACAAGTAAAAATTTTAGTTTTAATATGTTCTACAAGAGCATATTTCTAGGACTACTTTTAATCGTAAATAGTCTGGAAGAACTCCCTAAAACTTATTTAAAGCCCTTATAAGAGTATGAGGGCCCTTTTAGAAAAGAATCTGCATGCCTCTGGTTAAAACTACTAATTTTCAAGTTTTAATGAATAATTATCCAAATCTTTACTCGTAGAATATCTGAAGAGTATTATAAAACTATATTTGGTTTAGGATAAACACTATATTAAAATTTAAAAAACACACACAAAACCTGCGTTTAATGTGATAAAAAGTAAGAGAATTAGAGCCTAAACGTGCGCGAGAGAGTTGACTGTATATTGCTCTCAGCCGGGGACCGGAGACGCCGCAATAAATAATATTCATTAACCTTTGAGCATATAACACAACCGCTTTAAAACCTATAGACTTTATGGTGCCCACGTAACAAATACTAAAAATTCAGTTTCCCGTGAAGTTACATACGTCTATTCTATTCACCCCCCTGTTTTTTATCCACTATGTTGGTTTTATTTTAAATCACTATATTCTGGATAAGGAGAAACCAAACTCTTTTATGCATACGACTGATTTATTATAGATTTTTGACTACTTCATTGAGCTAATAAGTAATTGGTTTTATGAAGGTTCGATCTGAAACTTGGTGATCTCAAAGCATATTAGATTTATAGCCCGGCATTGATAACAACCTCGATATAACTTTATAAAGCAACTATAAAACCACAACATGTCCTAAATTCTCTATAAAACTAAATTCTCCTATCTAAAGGACTAAAAAAAAATATTTAGTTTTGATGGATGTTCTTGGAGGCCTTTTAAAACTTCGTATCTCTAGGACAGAAGTATCGTTAAATGCATTTGGCATATATGATAAATCTAGCATAAATCGCTAACTTATGAGCTGGCCACTCTAAAGTATTGAAAGAACCTAAATAAATCTAAAAGTAATTTAAATTGTTACTTGGATACCCTATATCTTCAACTGCTTGCTTAAGCTTGTGGTTAATTGAGTATCATCCGAAAAACTCTTTACGAATTCCGGTTCTCATATCTTTCGCTCTATTCCATCTTTTTATTAATTACCTACTATCTACAATCTAATCTAGTACAGAGTTTTTTAATGACAGTACTGTCCATCCAGATTCTTCTTTTATGAACTCAAATGAATCACGTCAAATCAAACCATATCTAAGAGTCACTCGATATCTATATTAGGATTATATATCTGTGATATTCTTTCCTGGCACACATCTCAAGGGATTACTGTCGCCGCGATAACAAGCTGGAGCTTTTCTGTAAGAGTATTTTAGCGTATTAGATCTCCGCTCGAGGTCTGTAACTAAATTCATTCATATGGGCATTCTATTACCTCTATTTCTTTAGTTATTTCGCTTCACCACTGTCTATCAAGAAGATAACTAACTGATCCACAGAAAACTACGGGGAACAATTAATTACCTGTTTTTAATATATGAATGAGTCGTAAAATAATGATTTTTCAGCAATCAAGCGATTCCATCATATTTCTCTATCCTTAATTCAAATAAGTAAATGGAAATGAATAAACAATTACACCACCCCTAGAATCATCCAAAAGCTTTCAGTAATAACCCAAAATTAATTTTTTCACATCGAATTGATATAATAGTAATAGAAAGTGCTCGTTCCCGACCATGAACTCAAAATGATGTATATCATCGAGTTCTTGTCACCTGCTGAAATAAACATGACCTTCAAGGAGGAAAAAGTATGAATCAACTATCGCGGTTTTCGATACAAGCTTCAAGTGTTGTACTCAGACTACTCGGTCAAGATGGTTGTCCTAATAATCGATGTACTGGAGGCACAAAACCGACGTTGCTCTCGGAACTGAAGATCATATCGGCCTGCCAAGGAAAAGCCAAATGGTTGGCAGACAAAATACAGAACACACACGATTCTGGTATCTACAGTCACTAATTTTACGAAATGTGGGACAGTGGCTGTAGTTAATTCGCCGGCGATACTCCCGTAAGTTGTTGGAATCAATGGGAGGATCCGGCATTTCATAGATCGCTTCCTGGGAACTGCAGTCGACCGTCATCCCCTAAAGCAGAGAGAAATAATAGGCTTCTTTTGAATTCCTTCTCTTTTTGAGTATTTTAGTGTGCGATACATTCCAACTGGTGTAAAATATAATACCAATACTTATTTTTCGACTTAATAGGTATCTTTTTGTAACATAAAATTAAATTCAATTACTTAAGGAACGCAGTACTTTCCAAATAATATGAATATTAAGTACATCTTTTATAATTTATTACCACCTAATTCACGTTGAAATGTGAAATAATTACACCTATTTTAAAAACGATATTTTAAATCACCCATTGAGGAATGTTATTTCCAAACTAGTAATTTAACTATTAACATTGATAACTACAGGATTATCTGATGTAAGGAAGCGTATAGATAATAAATTAGAATTTTAAGTCGTAGGTGAAAATTACTTTCCATCACATGGCGGCTTTACCATCCATTGTTCCTATTTCACAACGTTTAATCCAACGTGTTAATTAAATTCGTTGATGATACATTCCAATATCCTTTTACGGGGGATAGTGATTGTTACATACGAGAAATTAGGTGTTGAACAAGGACTTTAATTTTTATTACAATTAAGGTTGATTACATGAAGAAATTTTGTCACTCCCATATTAGTTAATTTTATCTCATTTCAAATAAGGCAAGGTAAGGTAACAAGGTTCATTAACATGCATTATGTCTCAAATGAACAGTACCCATGGAATTACACTAAAATGTATCAATAGTACTGCCATAACATGGCACACAATGAAGGTTGTAATTAAAAAATACCCGAACAACCATATTTATTTGTTAATTTGTTAAAATTTATATTTTACTGCAGAAGTTAAGTTTGGAATATGTGACTAGAAAGCGAAGTTAATATTTTTTCTGATAATAATAATATAATAAAAATAATTTATTTTACTTCTGACAGTAGTAGATAGTCACAAAACTTACAAACTAAGACATACAAAAGTATTCAGATAAAATAAAATTCTTTTATTCTAGTTTTAAATAAACGTTCACTTTTGATATATTTTAGATTGTCAAGCAACAAGTTATAAAATTCGGATCCTCTCACCCAAACATTTAGGAGATTTAGAAGTTTTATTAGATCTAGCAAAAATAATGTGAAAATTGTGTTTTTATCTTGTATTGACGTTGTGATAAAAACTTTTTGTAATAAATTTGTTCTGATTTTTAAAAACACGTACAGTTGAAAATTCTACTTTTAAACCCATTTTTTTGTGCTTAAAAATATAGCTAGAATAAAAATTAAAAATGGATCTGTAGCATATTTTACCAAGTTTTCCTATATGCTATGAGTTTGCGTCTATCTCATGAATATACAGGGGCGCCACATAGTCAAGTTTTTTAAACGAGACACCCTGTACATTTTCGGATATTTGGATAGTTTCTTTCCTCCCCATTATAAATATACAGGGTGGGGCAATGGTGCGTCGGACCTCGATATCTCGAGTTCTACGATAGCTAGAAAATTTTTAAAAAATTGCAAGTAAACTAGATAAAAAAGTCTATAACTGGAAATTATTTTCGAACATACAGGGCCAGCCAAGACGAAATTACAGGACCAAGTGCCTTTTTTTTTAAATGGAATGCTATGTATATCAGTACATTTTTTGAAGCCCCTTTCTAGGCTCTATTCATTCCTGTATTATTATTGGCTACCTCCCAACCACTTTGAAGTAATACATTTTTTTGTTAAAATAATGCCATCTGCAGATGGATATTAAAAAAAATCACCACAGTCACAATTATGGGTTTTAAGAAAAACTTATGTGAATACCAGTTACGACACATCCAATTAATGTTTTTTGAATCATTTCCATTTCCTAAAAATGTACAGGGTGGCCAGGAATTAGTATTCAATTAAGAACATTTTAAATTGAATTTTCTCAATTTTTTTCAAATGAAACATCCTGTATATTTTTCTACGATATGATGTAGAAATGAAGAACGAACATTTGTAAGTACTTCCCTATAGCTAATTGCTACCATTCTCGTTTTATAAATAAATAAGTGTCAAATTCAAGAATAAACTTAAAAAAAGAGGTTCCCTCAAGTAATTCATTAGAAAAATTTATAATAGGTGTTCGACGTGTTGACCATTTTGATTAACACAAGTCTTTATGCAATTTTGAAATGAGGCCATTTAGTGGGACCATTTCCATTGAAATGAGTAAATAGTATTTAACCAGTTCTTTACAGTAATGTTTTTTTTGTACATTTCTTTGCTGTTTTCGTTATTCGACAAGCAATAAAACCGCAGTTTGGTATAAATCGTCATGTACAAAGGAGCATTTATCACACTTATCGGTCGTTAGTTACAATTTGTATTGAATTTAAAATATTTGGAATTTTACTATATGAATTTTAATAAAGCGGAACTTGTAGACATGACTTTTGTTTTGGGCGAGTCAGACAGAAATTATTTACTTGCCAATAGAATTTATCACCAACGTTATCCTGAAAGAGGGCTTCCTGATGTTAGCAGCTTCCAAAACCTTCTCGATAGATTTCTGGAAACTGGAAATGTCGAATATAAAAAAAAGTGAAAGAATAAAACGTGTTGTGAACGAAGAAAATGAGTTTTCTGTGGTGCTGGCAACGGTTGAGAATCCCCATGTTCGTCAAAGAGAGGTGACCAAATTAGTAGGAATAAGTAGACGGTCTGTGGTCGAATCTTAAAAACAAATAAGTTGCATGCATATCATATTCAAATGCACCAGGAATTATCTGATGACGATTTTCAAAAGCGCCTACAATTTTGTAATTGGGCCAGAGGTAAAATGCAAGTTGACGTCAACTTCTTCAATAATGTTTTATTCACTAATGAGGCAACTTTTCATAAAAATGGATTTGTTAATAGGCACAATTTCCATTATTATGCTTCGGAAAATCCTCACTGTTTTATGCAAGTTGATAACCAACACAGATGGTCTATAAACGTTTGGGGAGGAATTATTGAAGAACATGTAATAGGGCCACATTTCTTTGATGGTACATTGACTGGAGCTATTTATCTTCATTTTTTGGAAAACTATCTGCCACAATTATTGGTAAATCTCCCTGGAAGAATCCGAAATAGGATGTGGTTTCAGCAAGATGGTGCTCCACCACATTATTTAAATGCAGTTAGAGACCACTTAAATAATACCTACCCTCATCAATGGATTGGAAGAAATGGACCCACTAAACGGCCTGCTAGATCCCCAGATCTTACAAAAATGGATTTCTTTTTATGGGGATACGTGAAGGAAATTGTTGTTAGAGACACACCAACAACAGTACAAAATATGAAGGAAAGAATAATAACATTAATTATAATTTTTTCTACTGAGTTATTTGAAGAAACCTCTTTTTTTAAGTTTATTTTTGACTGTTGTAATTATTGCTCAATAAAACGAAAATGATTGCAATTAGCCATGGGGAAGTACTTACAAGAAATGTTCGTTTTTCAATTTTACATCACATCGTTGAAAAACATACAGGGTGTTCCATTTGAAAAAAGTGAGAAAATTCAATTTAAAAAGTTCTTAATTGAATACTAATTTTTGGCCACCCTGTACATTTTTTAGGAAATGAAAATGATTCAAAAATATTAATTAGATGTCTCGTAACTGATATTCACATAAGTTTTTCTTAAAACCCATAATTGTGACTGTGGTGACTTTTTATATCTATCTGCAGATGGCATTATTTCAACAAAAAAATTCATTACATCAAAGTGGTTGGGAGATAGCCAATAATAATATAGGAATGAATAGAGCCTAGAAAGGGGCTTCAAAAAATATACTGATATACATAGCATTCCATTTAAAAAAAAGGCACTTAGACCTGTAATTTCGTCTTGACTCGCCATGTATGTTCGAAAATAATTTCCAGTTATAGACTTATTTATCTAGTTTACTTGCAATTGTTTAAAAAATTTCTAGCTATCGTAGAACTCGAGATATCGAGGTCCGACGCACTATTGCCCCACCCTATATATATGATTGTTATATATTCCTTCTTCAAATAACTGAGTTATTCAAATAAATAAGTAATATTCTTAAAAGTTTGGGATACCTACAACTAAATCATTTTCAACATAGATAGCCATGCATAAAACAGTAATGATTTAAAATACCGATTGTCGATCTGTCAAATTAATTTTGTTTAGTCGGTTTCGATTATTTTTCTGTTTTGAGTACTTCTTAAAGAGTTTTTTGTATAAAAATAGATAATAATGCCCGTGTATTTTGTAGAAGAACGTAATAATATATTAAATGTATATTTTCTTTCCAATGGAAGTATAACTAAAGCCAAACGTTTATATCAAAGAAGATATCCGCAGAGAAGATGCCCACATAAACCTTATTTTAAACACCTTATAAAAAAATTTAGAAGAACAAGTATGTTGCATAACACCAAAAAAATTATACTGCAAATGAAGAAGAGGAACTAAATGTTATATTATATTACTGAACGTCCTTCAAAATCTATTAGGGATGCAGTCCGAGATCTTGAGATGTCTTACGGATATATTCGAAATGTACTCAAGAAAAATAGATGCAAACCATATAAATTTAATGTGGTTCAAAAATTGAATGCTTACGATAAAAGTGTATGAATTTTTGCAATGAAATATTAGCACGAACGGAACAAGATGGTTTCATTGCAAACATATTTTTCACAGATGAGGCAAATTTTACTTTATCTGGATTTCTCTACCTTCTCTATGGATTTCCCTATGTAATGTTTAATTTAATTTATATGTATATTTATTAGTCTTTCTGTACTATTCCCTTTCTGTAAATGGAATTTGTTCTTTTGTTTGGTGTAAAATAAAAATAAAAAAATAAAATAAAATAAAATGAAAATTCTTTTAACTATATCTTAAGTGCTGCTGCATATTTTGACCAGTTTAATATCAATGTTTTCATTTTGGAAGAAAAAATTATTCTGTAAAGGAATATTAAATATCCAACAATTTAAACTTTCAAACACTTATAAGACGATGCATCAAGAGAAATAATATAACCTATAACCTGCAGGTATATTTGTTACCCAGATTGTTCATTGGAACCATTTTATATCTTCTCACCGGTTCTTTTGGTAAACAAACTGAAGATTTATTGACTTTTAAATTACCCACTCAGTTCATTAAGTTTGATCAGCTCAGAAAAAATAGCTTTGTTTGCAATTTCCTCTCAAATATTAACTAGGCTTTGGTACTTACATAAATTTTTTCGATTCAGAAATTAGTCAGACACCGATGTAACTTTTGTTTAATCTGAATTATTTTTAAAATATGTATGTGGTAATCAAGCATTTCCTACTGAAATATTTTCTATGGATAACTATTAATTCTGAGACCATGTACTTAGAGTTGATTGTTACATAACAACCAATTTCCAATTTAAATTTGTTTATTGCCTATTTATTTTGCAAACTAAGGATCTAAACATTTATCATATATATTATATAAATAATTATACAAAAATACATAACATAAGTCACATCATAGTGCATGTGCACAGACCTGGGCGACAATCCCTGGCTCCGTCCAGGCTGCCGGTATTCTGGCCTGGCGACTTCCAGCTCCATTCTTATTATTTATTCCTGTAGGAGCTTTCCTGTAATTACAGCTCGTTAGTGCTTATACTGCCTAGGCATGTTGTAAATTTAGAAAGGGTACAAATAGCTAACAAGATATAAATGTAAAAACGTACAGGAAAAATTACTATAAAAAACCTGCTTTAGCAAATTAATTTAGGTTTGTTTTACGCAATCAGGCAAAGGCAGAGAATCTCCATCTGAGTAGAAAGAAATTTAGTTTGTAGTTAAAGTGGATCGGTGGGGTTAAGAGGGGACAATATAGTAGCGTTAAGATTGTAAGTTAAATTACGTATGTGTCAATGGTTGTCTGTAATTTGTTTTTGTTAGTCTATGTCGTCATAGATGGGTAGATTTTCGTGAATAAGTCTGTGCGTATGAATATAATTATGGTGTCGCCGTATGTCTGTTATATGTCTCGTAAGTACAGAGGAGTGGATGCTAGTTCTAAAAAATTTTGTTGAAGTTTCGAAAATGTAATCTTTTATCCTCTATGTATACTTTCACAATATCATGGAGTTTGTCTAATTTTATGTATCTGTTCGAGTTAGTTAATAGTCGAAGTAGTTTGTTCTGTGTCACCTGGAGACGCTGATACTGAGTGTTCGATATCCAGTTTCAGAAGGCACAGCCATAGGTCATCGTAGGTCTGAGTACTGCTTTTGTATAATAATAATTTGTTAGCGGTGTTTAGTGTTGATCGTCTGTTCAGTAACGAATACATCTTGCTCACTCCCATGTAGGTTTTGTTAAGCGTGGCAGTAATATGGGGATTGAACGAAAGTGTCTTATCCAGGTTTACCCCTAGATATTTAACTTTAGACTTTTCTACAATTGTTTGATTATTGACTTTAAGGGGTGGTGAAAGTTGTAACGTAACTGAACTTTTTCGTGAAGTTAATCTTCTCCGTTTTGGGCTCGTTAATAGTAATTTTCCAACTGCGATAATAGTCTGTCAGTTTGTCTAAGTGATATCGCAGTTTGGTTGTCGCTGTCTGTGCGTGGAACGATTGTGCGTATAATGTCGTATCGTCGGCGTATATTATTGTCTCTGTGAGAGAATGGGTATGGAGATCGGCGACGTATAAGTTAAATAGGGTGGATGACAGCACCGTACCCTGCGGTATACCCGCCCTAATTATTTTGGAGTCGCACAAAGTAATATTTATTCTAACATGAAATGTTCTGCCTGAAAGATAACTTTTTATAAGTGAGTTAAAGTAGTCCGGGAGACCCCGTGCCAAACAGTATCGAAAGCATTCTGTATATCTAGTAAAATCAGTTAAATAACAACCAATGAGGGCTACCGTTTTTTAGTCTCACGAGTTGGCGCCACTGGCGAGTAATGTAGCTGTCAAAAGTTATTGTTAGGCGCGGAACAAATGTATAGGGTTTTATTATAATTATTTCGTACACCAGCAAATAAAAGAACTTGTTAATTATGCCTCAGTGTTGTGTAGTTCCATTTTATTCGGAAACAAAAGCATTCAGTGACATTTACCTTACCATACACTAGCGCCTCTCGTGGTGAATTCAAGCGCGGTAGCCCTTCATTCCGTATGGATATTCACCACCTGATAAATATTTTTCGGTATTGACTACAAATTTCTATTGAAGTTAATGATAGTTACTTGCTTGATTGTTTAAATCACTTAAAACGCATTTATTTATTTAGAGATCTCGGTATATGTAACGTTTGTAAAATTTTCTGTTTTATTAAAATGCATCAGGAAGGATTTCCATTTATTTAGTAAAAATCTATTACTAGTGGGCAATCGTAATTAAAGTTTAATCACTTCTCTTTGTATGATACAAATTTCATAAATCAAGAAGGGTGTGTGTGTGTGTGGCTACTTTATTTAGTTGTCAATTAAATAAGGTAAGAGTATTACGACTTTGGTATCTTATATCTAGGTGTCACTTTTAGTATTTATTACTATCTGTAAATTTTTTATGACTTCCAGTCAGTTTTAAATACTTAAAATGAAATCTCATTATTATTTTATTATAGGTTCTTTCAAAATATTTCCTTTTGCTTCAAAATTCCTAAAAGATACTATTATAATAAATTATTTTTGCATTGAAGTAAAAAGTAAAATTCAAAGTAAAAAACGAAGGATGGTTTGTATACTACGTATCAATTTAAATTTAATGAAATGGATTGGTCAGGGAGAGAGGTACGTTCTTCCACCCAGACGACTCGGTTTCAGAACCGAACTGGGTCAAATCGATGAGGTATAACATGTAAGCTTAGGTTCCTTGTATCTGTGATGTGATCACGTTAAATATCCTCTCCATGACAAAATGGCAAAATTTTCAACCTAGGGGGTTGTAGTATTTACTCAAGCACTGCCGAACTTTCTCCTGGCGTCCGCGATTGGCTTTGCTACCTAGTGGAAATATGACCCGACATTAAATAAATGATTAAAAAAATTAATGGTGTCTAATAATTATATATAGTTATCTCCAAATTTACAAATTGTATAAGATTTCAGTTAATAAAAATGTTCACACACAGATATTAAAATACATTTAAATTATTAATACACGTAAAATTTTCAAAAACAACCATAAGCTGGACTCTTGGTATATAATACGCAACTGGTGTTCGTTTAGGATATTCACAATAAGAGAAGGGGACAATACATTAAGGGAGGTTGATCGATCACCTGTCAGTGGCTCAATGCCTCCATTTAGGAAGTTTTGACATAATATGCTGATAGCAGAGGGTTTTAAACTTATTAACCACCATGTAGTAATCCCAAGGGTACAATGAATAGCGAATAGCTAACATCTCTCAAACTATCGATATTATAAATAAAAATGTAAGCGTCTTCAGTGGAGTACGCCATAAATTTTGTTCAGGCTTATTTCTGGAAATTACACCTTGTAATAAAAAGGTCAACGTGTATGGTAAGTTTAAAAATATTGGAAAAATAACTTGGACAAATTGCACGAGAAATTTAACGTATATAACTTTACATTAAACTAAGTACTATTGTAATATAAATTTGCATATGATTGAAAATAAGACAATTGTTTTAGTTTTTTCTTATTACAAATAGGAAAAAAATTAGGGAGATTTACAGATTTCAACTCGCCTTAAACGTCAATATTTTGTTTTAATTAATAACCTATCGAGAATGTTAGAACTGGTACATTATCGTTCGAAATTAATTCTCCGAAACCGATTTTTGCAAACACGGTTACATGTAGCGAGAACTTGCGTGGAATACATAATATAAGCCCAAGGTTATTTCTTGCATACTTAACAGCCAAAGGGTTGATAGAAAACAGCGATAAACCAGTGTAGAATGCCACATTGCTCTGATAACTCTCTATTATTTCCTGTGTAATGAAGTGTGCATGTTGTCTGCTTGTTTTTCTTGTTTTGTTAAAATCATAGAATTAAATTGCACATTTTCTGATGGTACGGGATGCCTCGATTTTCCGGATCTCGGCACTTTCGTGAACATGGAAAGGGTGGATGAACTCTCTATGTACACTAGGGGCTAGGGAGCGTTCATAGTAAACGAATATGGTAAAATACTATAATTTGCTTTACGTTTTCATCTTCTTCAACATAACCATCAACTTTTATTAACATAATTACAGTGTAGTTGTAAATGTAAAGTATCATCGAAATTAAATAGATTTAAATCGAAAACACATAGGGCAAAAACCCCATTTTTTGTAGTTGTCCACGCGGAAGCATTAATTTAAAATTTACGGCACTTTTCTAGAAAGTAAAATATTTAATAAAAAATAAAGTTGTTTCACATGAATTAAGGATGCTGCGAGATTTATGGTTAGAGTAATGAAAAATAATTGAACATCACACAGATTAAATGTTTCATTACTAACTAACCACAATAATTAGGAGAAAACGTGACCAAGGAAAAAAACTTATGAATTCCATAGGGTGCCATTTTGTCCATGATGTCAATTCGATAACTGCTTGGCATCTCCCCTGTATTCTGTCCACAAGCGTATTAAATTTCTCCCATAATTTGGGCATGACGATCTTAATCTCAATCAAAGTTTGAGGAAAGGTTCTAACTCCCTTTGTAAATTGCAATGGATATTCGATACAATTCAGATCTGGAGATCGAGGAGTTAATTGTAAATATGAGATAAGGTTCTCCTAGACTTCAAGAAAGGCAGCTTTCTTTGACCAATTGATTCAAATTAGTTTTCTTTTGCGTTAGTCCTTTATAAACTTCTTCTTCGTGGGGGAAGGGTGCGTTCACAATGGCGTTCCCGCAAAGTTCCGGTTACCCACTATCCACCCACCTTTTTGGCCGTGGTTATAAGTCTTTTATAAAGAAAACTATTTTGACAAATTAACTAAATAGGTTTTTATTTTAATAAATGCCTCACACCCAAAAAAAATTTCCGTTATTGAAGAATGTTTGGCACATTTTACTAGAAGATATGTTTTTTTAATGCTAAAATTAAATAAAACATGTACCTTTTCGTTTTATAATAAAACCTCTCAATAAAAACTAATGAGTATTGCCACACTATTGTCAGAAAGAAAATACTTGCGTATCCTTCTGTAGTAAAAATCATCTTGTCCAGTTGTCTTGCCAAATTGAACTTCCAGTAAGCTCATTGAATAGGTCTACTATTCATTAAACAAAAAAAGAAGAAACTTCTTGCTCTTACAAACTAGCATATGTCTTTATTAATATTTTTACGAATATAAGAAATCAAAAAGCTTGCACACTATGACTTTCAGAAACTTAGTGTTTAAGATGTGTGTGTTGACAAAAATAAAGAAAAAGATCAAAATGGCCTGTAAATCTCCAGATATATATCCGATTGATTTTTAGTTGTGGTGCTGTCTTAAAGAAAGAAATGTCTTAGTAGAACAACAAATAATATCCAATGTTTGCAACCACTTGGATAAAACAAGTGTTTTACGAAAGGTTATTCATGTAAGAATATTATGTTTAGAAAAGCGACTGTTACTCATTGCGGAAGAAAATTGTGAATACGTTCAAATTTTACGGTTAAATTAAAATAGGCACTAAATAGTTAACGATTTATGTACATAGTGAGTTTTTTTAATGTATAATTTTAAGGAAATTGTAATAATTTTAGTATACTATTTCTAACTCCGTGACTAATTATTATTAAAATGATTATTTTACTATAGAAGATGGTATTTCAATCCCATTTCTTACATTTATGAATATCTGGATTAATGATTTTATGCAAAATTTTGAATACTTCTTTTACCCCTTTACGAGGGCCAAAAAATTCAAAACATTTAGCGATCTTAAATTTTCAAATACAATCGAAATGCATATATAGAGAATGCACCTATTATTGTATCATAATTGTAAAATACAACGTCATTTTTTGTTGCTGGTATTACATGTGATCCAGAACGATTTTTTCGTTATTTTCTAAAATCTTCTAAACAAATAAGAGAACTAAACAAATGATTACATTCTTAAACCAACTGCTGCTTTGCTAACTAAGCTTAAACATAACCATCCCCATTGCGTATAAAAAAAAACTTTGTCTTATAAGTAGAGTTGGCAAATCGGTCCGCAAGTCACGGGCGGTGCCAGGCAGAGAAATATCCAAATACGTAAACAAGACTGGTTTACTATTTTAGCAAAGACTAACATTTGATTTTAGTCCATTGTTATGCCTCGTGGTATGTACAACGTAATTTATTCCTCTCGTTGTATTGTTGATAATTTTATTTGTTTGTCTTGATATTAATTATATACTATATTATTATAGTATGTTAGACCTGCCCAAGGGTAAAATACGGTCATACTCTGACAAATCTACATGGGGCTAGAAGATAATATATGGCTCGACTTCCTAAATTCCACTAAAACACCTTCTTAGTAGAATGTATGATCCAACAATTCGTTACAAACTACATCAAATTCCAACTTTTTGTTTTATTAATTGGTTTACGTCTATTCCTTTATTGCCAAATATCATCGTCCGAGCCAATGTTTATATATGAGAACGTATTTTAATGAAATGAAAAAGAAATATTTATAAAGGAAAAATTTTACAGCTTATTTAAAACAAACGAAGTTATGCCCATTTTCAGTAAAACCTGAATAACAGCTTGAGAATTATTGGATATAACAAAATACCTATCTGAAACTGTCAACATTTACAATTTTTGTATTAAAAAAAGGAATAAAACTGAATGTATATATTTTTTCGTACTCACCTGGTACATTCAGTGTATTAGTGTAATTTGTTAAGAACAAAACATGATTATTTTGTTTATTTATACGATCATTGTGATAATTTCTATACAATCAATTTCTAACAGCGAAATACAGTATATAATTTTTTCAACATTTAATAAGTATATAGGTACAAAGAATATATAGAGTGAAATGAAAAGTAATAACGCTGCAAATTTTTTGCTAATTATTATTTACTAACTTTTACAAAACTTATCACAGATAAGTATAACGTATATTTTTTTAAACAATTATTTTCCCGGCTATTTGCCAAAACACTGAAACTTGGATTACAAAAAAGATAATATGCACATTTGTTCGGTGTGACTGACTCAATAATGTTATTTTTAATTTCAACTATTCTGTTCAGTAAAACCAAAAATAAATAAAACAAAAGTACTCACTGGTTTGTTTTATTTGTTTTTGGTTTTACTGAACAGAATAGTTGAAATTAAAAATAGCATTATTGAGTCAATCGTACTGAACATAATGCGCATATGGCAAATAGCCAGGAAAATAATTGTTGAAAAAGATATATGTTATACTTATCTGTGATAAGTTTTGTAAAAGTTAGTAAATAATAATTAGCAAAGAATTTTCAGCGTTATTATTTTTCCTTATACTCTATATTTTAAACTTTTTACCTAATTTGTTTTTAAAAAATATATAGTTACCTTTCTGTTCCTTCGAATCATTTTCGCAAGTAGCAAATATAGTTGCTTTTAAATATATCCCATATTTCATTCTCAAAACTCTTTTAGTTCACTGTTCACTGACTATTTTATTAATACACATTAAAAATAAACCCGTATTTACACAAATCTATTTACAAGTAATAGTGGGAAAAATGAAAATCTTATTAGTATTGTGTATTGCATGTATACAATGCAATAAGCGATGTTTTTAATATTATGCATAAGTATATCGTAAGAGAAAAATATGGTGCAACACCATTTCCATTCTTTCTGTGGAAACCAAACATATTAATTATCAGATAACCAGATGCCATTTTTTATAGTCTACTGCTGCTGGTCAAAAGTTTTAAATTTTATCAAAAATTTGTTATATTTTAAAACTCGACTATCAAGAAAAGTGCTACATCATTAGAAGGTAAATTTCTTTATTCTTGCAAAATTTACGAATTCTTGCTAAAAAGATCAGGATGATAACTTATGATATAACGTGACAGGCTCTAAACCAAAAATGGTGGCACCATTTTGAGCTAACTTAGCGTCGTATAAAAACTCAAATTTTTAAATGTCTGCCTCTCGTTATTTAGGAATTAAAAGAGGTGCAAATTCACTGAATCACCCAATATACCAAAATAAGTCATATTGTCTTTGGTTATTTATTTGTAGCATCCAAAGACGGTGAGAAAAATCATGTCTATGAAATGATTATCCAGCCAAGTACAACATTATCTAATAATAGTTATTATTCCTGTATAAAGCCCAATATGTTCCGGATTGTAATACTATATAATCATATATGGGGATTCGCTTCACAAATGAAAGTTTAAAACACAATCCATGTCTGAGAGGACTAGCATATTTTTGGACACAACGAACATACATTTAAATCCAAGTAGGTAAGTTGGGATTAAATTCTGCTTTTGAAAAATTTCCATTCCTTGGCCAGGGATTGATTTAGGATCCCGGTATGTAAGCAAGTTTTCTCACCTCTCGGCCATGGAATAATTATAGGTATTAAATATCTTAGTAAATTAACTTACAAGGAAAATAGTCTTGTCGTCAGGTTAGTTTTACCTGCAAATAAGAAGAAAACAAATCTAGCGCATTTGGTATGATTCGGTGTTCTATATAACCCATCCATTTTGCAACCTCGAAATTGAAGAGGGAATTTGAAAAAATTTCAAAACGGTGGTCAAAAAAACGTTTTTCATAACATCTATAATATTTTTTCTTTCTTGGGATCTACTACCAAGAATGAAAAATAAAAATTTAGAGAATGCCACAAATAACGTCCAGATAATATCTATAATATCTTGGTACTAGTAAGTCCAGAGGTAGGATAATTTTATTCAAAAGTGAAGAGGACTAAATTTGATACAATTTGTTTCGCATTCATTTTATTTTTATGTTAATAGATAAAAATAAATTAATAATTATTGGGTATAACATAAGCACTGTTTCAAGATTACATATTAATGAATAAATGCTTATGAATTTTTTCTCAACTTTACCGATTGATATCATAGTTCAGGAGCTAATCAAGTCAAATTATCAGTTTTTATCATAGTATTTGATTATTGTTTTTGATTTATTTTACACTTTAGGTATAAAATTTCACTACATCAAACTAGTACTGATTAATCCATAATTTAAATACATATACATTTACCCTCAGTATCCATTAAACAAAAAAAAAAAAAAAAAAAAAAAAGTATTTATTATTATTATTATTATCATGTTAGTTGAAAACTTGTAATCCTCCAAAATTATTTTTTTTTTTTTTTTAGAATGCATAAATACTAAGCAATGATATGTCACATTTTTAAAATTTAATATTTAAGCCGGACAGCTCGAAAATAAGTATTTTCTTTTGAATGAAATTTTTAGCATAACTGAAAGCATTCGTTTACTGTCCCCCCGCTTCTGAACTACATATTAACATTAAATTAATATGAGATAAATGGTAGCACATTTAGTTTCCTTAATTTTTATATACAACATTCTTTGCCCTTGGGTGCGCCAATATCGAGATATTATGAAAAAACTTTTTTTGCCTCTATTTTAAGAATTTTGCAAATTTGATTGCCGAATCCGAGGTTATATGGGATATTTAGTGCCACGATCCTACCAAATATGCCAAGATTTGGCTTTTTCTTAATTTATTTTACACCTTCTGACAAGTGGGCTAATATTAAAGAAAAACTATAATTAACCTGCCCTCACAAAGACAAATTGTGTTAGATCTAAATACGTCATACCGCCTCTTAATAAACATATTTTCATGATGATATAACAAGAAAACACAGTTCACTTTGTTTTTTATCACTATTTAATTATAACTTCACGTAACTGCAATTTCGGCACTTAAGGTGCCATTTTCAAACGATTCTGAAGAGAATTCTCTTCAGAATCGTTTGAAAATGGTACGTTCTGAAGAGAATTCTTTTCAGAAGTTATAATAAAATAATGATAAAAAACAATGTAAATTGTGTTTTCTTGTTATATCATGATGATTATCACAAACTAACGACTTACACCATTCAATTTTTGAAACATATTTTCTCTTAAGTAAATGTACAGAATATTTCCCCATCTAAAATATTTCCCTATAACTACAAATATGAAGCTCACAAATAATGCTGGTCATCATCTTGGATAATATTCTTTCCTCATCGACCCTCGGCTACTTTCTTTTGTAAATAAAGCACACACTTTCAAGGAGGGAAGCTCCCTTGTTGTCGATTCCAGCGACGCATTTAAAGGAAATTTGTTCAATCTCTTGAATATGTACAGCAGCAGCAAAAACCATGCTATGAAAATTCTACCTCAAGAAACAACGGCGTTAAGATATTCGTCAATTTCTACTGCTGGATTATTCATACATGAATCTTTACTCTGCGTTCCTACATATCTTATCAAAATACACTAAGGCTATGAGTTGTATACTTAAGATAGTAAAAAATGAATAATGTATAATTATTTGAAAATAAATGAATAGTACATACAAAGAGGTTACTTTTGTTTTCGTTTTAAAATTCCGTGAACGTTTTTATTGAATGAGCATGGCTAGAATATTATTCGCTTTGAAGCAAAATTTATGATTTTTAGATTCTTTTTTACATTGTATAAATATAGACGTATTTGAATGGTAATGAATAATAACCATTTTAAAAATAAGAAAAACCTGGTACATAATAAAAGCTATAACATTTTGGTGTAAATATATTCAACTCAAAGATTGAATACTAAATCTTATATACATCAAAGAAAGTGGCGAAAAATATAAAGCAACCTTCAGTGAAGGTTCTACAAATAGATCTTTGTAAATAAACAGCTTAAATATATTGACGTTTCGTAAAGTAATATGAATTTTTTTTTTGTGAGAAATTTGTTCAGTAAAAATTTAACAATTATTATAAAATTACCCAAGCCATACCGACTGCGATTCAGTGGATTAGTTGGCTAGAGACGCAGTAACAGACAAGGACGAAGCTAACACACTTTCACGATACTTACAACAAACATATAGTACAAAGGACGTCACCACAGACCAGCAAATGAATATAGACAGACAAGTACAAAACATCCCCACCCAATCCCCCCTTACCTCCAAGAAAATTAGCTAAATTAAAAGCCCCTGGACCAGACAATATACCAGACATACTATACAGAAGACTACCCAGAAACGTAATTACACAAATGACGTACATAATTAACTTGGCGATTCGTCTGCAGTACTTTCCAACAGCGTAGAAAACTGCAATCATTATGCCTTTCCGGAAACTAGAGAAAGATCCCACTGTACCCCAAAGCTACCATCATATTTATCTACTATAATCCGTCGGGAAGGTAACAGAGAAAATTAAACTAAGAAACTTGAATAAAATAATAAATAAGAAAGTACTAATCCCAAACATACAGTTCAGTTTCAGAGGAGGACACAATACTACGTTGACGCTGTGCATTAATAACACTATGTCTGATAAACACGATAGAAGGGCACGGTGCTCTCCCCCACCCTCTTTAACCTTTACCTATCAGATCTTCCCACCCATCTTTTGACACAAACCATCATGTACGCTGACGACGCGGCAATATATTCAAAATCTTTCTACGCACAGACGGCGACGACAAAAATTCGCTACCACTTAGACAAACTATTAAAATACCACGACGAATGGGAAATTACGATTAACGAGACAAAGACAGAAACTATCACATTTACCAAAAAAATCACAAATATTAAAACATTTGCACCGCTAAAAATTAATAATATAATAATAGAAGTCAAAAAACCTTAAAATACCTAGAACTGACATTAGACCAACGTTTTTCATTTAAACCACATATAACTAAGACAATTAACAAAATGTACATGAACCTACACAAACTATATCCACTGATTAACAGACGCTCTGTACTTAATCTCGACAACAAACTGTTACTTTACAAAACCATACTTAGATTAACAATGACATACGGTTGCGTTGCCTGGAACAGAATGTGTGACACACAGTATGGATGCCTTCAGGTAACGCAAAACAAACTACTGAGACTTAAAACAAACTCCAACAGGTACATACGCATAGATGAACTTAACAGAAACGCCATAATACCATACATATGAGACAACATCACAGAAATTACGCAGAAATTCTTTAAAACGAATATTCACGCTTCCAGCTTAACCAGACACATAACAGACATACGTGAACACCACCAATACGCACACATACACTCAAATTTATACATGAAAACCTCCCACTCTACACGACGCTAATTGACAACAGCACAACACACAGAACGACAGACACACCCTAAATCCTAAACCACATCCTATAACTCCAATATCACACTACACCCCCTCCCCCAACTCTCCCTATTTAAATGGGTACGTCTTTTTCCATCACCCCTCTGTATACATATTCTAAAACTTTAATTCTCTGAAGCAAGTTTTTCGCGGTCTTCCTGTACATTTACCATACCTCAACCTATAAAGCTCATTTCATATTTTAATTATCATAAATTGCTACAATATAACACTAAAACGCAATTTATTGTTCCCACAGGAAAGTACCACTACACAAAGCAACACAAAAAGGACGAAAACACAGCAGAGAGCCAAAACTTCGGCCACCGGAACTACCACCCGCACGCCTTGCGGGAATTGTCGCCCCGACGGACGGATTATACTGTATTCAATTTATCGTTTATATGTGTAAGCCAATCTCATATCCCCTGTTCATATATATACTTTATTTTATTATGTAATAATTAATGGAGTATATTAAGTAGTCCTTAAGTAGAATTGTATTTAATAGGTAATACATTTTTTAATTTGGTAATTTGGCAATTTGGCACGCGGTGGCAGGTATGACTAGATAATCATTCCATCTAGCAGCGGGTTCGAATCCCGTTACCGGCACTGGCAATATCGGTGGGAAGAGTTGTGTGTCCGCTTTTTTCCATAAGTGTAACGCTCGCCTGCGCAGCTTTGCCTTCGGATTCGGGGGTTATCTAATTTCTGTGGTGTGGTGTTTATTATAATATAATATGATATAATATCTATGTATTGCACAAATATTTTTGATTTTCATATGTAAGGTGTTTTCTAAGTGTTGTCGAAAACTTCAGGAGACGATTCATTGGAGGATATTAAAGAAAATAGTTCGTGATGAACATGGTTCCGAAATACTACCCTGCAGAGTTATGGGCCTCCAAAGTTAAAGAAAAATAAAAAAAAATTTATATATTTTTAAAATGGCTTAACTTATTTGATCTTAGTTATCTTATTTATTTTGTTTTTTTAATACAGCCTTCCTATAATAATTGAATCAATTGATGAATCATTGATACGTATGCGTTTATTTATATACCTGTAATATATGCAACCAGTGTTGAGCAGTATTAAGGCTGGAAGCCTGGATAAACGTACATAATATTATACGCAGCTTTGCCCTTGCTTTTCAGTTAGCAACATGACCGAATAATACATTGTATCAAGTGGTCTGTATTTATTTTATACTTTTGCTTTTATTTTTCTATGTATGTCTTTTTTCAACCATGAGGCAGTACTTAGCAGCTACCGGTTCTAGACTCTGGTCCAGTAAAGCATTCTAGCATATCATATTTCTCGTAATTTTCGTAAGGCATCTTGACTTTTACAATTAAAAGGGGTGTAATTATGACGGAAGCAAAATTAATAGCTTTGTTCGTAGAGATGATTTGTGACAGTTTCATGACTATAGAAATGCGATTATTACGAGAGTTCTGCATTATAAAATGTTTTGATTGAACAAGCCCATTTCTACAACAATGTGCGCATGCTTCTGACAGTTTCAAACTGTTAGAAACTGCTCTACGAACAAACCTATTAATATGCAATTTATTGACAAACGGATAAACACTGTCATAGGTGACACACGCCTACTTGAAATAACTGTTAAAAAAACGTAAAAAGTAATCTACTAAAAGATTATTTTTGCTATTAAATACTTATACATATACCAAAAGCGAAACCACATATAACGAACAATTTGAAAAAGAAAAAATTTCCTTTTTTAACTAAGTCATAGCCAACCATGATTCCAATTTAAAAAAATACAATTTTATGCAACAACTCGAAATTGCACATTTTTTTAAATTTTCTTGACGCCACTGTATTATATAGAAAAACATGTCTGAAGAATGTAAAAGTTGTTTTCCATAACTTTACAAACAACCAAGATATTGACATGTGTCTAATAGTCGAAAAATCGAACTTTTGTTTATAACTCGAAAACAAAAGACGTTAGCAAATTGTTTTTCGCCAGTAAATTCGTCTCAAAAAGAGATCGAGAATACAGTTTCCATTTTTTTTATATATCTTACTGTTTACCGAGTTACCCTATACAATCATCAAAATTTGCCCACTCTGTACAGTGTGATTCACCAAAAATTTACACATTTTAAACTGATATAGCAAGTTTGTTTCAACAGATAGGAAAAAACGTTAAAGGAAAAAGTTGCATGGTTATCTGTAAAGTTTTTTGTGGATATGAAAAAGTAGTATATTATACTGTTCAATAAATGAGCAGTAAACATAACCTCAATTTTTTTCATTCATAGCATTTTTATATTATTTCAGCATATGATAGAGATAGAGACATGAATTCTGAACGATTTACAATTTACTTTTGAGATATATTTGTGATTTATATTAAATTATCATACTTTTAAAATTACAAATAAATGAATTAATAATAATCACTAAGTGTTTTTATTAAATCATCGCTTGCTCTATTTTCCCTACAAATCTACGTTCTAGAAGTACTACAATAACACGCATGTAGGTCAAATGAAAGAGTTCAATAAAATTGTAATCATTACATAATAAAATAAACACCGTATTATCCTATTTCCTAAAAGTGTTTTAAACCGGCAGTATAAATATTGAAAGTAACATAACAATGTCTCAACAACTGACACAAATATGTAGTTAGCGTGTTTTCCTTAGTAATTCACAACTGCCATAATTCTCTTTTTCTAATATTGATTTAACAACACCATATGACCGCATAACTGGGGCTCCGATAAAGGTAGGTCGCTCGATAAAGTTCCAACAATTTCTGAATAATTCACTAACTATTCCATTTCCGATTATTAGACGTTTTGTTATCAACTCCTCTGGTAATACAAATAACAATCGTTAAAAACAATATTGAAAATATGTATAATTTCAAATAGTAGTTATCGTAAGAAAATGAGATTTGACTATAGTCTACTGTGTAAATAATGTGTTTTTCAGAATTAATAGATACACTGATCCAAATTTCAATCAATTATCTTCAAAACTAAAGGAGAAAAAGGGGGTATACCATGATCCTGTTACACCCGGTATGTGCACTGTCATGATTGCAGTATTGAGCCATATGCAATATTCACAATACTACATTTCAAAATATTTGACAACAGAAAAACAGTAAAAAATAAAATCATCTACTTTTAACAACGGTGCTGAAAAACCATGTCACTCACTGACAAAAAACAACAACACGCTTTTTATTGTATCCGTGGAATCGTGAAGAACTTCGCTCGATTAATAATAATAAATCGTCTTTATTTAGATTAGTGTTATATTCCAACACTGAACCAGGAGATATCTTAAAAAATATTCGAGATAACCTCAATAAACCTTATACCGCTGTAATCGGAAGTATATCTTTTACAAAAATAATTGGACATTCCATTACAGAAAACGTCGATGATATCACCAACCAAAAGACGATAACTGTATACCCAGTAACGTAATAAGCACGTAGTAAATAGCAGAAGGGCCTCCAGAAAGTCTGATTTAGAAGGAACTCACGGTTTGGTTATGAATGATCCGTTCCGAAATTTTTGCCTTAACTGTATATTAAACCATCTAAAGAATTAAAATAGCTGTAGTAGATGCGACGATGTTAATTTTTAGTCAATTGATTCTGTATATAAAACAGTTAAAAAACACCAATTTAAACTGTTTTATAAATGGATTTTGTTTAAAATATATATTCAAAGAATTTATGTTATGTGGAAAGTAGAATGTTTAAAATGAAATATGTACTCATATTATCAACGACTGAGTTAGCTCGGTTTCTTATTGGAAAATTCATCTATAAGGGACATTTCCCTCGTTTATGACAAGCGGTGAACAAAATAGAGAAACTACACATCGCGCAGAAATGTAATATCTCCTTTATAAACGCTAATATACAAAATTATCATAAAGATGAAAACTTTTTCAGAAAAATATTGCCTAGCGTTATTCTGGAATTATTGCATCATTATCATTATCATCATCTAACATCTCTTTTTAACAATTGCCGTTTTGGGCTAAAACCTGTATTCAATAAACTCTGTCGATGTAAACAGATGTTTTTGTTAAATAAAAAATTTTCAAATGTGTGTAATTTAAGTAAATATTGACAGGATTTTTATTAATTTTATGGTCGAGTTTAACAAACATATTTAACTTTATGGATTTAATTTCTTTGGTTGCAAGCATTATTGTTACCAATATATAGTCCTTGGCGTAAAATATTAAAATTGAGGTTCGTGTGCTCCTTGATGAAGGAGTATAGGGAATGGTACCATCCGTTTCAGAAAAATATGTAGATTATGAATCGCGATGGTTACTATCTCATAGCCGCGATCGGTTTTTTTTAGGGGATTTTGTGTAATATAAATAGAAAAATTCTATTTTCATTATGTACTGATTTAAAAAAAAAATTTATTTGAGTGTACATATAACAAAAAATATTATAATACTGTTTCAAGGCCAGGACAATACAAATTTCTGAATTCTATTTCAAAATGAAGCATTTCGGATTCTTAAATTAAATTGTTAATACAATATGAAAATTTGTTCCGAAGAAAATTATTTCACTTAAATTTTACTAACACTGGCAACTCTGAAAATACTTGTTCACTATGAAAACTTTAAACGTGTATCTGAATCGCCAATGCTATGCGCGCGCAGAGAAACTTCGCGCATTCGTCACTTGTAGCATCTCTTTGTTTGAGACAGTGTTGATTTTCATACATGTGGCCTGTGTCGTGTGTTCTTGACCCTCTTGATCAATCTTAATTTCTTATTGAGGTGTGTATTATTTTATTCCTGAAATTTGAGGATGTGTACATAAATATATTTACTTATTCCAGATACCGTATTAGGCATACCTAATGAAATCTTTAGCACAACTTAGACTCTTTGGGGAAAGTAGGGCAAGAAAAAGTGTTTTATTTGTTCCAAACAGTCCAAACAAAAATGTGTTTTAAATCCAGCACAGTCGTCGTATGAGATTTTATCCGAAACAATTAGTTCTTTAACTAACTTGAAAGATGATGAAGTTGTTCAAATTTCTCTGTCCTTGAAAAATGACGTTTCAGTGGAAAATTTAAAATCTCTTGGCATTATTTGGCATCTTCCATGTTATAAGAGAATTACTAATAAAAGAAGAAGGGAACTCGCCGAGAAAAAAATCCAACTTACAAATAATAATAATGAAATAACTGCTGCATGTTGTCCGAGCCTAGGTCATTTTACTAGAGGTAAAAATGAGCAGTTATATGACAAAAATGCGTGTTTTTTTTGTGATGGAAAAAAGCACAAAAAAAAATCAGTTGCACCATGTTTCATATGACAGTGGGGGGCTCATCTCAAACAAGCAGTTGATATCAGTGGCAATAATATATGGCGGGTAAGACTCAGTGAATGTATCAGTGAAAATGATGCTCATGCAATCGACATTAGATACCATGAAACATATTGGTCAAAAAATGTAACAAATACTCTTAGAAGATGTTCCACGTCTACAGCTGAATCACATCGGAGTATAGCGTCTACTGCAGCTCATATAGAATTTTTTAACATATTGGATACATTTTTATCTTCTGGTAATGTTACTTCTATGGCAGATTTACACAAAACTTATTTGGAAATATGTTTGTCTAATGGATTAGAAGAGACTGATCAACACGTGAAATCGCGAAGAGGTCTAAAATATTTAATTGAAGAAGAAATGCCATGGGTGAATTTTTCCACACCCAAAAGAAAAAACGAGCCCAAGCGTGTATCTGACAAAAGTACTATGGATGCTGCCCTAATTAAGGCAGAGGAAGATAATGAGGGGGATTCACTGAAAATCTTATTTTCTGCCGCGACTGTGATACGGAAATTAATACTAAGAACAAAAAAGTGGAATTCCAACGGAAATTTTGATGACATTGACGTTATTCCAAAGGAACTGGAAATTTTCAAACGATTCAGTGGGACCGATGTGGTATGCCTCATCCAAATTTACCGGAGGCAACTGATTATGGATGGAGAATTTTAGAGGAAAATAAGTTGTCGCCGGTAGTTTGTGATAAACCCTGTGCTCCCCAAGAACTACTTCAGCTAGTTAAATGTACATGTACAAAAAAACAAATGCAACCCACCATGTAAATATGCAATAAATAACCTTAGGTGTATGGAAATGTGCAATTGTCAAGCGCAGGAAAATTTATGTGAGAATAAGATAACAGAAGATTTGAGCGATGAAGAGGACGACGAAAATGACGATTGATAGATAATCTGAATTTGATCACTTTATATATAGATATTCTAAATTACATCCCAATTTAATGCCCTTAACACTGAAACTTCAAACAAACACAATCAAATCTGATAAAATTGCAGGAAAAGAGTATTGCATTTTAACTCAGAATGCCATTGGTTGTGTATGTCCGCCAATTAGAGTTAGTAGTAGTGCATCACAACAAAAATACGACATGAAAGTGTTAATTTTTTTTTTACACAAAAACCCCCTAAAAGAACCGGTCGCGCCTATAAAGTAGTAACCATCGTGATTCGTAATCTATAAATTTTTCTGAAAACAACGGTACCACCCACCATACTTCTTCATCAAGGGGCACACTTTACACCAAGCACTAATAGAGTTAAACCGTTTTTATACATCCTAGGAGTACCAATACACTAGTGAGGTACCATGCATAATATCTTAATTCTAAATTCTTGAATGACCTCAAGTTCAACCATGAGATTGTGACAGTAACAGCAATTTACTAGTATCCATTGACCTGACCCATCAAGCACGTGCTATACTAACCTAAAATTGAAATATCGTGGCTTCTAACTTATTCTATTAACTATAATAATTACCTACTATATTCAATTATTTATCATTATGTACAAAAAACGTGCTTCATTAAAGATTTAATTAACTTATTTCTATGTTAAAAAGAATATACCGTTAATTAATTTAGTATTTAGAAAACATTATGGTTAAATATGATACACGCAGGAAACATTGTTTATTACTAGGTGTCTAAAGTCACATGCATAACCTTATTGTTTGTTTTTTATAGTGTCAATATTAATTGTTTTTCGCCCAATTGGGATCTCTCATCATACGTGATAAATTAGACTCTAGAAAAATACTTCACAGTTTTTTTGGGAACATATTGGCACACATTCTTTTTAAATCTTTATACAATTTAAAGGAATTAACTCGGTATCATTTAAAGAAATTGGCCATCTTTAGTTATAATCTGGAGCTAAGCAGACACCCTCTAACGGTAACATATGGCACTATTAAGTATTTAGTACTCCTGAAATTTAATAATATGTTTATTAGGCGGGCTTAAAAATTATAAACGTGTCATATTCTTAATTTTAAGACTTATATTTTGAGGCAAAATATACATATATTTGAATACATCTGTCTAGCAGCACTGTGTGAAATATCTGAAAAACTAAGCAAAATATCATGTGGTTCGACCACATGCATTATTTTCTGTCCTGTTACCAAAAAAACGAAATAATAAATAAGGATCACATCATACAAAAAAAGCTTTTAGTAAGATTTTTTTAAATAAAAATGATGAATTTATGGTTAGCTGAAAACAAATATCAATAATAGGCGCACGTCGTTTTATTTAGTTTACAAATAACGGTTTTTTTTAATGAGTCGACAAAAAGTAAATTCGATGAGTTTTTAACGGGATCATTAATTAAATTTTATTTTTAATAAATATTTATAGAAATCATTAATATTTTACAATCTGGAAAGAGCTAAAAATAATAATAGTATAAAATACAGTTATATTAGAGCTTATGATAAATAATATAATACAAATATATATTTATTTATAACGTTCCATGACGATCAAAAATGTGGCTATTTGCATTAAATAAATGATGAGTACTTAATGTATCACATAATAATAGTAGAAGAGGTCGACTGGGTCTACGTACACCCTGCAACTCTTTTTGATGTAATAGAATCCAAAACAACCATAAAAGTTAAGCTAAAAATTTGTTTGACAAATGATTTCCGTAAAACCGTCGTCCTTTTTTGTTTAAATAAATTATTTCGATACTGACAGATTACTGACTGGATGAAGGTGATTTTTAAATTAAATTTAACCAAAACAATTACAAAAATATATGAGCAATTACAGAATGTAGGTATTTATTTTTTCTCATGTGACTCACTTTCTAGCCAACCGTGATTGTCCCATAGCTTGGGACAATTTTGTAATCCTTAGTCTGCCAGCCCACAAATACGTGCCTAATATTCTCAATTAGGCATATCCTCGATGGTAGTATTGAAGAGAAATCGACTTTGGTCTCAATTGACAAAAGAGAAGTCATTGCCATAACAATGATAAGTCGAAGGTCGTTTATACTTCTGTATTTTGTTGATCTGGGAAATACACATAGTAATTGATTTACATTGAGAAAACATGCTGCCAAAGATTTAATGCGAATATTGAATCTGTGACGCTGTCGCGAGCGACAGCACTCAGTTTTCAGGAATAGACTTAACAGGGCTGAACATTCCTCTGCTCCATTTTTTTTTTCATCTATGTTACTGTTCATCATCTTTTAATTTCGAAAAGAGCCTATGTATTAGCTTCATCGATATCTTTGTCAGGAATCTTTGGTAGTATCAAAATAACAGAAACGAAGTCCTGGTGGAGTTTAGCACATTGCTATTCCACCACTTTAGGACAAACATACAACAACTATTCCCTCCGAGATGCCGCAACTGAGACTCGAACTCAAGAGAGATAGACGATGACTAGGTGCGTTCTGCCACACAACAACACTCTCGCCAACTGTCCTACCATCTCGGTATTGTAAAAATGCCACTATATCCATGTTCTAGCCAGAATTCAAACCTGGGACCCCTTAAGGTCCTCTACACCATACCGTGTCATGACCAAAACGGTACCGACACATGCAAACAAATATTCTTTTTATAGAATCTTCTGAGGCATGGCCCACTACATCGTTCCGTACACTACCGGGACCATACCGTGCCGTGACCGATCCAATACAATAGTGTTTTGGAAAATAATTTAGGCGAACAGAGAATCCATGCAACATTATCCTTTCTTCACTATCAACGATTTGCTGATTCAATATTCTCCTTTAGATTTCCGTGTTCTGACAGTATCATGAAATCAATATCATCTAGATGAATGTTTCTTTCCGCCTCTTTCCTCGTCCTCGCTTAAGAGAAGGGCAATCATACTTAATTCTCTATTGTTATATATACTAAGTCATTTTATGATCTGTCGTTAGAAACGTAAATAAAGTACGTCCCAGTCACAGAAACAGGAATTTTTGCAAAAAATATATTAGGGTTGATGTCCAACCAAAGCCTATAATTAAACTGATTGGATTGTTCATCTTTCACATACTTAGTGAAAAATCGGGATTGAAACTGGTTTATTACAGCGATGTAGAATGCAGTACGGTGTCACCCCGTTCTAATGAGCGACGGTAACCTTTAATATCAAGCCTAACGTATAAGCATTGAGCCACTGAGCCTTTAAGTAACCCCATAAGAAAAAATTAAGGAGGCCTTAAACCTATTTCTGTTTTTAATAATTGTTATATCAAAGTTTGATATTATAAAATACCATTAATATACAATAACTGCGAACTAGTATTTTGTGTATTCTTAATGTTTTGAAAATTTCAATTTTATTTATCTCGAAATTGAGTTTATACAACCTAAGATAATTTTTATTATAGAGTATTCAAAAAAACTGCTCTTTCAAATTAAAAAAAAAAATAGGGGTAGCCGTTTAAAAAAATTAAAATTATTTTTCTAGTTCAGGGGTACAAATTACTTAATAATTTCAATAGATGGCAAATTCAATTTAAAAACTGACGTGTGTGAGCATTTTTGCAAATATACATTATTTTATATGATATTTCGTGTGTTCCAGACTTTTTGTCCACACTGTACAAATAATTAAGTATAGTTTTCATTTTCAATATGTAGAAGTTTCCTATTATCAAAACTATATTTTAAGAACATGTTTTATATCAATTATTTTTATCCGAATTAAATTTTTAAATTAGACTCATTTTGGGGGCATGAAAACCAATGATGCAATGATCATTAATAATATGTTGATGCCACAGAAGTCTAAATGTTATTTTGCTATTATAGCTTCAGTATTTTATGTAAATTAAATAAAACTAGTTTACCGTGTCAATTATTATTTAGTAAACCTGTTAGTTTGAATCAATTTGTAAATAACATTAATAAAAACATTATTTTGATTGATTGATGTTTTCATTTTTCCCACTGGCAACCGATTCGGTTAAAAAATGAATTAATCACAGCATTTAACCTAATAAACCACTCTGATTAAATTAACACACTTTTCATTCAAATGTCATTTGCCACAGAAACAATTGCAATCCACAAATAACTAAATGTCACACGCCCATTAACTTAACACGCGACTATCCGACGTTAGGAAACGGAAACACCCGGAATACTTTAATAAACTGGGAGCTTACGATATCCCTTAGGGGTACGAAATATTGTCGGTATCTTCATCGGCAAATATGCATCGTTTTACACGCACTGCGTAGACTTCAAGACGACGACGAGCGTCCTGGCGTTGTGGGCAAGCGTCAAAGGAAAATATGACAGGGAATTGCGCCCGCGCCAGAGCTTTATGAGTGAGGCCAGATGAATGAAAACTGTTTTTGCGGTCAAGTAAAATGCAACCAGTTGATTTTCACACCAAAAGGAATGTTTGATTTCAGCCATTAGATTATCTTTCATTAATCTACTTTTGGAGAAAACTGGAACGCTAACATGTATTTTAAATCCTCCCATTGTCAGCCATTCTTTAATCAGGGTTTAAACGTAGTACAGCAATAAGAACTAATTTATAATAGGATTTAAATAAATTAGAAGTATAATCTAATAATGGAGTTTCAAGATATTAACTTTTCATTTCAGTTAAACACAGTAGCGTGCCCAGGTGGGGGCCAGCATATAATAATGCATTATAAATACGTCCCTTAAATACGCTTCATATTATATCAAATTTAAATCTCCAGTATTTATTTCTTCGTAGAACTATAAAAAAGAATAATTGTTTCGTTAACACATTCATCGCCATGTGAACCGACTTTTGGTTCTCAACTCTACGAGCCGTCTAGGCCCCGTGACGCACATACGGACTTCACTACCTGCATGCACTTTTCGTCTGTTAACCTCGGTATGATTTTATTCCATCCCAAAGATAATAAAAACTAAAGAAAGGTTAATTTCAAATAACTTTATTATTCTTTAGAGTAGAAAGTTATCAAGAAAAACAACCACCTTCACACGGTTCTTCCTCATAGTGTTCTTCAGAATATCATTCCATAATTTTAGTAAACGCACCTGATTCTTTTCGTATTCACCACTCATTTTCTATAGTACCGTCCATCACAAAGTGTTAGAACACACCAAACTTCTGTCTATAAATGTACGAATAAATCAAGCATAAAAAAGCAAATCGAAACTTGTAAAACACTGCGAGAACCAGTATGTGACTCACAGGGCCGAAACCATACAGGCGCTCTGAGATCCAAACGTTGTTTGTCATTTTGAAAGTTTTTCTTACCCAAATGTCACCAAAATCAATTTCTGCAAAATTATGTGATATTCCAAGATATAGGTACTGGATCAAATTAGAAAAAAAAAAAAAAAAAAATTTGCCCGGGAACAATCTTATATCGTTCTATTTAGGCGATTAACGTATTGAATTTGAATTTTACTACAAATAACAGACCATTGGGGTATAATAAAGACACGATGCAATAAATGTATATAATGGTATACCGAAAATTTGAAACATTTTTGTTCGCTATTTCATATAGGTATCTTAAATAAAATCTGACACGTGTATATTCATATATCATAAACATACAAAGCACAGACATTACTATTTATTTCAACAACTAAGACTTTCATCAAGTACGGTATGTTGGTAGTTTATGAAGTGACTTCCAGGTGTCCCACAAAGTTATATTTTAGGCCCTCTCTTAAAAACAAAGTTTGCAAATGACTGTTTCATTTTTAAAACAAATAATTTAAATAATATGCTATGCGTATTAATCAAATTTTCTAATTATCTAAACCGAAATCACATCCACAGCAGTTAACACAGAAAAAGTTGGCTCTAATCTAAATGTTCTTCATACAAAACTAAACAAAAACAAGTCTTTAATTTGATATATGAATGAATTCTATTCCCAGGTTTGTTTAACGTATATGTCAGAAATAATCATTTACTTCTATCACACAGTATTAGAATACACAGTGGGTTACCACTGGCGATAAATGTGCAAATATATCAAGCATAAAATGAGGGTGCTATTAACACAAAACTATACCTCTTGAATTTATAGATACTAGTACAATGAGAGCAAACTTTTGATGGGATTTATGTTTCCATAAATGTCATTTTTCAGATATCTCCAGAGGAAACAAATGCGTTATGTCAGGAGATCTAAATGGTCATTGTAGAAAAAGTAGTAATAACAATTTTTAATTCTTTGTATGAATATATATTATGAGTGAATGGTATTAGCTGAAATGCTATTTTCTATAGTCAGAGCTCACAAAAATCTGTCAGTATGTTGTCTTGTAATTCATTTATCATTCGGGGATGGTTTATGTATACTCTGCACTTCAGGTAAGTGCATAAGGAGAAGTTGCAAGCCGACAAGTTTGGTAAGAGAGGGGAGGGGCCATTCATGTCTCCAAACTGCGAAATTACTTCATTGGGGAATATTCTTCGCACGATCAATGTGGCGAAATCTCTAGATTAATCGTGAGATATCATGCTTTTACCCCTAATCTCACGATCTCACAATTTGTATGTTGATTCTCACGATTTGAAAATATGCGCGGCGTCATTTATGAGTAAGTAAACATAGTTTAGATTTAACTATTAATTGTCTGTCAAAGAGTTATAAACTTCAATCCGTTAGGTTTAGGTTTAAGTTAGGTGTGTTAGGTGTGAGTGGGCACTTGTTGAAGTCTCCACTGCGGCCATCAGTAGGCCTCTTGTGGCTTACTTATATTTCACACAATAAGTTCAGTCTCTTAGTGAAACTGATAACTTTATTGGGTGAGACTGTGTCCAGATCTTCTGGCAGTAATTGCCCTTTGCCAAATATTGAGAATTGGATCTTCTCCATAGCGGAACAGCTGCACAAGACGTAGTCTATCATCGCATCATCCTCCAGGCATAAGCGGTACTAGGCGTTTTCCGCCAGGCCGAGTTTGTGCAGATGGGAGTTTAGTTGACGGTGCTCAGTAAATAGGTCTGTTAGAGTTTTCTGGTTTATCCTGTTCAATTCTGAGGGTTTATTAGTTATTTATTTCAAAGGGTATTTTATAAACACGTTTGCAATAACTAATCCTGGTAATTCTTGCCAATACTGGAAGCCGTCATGGCAATATTTTAGGACATGCCACGTATTGATTCGGGTTCGATGTTTCATGATTCTGCTCCTTCTCTGGACAGGGCGTTAGTTATTTCATTACTTTCCAGATCAGAGTGACCAGTTATCCAGACCAGAGTCACTTTATTTGTTTTTGCTCAAATGACTTAGATCCTTCTGACAGTTTCATACCGCTTTAGTCACACCGGTAGGAGCCAAGCACTTTTAAAGCTGATTGGCTATCTGAGAAAATTTTTATTGATCTGCATCCAGGATGTATATATTCCAGGAAAAGAGATGTTAACGATCAGCTCGTAGTTGGTCAGGGTAGGCATAGTATTCGAGGACATTCCCAGGATGCTGTGACTTTCTGTCATCCAGCTTCCCGTTTTGCTCCATGATATCTGCGGCATATTGAGAGCTGCTTGTTGTGAAAAATTAATTTAAAAAATTATAAGCACTTTTTATTACTTGTCTAATTTTCACTATATTTGTAATTTTTACAACTAGTTTCGCTCTATTCGGACATTTTCAAGTAGACTAAATTATACACAGATTCTACTTTCATTTAAATATAAACTGAACTGGATAGAAGGATGGGTCATTTTATGGTTGATCATATACCTAATTCAAATTTTTACAGATGTTATGTCTTTAAATATAGGGGTTTCTCAAGATAGTAAATTATATTATGGAAACACTTTTCCAAATTTAATATTAAAACATCATTTAGTTATAACAAAAATATAAGCAGATATCTTTTCAATGCAAAACAAAAAACTGATATCTCTAAAAAATGTGGTGTGTATCGGTGATATTGCCCAGAATGTAACGCCTCATATGTAGGTCAAACAGGTAGACCGTTCGGGATAAGATATAGAGAACATATTCACACACAAAAACAGCATTCCAACTTTTACAAACACCTAACAGATTCTGGTCATACAATAACTGACGACCATTAACCTAAAATATTACATATTTGTGGGAAAAGTAAAAACCTTAATCTATTGGAAGCGCTGGAAATAAATAAATTAAATAGGAACAAAAATTACAACATATTAAACGACCAAATAGATTTAAATGATTCTCCGTTATTAAACTGGTTCAGATAACCTAATGCTGTTATGTAGCATAAGAATATAGCCAAATTTTATCTTTGACCGATTTAGTCGTCATTCAAACACGAACTTTACTTCACTAGTACTCTAAAGAATACCTTAAATATTCGGCATATTAAATAACCTGAGATTCACAATGTAATAAAAATCTACACAATGTTATGAATTACATTGTCCGCATAAGGACTAAAAATTCTAAGAGGCATATAAATATATAAATAACGTATGAATACATCTTAACTGTCAATGAACCACTATAAGATATGCATTAGTCATCGCCCGTAACTGGGAGTAAGTAATGTATCATCATCACTAACAAGATTTCTTCTAGACAATATATAGACATTTTTGTTTCAATGGAAATTGTTTACGCAATATTAATCCCATCACAATAGACACCTTTGAAATTCACCGATCATCCATCTTCCGTCAATTATTTTCAAATAATATTCCGCTTTCTTGGTTCGGTCACCATTACAAAGATTCATTTATTTTTTAAATGAATGTTCAGTTTTGTCAGGGCTCATACTTTCATTTTCGAGAACATTATTCTTCTTGATACACATTTGTCACGTATTTTAGATAATTGTCCGTCTTAGCAGGTACAATTTTTCACCTAAAAGCTGGAAGTGCATACAGTGTGCTGAAGTTAGTTGTAAATCTTTGATGTGACGACAATAATATAGAAAATGTTTAAAAGAAACACAAAAGCTGAATTTTTAATAATCTTCCGATGACGTTAACTTGGTTGGCGAAACATACGTTAAGTGTAGATCAAGTAGATGGTAACTTTTACAAATCTTATCACAGATAAGTATAACATATATCTTTTTAAACAATTATTTTCCCAGCTATTTGCCAAAACGCTGAAACTTGGATTACAAAAAAGATAATATGCACATTATGTTCAGTACAACTGACTCAATAATGTTATTTTTAATTTCAACTATTCTGTCTAGTAAAACCAAAAATAAATAAAACACAAGGTACTCACCAGTTGAACACTCACTTTCAAAAAACCTTAAAATATCTACCGACACGTCTTTCTGCTTACATTGCTTCATCAGGGTAGCCAGCACATTTAAAGAATCAAAAGCAACTAAACTTGTAAACCTTAATGTAATAAACATTAATGGCTTCAGAGAACAGAATAAAAGTTAGTAAATAATAATTAGCAAACAATTTTCAGTTAATATTATTTTTCATTCCACTCTATATTTTAAACTTTTACCAAGAAGAGGAACTTAATTTGTTTTTAAATTATTCGACCCTAAGGGGTATTTCCACTATATAATTTCAATTATTCTATTCTTTTGTTCTTCAAATTTTAGAACATTTTCTATGTATCTGCGCTGCCATCTGAAACCTGAGATGCATAAATCATGACAATTCTAAAGAGTTAAAAATCTAAAATGAGACGTAGAATTTGCCAATTTTCTGGTAGATTATTTCAAGAAAATTTACAGAAGGCATCGCTTAGTATGACGAGGACTTATTCACTTTTGTTCTGTGTAGAAATATGACTACACGTGAACATTGGACTTGTTCACCTTTGCTACAAAATGAACACTTTTTAAGACAATCGGGAATTGTTTACTTGTGCTCGATTAATCGATTTTTACATAGCCCTGTTTAAAGAAAAGTGTACAATTTTTCACTGAAAACATTGCACACTTCTTTGGTTATGCATTTAAAGTAAAACGGATATATTAAATCAGTTTCGCATTTGGGTGGTTTTGTTAAATTTTGCGCGGAAATTTTTCAAATATTTGTTAAAAAAATTGTCCAATGATATCAATGTGTATCAGTTCTAGAGCACGTAATATTTAATTAATTTTCAATATACAGCGTAATCAGCTGAGATTTCACGTTTTAAACCCATTTCACATTTTTAAGCTACAAAAAAATATGAAAAGGGGTCGGTAGCATATTTCACAAAATTTTCAATATGCGCTATAAAGATTGTGTACATCTTAATGGATATACAGGGCGCGCCACAAAGTCACATTTTTTATGTGACACGCTCTATATTTTTAGATATTTGGATGGCAATTTATTCCCCATTATAAATATATATGATTTTTATAAATTTCATCTTCAAATAACTGAATTATTATTATCTTTTATTGTGTCTTCTTCTTTCATGTTGTCTTTTCTTCGCACACATGGACACGGTTACTTAAAATAACAAAAAAATGGTAAAAGCGGAAAATCGCCTCAATTGTTTTCATACCAAATATTTTCGCGATCTATCGAAAAGTACCAAGCAAAGTAAAGTAATTTTTTTTCTTGCGAATTAATAAGTAAAGCAAATATTCTACATTCTCATAGCGCATAATTCTTCAAAATATGTTTAATTCAGAATTTTATTATTTGATTTGATGATTAATAAATGTATAGACACGTTTTCAACGCCAATTAACATTTTAATTAATCTATTATGTTGATCCCCTTTTGTGAACAAAATAACAGCACAATATTTAATTAAATTCAACTTAATCGATTGAGGTTTCAACCGCAAGCCCTATTTTCCATAACTAAACAAGGAATTCAATTTAAGAAAGGGAGAATAATATTTTAGGTTATTCGTAAACACATAGAACGCTTCTTAAGCCTTGAGAAAAAACTTTATCAGATGAAGAAGAAAAATGACAATATATCTGGAATATACACACTGAAATCTATTTGAGCGTTGTGGGAAATTGCTTAATCTAGTATAGTGGTGAAGGCAAATGGAGACAATAAAATTTAAGTGATTTATATCTCAGCTACGCATGCTACTATTTTGACAATTTCATATGGTACAATTCGTTTAATCGATGTGTATTTATTTACTTAAGTTTAGTGCTATTAAAAACATGTATTAAGCATTCACTTTAATTGCAAATATCTTAAAAATGGCGGAGGTGCTCCACCTTGCTGTACAGGGTGGGCAAATTTCGATGTTTCTATAGGGTAGGTCGCTAACTGTAAGAGATACAAAAAATGGAAGACACATTCTCGATCTCTTTTTTCTGAGACAAATTCATTGGAGAAAACAAAAATTTCCCATCATCATTTGTTTTCGAATTATAAACAAAATTTCGATTTTTCGACTTTTAGACATATGTCAATATCTTGGTTGTTTGTAAAGTTACGAAAAAACGACTTTTACATTCTTGAGACACTTTTTTCTGTATAATACAGTGGCGTCGAGAAAACTTAAAAAAACGGTGCAATTTCGAGTTATGGCATAAAGTTTTATTTTTTTAAATGGGAATCAAGTTGGCTATGGTTTAGTTAAAAAAGGAAATTTTTTTTCTCTTTCAAACTATATATCATATGTTCGGTCGCTATATATGTGTAAGTATTTAATGGCGAAAATCATCTTTTAGTAGATTACTTTTTGTGTTTTTTTTTTATAAATATTCCAAGTAGACGTGTATCATCTAAGACAGTGTTTATCCGTTTATCAGTAAATTGCGTATTTTTAATTTTGTTTCTGTTATAATTACACCCCATTTAATCGTAAAAGTGATGATGTCTTATGAAAATTACGAGATGATATGCTAGACTGCTTTATTCAAAGTAATAACAATTGTGATATTGCATCTGAAATATATTTCAATCGCCATCCAGAAAGAACACACCCTAATAAAGCTATTTTTAAGCGGGTTAATTGTGGGTCCTTCAACAAGCCAAGACCAAAAAATTAGATATTTGTATCTAATTTTATAATACATTACGATTACAAAATAAAAAATAAAGTAAATGTTCAAACTGATGTCAATCATGTTCGTTACACTTCTTCATAACACTCTGAACTGCATTATAAATATGAAGTGAAATGGAATTCACACAGTTTATATAACTTGGTCTTAGTTCATTTATGTCGGTACTGGTTTTCTTGTATAATTTATATTTAATGTGGCGCAAAAAGAAAATAATCCAGTGGCGTTGTCAAGTGATCGTGGTGGCCACCTCATTGGTCCATTACTTCTCATCCAGTTATTTCCAAAATTGGTATTTAAAAATTCTGAAATTGTCCTGATATTATGAAGTGGTGCACCATCTTATTGGAAGAACTGATTTCTTGCCTCAATTAAGGGTAGACTGTCCATAAATTCCTCAATATCTTTCTGGTTTAAGGTTTCGTAGTGCCGTTGGCCATTAAGATTTTCTTGATACACGATTGCCATGTAGAGCACACCAAACACTAAAACCAAAGCATCCCTGTGATCGCACGTCAATGGTACGGTGAGTATTCATATCGGACCAATAGCGCTCGTTAGGCCTGTTGAAAATTCCTGCACTGCTAATGTAGACTTCATCTGTCCACACTATATTTCTAGAGAAGAATGGATCCTGTTGACTTTTTTGACGATACCATATGCAAAACTCCAATCGTCGTTGAGGATCAGTTGATCAGGTGATGTTGTTTCCTTATTTTATAAGGCCTGAATTTATATATCCGAAGCTCGACGTTTTGAAATCCCAAAATCAGCTTCGATATGACGACTTGAAATTGAAAGATTTACAACCGCCTTTCTAATTACAGTTATAGAAGTGTTTTCAGCATCTCCAGTGTTGTAATTTTTTGGTCTTGGCTTGTTGAAGGACATACAATTAATGAGATTTTCTTGTAACCTTTTTAAAAATAACTTTATAAGGTTGTCTTCTTTCTGGGTGGCGATTGAAATATATTTCGAATGCAATATCACAATTATTACTTTGAATAATGCAAACATATAATATTTCTCGTAATTTTCGTAAGACATCTTCACTTTTACGATTAAATGGGGTGTAATTATGACGGAAACAAAATCATTAATATGCAATTTAATGACAAACGGATGAACACTGTCATAGATGACACACGTCTACTTGGAATAAATAAAAAAAAATACAAATAGTAATCTACTAAAAGATTATTTTCGCCATTAAATACTTACACATCTATAACGACCGCATATATGATATACAATTTAAAAGAGAAAAAAATTTCCTTTTTAACTAAACCATAGCCAACTATGATTCCCATTTAAAAAAATACAACTTTATGCCATAACTCGAAATTGCTCCTTTTTTAAAATTTTCTCGACGCCACTGTATTATACAGAAAAAAGTGCTTCAAGAATGTATAAGTTATTTTTTCACAACTTTACAAACAACCAAGATATTGACATGTCTAAAACTCAAAAAACTGAACTTTTGTTTATAACTGGAAAACAAAAGACGATAGCAAATTTTCGTTTACACCAGTGAACTTATCTCAAAAAAGGAGATAGAAAATGTGTCTTCTATTTTTATCTCTTACAGTTACCGAGTTACCCTATACAAACATCGAAATTTGCCCACACTGTGCAGACATATTTAAAGGAAGATCATCTAGTATAATTCATATCATGAATTTTGGCATCAGTTTTAAATTTCCAAATCACATCACACATAATGGTATACATTGACTATATAAAATGTTTGCAGAAGACAAAGAGTATTTTTAATGAAAAAAAGAAATATGAAAATGACTATTTACATTTCTACAATACATAAATTATTGATGATGTGAACGCCAACAATCGTGATATAAACCATACTAGACATAGTACATTGAAAAACGACTGAAATTTGGCTACAACACGATGATGGATACTAGCAAGCATCGTCACAAATTAATCTGTGGAATCATATCGTGCGCACTGTGTACTGTTGACTATACGACAGCTATAGAAACTGAATTCTCTTCTCTGCTAAGGCTAATTCTGACCAGTGAAGGGTTGTTTGTCCCTGGCTTACAATTATGTTTATTTACAACGTTGTCATTTAAGATGCCCATGTCTAATAAATCGATACACATAATGTATAAAGTCCTCTATATAATTTTCCAGCAATTGTTTATAACTTCCATTCACATTTCATTTAATATTGCCACCAAACCCCTATATACTGACGACGTTGTCACTCTATTACTTGGAGGGGACTCTTAAAACTGCAATAGTGCTTATTTCTTCTATTGAATAATCCAGTTAAAGTAAAATTAGCATCAACTGCGAAAAAAATATGTTTGCAATGAAATTATATCTTGTTTTATTCGTGCTAACATATCAAGTCATTGAAAAAATATATTCGTAATCAACATTCAATTTTTGAACCACATTAAATTTATGAGGTTTAAATTTATTTGAATACTCAAAATTTCGTACTTCATCCCTAATAGATTTTGAAGGTTGTTTGGTAAAATATAATAAAATATTTAGTTTTTTCTTTATTTGTATTTTAATTTCATTTGGTATTAATGCAACGAACTTGTTCTTCTAAGTCTTTTTACAAGATATTCTAAATAAGTTTTATACTGGCATCTTAATTGAGGATATTTTCTTTGGTACAAACGTTTGGCTTTAGTTATACTGCGTCCATTCGAATGAAACTATACATTTAAAATGAAATATATACGCATTTTTAACTAATCGTTTTTATAAAAACTTTTTAATAAGAAAGCAGTAATCAGAACCGACTTTGTGAGATGAACAGTTGGTATCTTAAATCATTTATTCTTTTATGCATGGCGATCTATGCAAGAAACAATTTAGTTGTATCTCCAACTTTTAAGAATATTATTTATATTAAGTAGAGGGAGGCGGCGATAAATTCCAGAGACGACTTTTAGGTAGAAATCATATTATGTAGTAAACACCTAATGAAACATTCCCAAAGAGATTGCGCCCATTAGCTTCGTATGCTTTGTGTTTTTAACATCAATCTCCTATTAATAAATATGATTTGAACGAAGCAACTATTCAGCGAGCAAATACCTCGACCTGCATTGAATTGATTATACCTTCAAATATAATCCAATGCAGGTCGGGGTATTTGCCCGCTGAGTAGTTGTTTCGTTCAAATCATATTTAATAACAGTAGTTTAGTCCACCTGGGCTAGAGGTCGCCGCTCTCGGTACTTGCCTCGCAAGTCTCTATCCGCCACAGAGACATCTATGATGTCGGTCGGATAGTAGCATTTGGACCATATGAGAAGTTTCACATACCTCTCACCACTAATCAGTCTCCTAATTTTTCCAGGAAGTTCTTTTTTTCGTTCAAAGAGCTTGAGACTTTTGCACATGGTAATAGGCTGCCAATATCAACAGGGGGTGTGGGGATGTTGTTTCATTTATTTTTTGATATCTACATCCTTCCATGGGTTATAAGGACTTTTTGGTATTGTCAGTTTATGCTTTACTTTAACACCTATTCAATCTTTTAAAGAATTGTCAAAACTTTTTTGTTTTTCCGGACTGGGACTTTTGCACAGGATAGCAGGCTGCCAGACAGAGGATGTGGGGGATGTTTTTTCATTTATTTTTTCGATATCTACATCCATCCACAAGTTATAAAGACTTTTCGGTTTTGTCAGTTTATGCTTTACATATTTAACATCCATTTTTTAAAGAACGTTTTCAACATTTTTTTGTTTTTGTCCAAAGAGTTTGAGACTTTTGCACAGGATAATAGACTGCCAAAGTCGGACATGAGGTGTAGGGGTGTGTTTTAATATATTTTTTTCGACATCTATATCCCTTCACGAGATATAAAGACTTTTTGGCTTTGTCAATGTATGCTTATTTAACATCTTTTAAAAACATTTTTAAAACTTTTTCTGTTTTTGAATTTCCCGGGGCATCGATCTGCGGAGTGGCATATATTACAGATGAGATGACCTTCTAAATGGCAAAGAAGTAGACTTTCCTACACAAGATAAATATGGAGTCTCTGAAAAAAAAATTTGTGAGATAATTGTGTCATACATGTATGAACATATTTACGCGGTGACACATCACCTAGATGCAACCCTGGAATTGATGTCATTTATTGCTACCTCCCGATTTCTAATAATAAAAGACAAGAGAAACAAGAGACAAGAAGAGGCAGCAGGAAACAAGAAGTGACAATTTTACTTTTGAATGTGCAAAATTTTCATAAAAAAAAACATAATTTTTTAATGAAATTTGAAATCTGCCGACAAATGCTTCTCTTGATCACTTAAAAAAAAACTAGTTTACAAAGATTTTACAAACTGTCTGAGAAATAACTTTTGAGGGTAATCATTTTCGCAAATTTCAATCGCAATTTTTTTTGCAAAAATTTTTTGGTTATTTTTAATAATTTTTACTGGTTTTTGTGTTCACTATTAATATATAGAATTTGAATTTTAGTGGGATAGTTTTTGGACAGGAAATAAAACACGTTACTGAGATCTCAATAACATGTTTTATTTCCTGTCCAAAAACTACCCCACAAAAATTCAAATTCTGGTTAGTTCTATTAGTTATGTCAATAAGCTTGGGTCCCATGTTCCTACAACCCAAATTTCGCCAGCTGCCACTAGCCATCAATACAGATGTAAAGAGTACATGCCACTCAATTAGCTTTAGCATTAGATCTTGAGTTAATATCGAATATTTTTCCTCTAGAATAATCAGAGAAGCAATCGAAATAGAAAGGTACCATTAAAACCTAAACAAATATTATGACATTGCGAGGCTAACTAGTTGATTGCCAAAAATCAGATTTCAATACTAACACTGAGATAATGCAGAATATTTTGGTACTATATTCGATGCATGATTCATCAACCAACATGGTATCATCTGGAGATACTTAAAATAGTTTTAATCATGTTCAGATGGTTGGTGAAACGTGCATTATCACAAACATATACTGTACTTGTTTGACGAAACGCTCGTCGAGTGCAGTATATGGTGTTTTGATATTTCGGGGACAACTACATCAGTGTTATAAAACAGTTGTTTTTGAACTGAATGTTTGTCAGATCACTGGTGGAGATCGCGAGCATTTATGAAACCTTCTTTGTAACGGTCCATTTTTAGATATAATTAACTTGCGTTTCATTTAATGCTAATTGCCTAAATTGGTTTGAGATCAACCTTAAAAATTCTAGAACCGACTTAAATGAATTGTAAATCCTTGATATAATCCAAGCGACCACTGTACCTTTAGTGCACCAGCGAGAACACTGTGGTGTGTGGGGACAAGGGGGAACGCTTGTACTAAGACGGCTAGGTTTTTAAAGGAGACGCTCGGTAGCTACGGCCGAGTGCGGACCTATGTTTCTGTTGTGTGGAGTACGTTACATTACTTTAGTTTGGAGAAGGCAGACAGAGAGTTAGTTGTGTGTACGTTGCGGGCATTACGTTCGAGATTTTGTCTAGCTGAGCTGTTATGGTGAAGAAGTGCTGAAGTATGTAACTTAAGAAAGCTATGTGAGATGGTAAGGTTATCTTCCTTCCAATTATTGTTCCCATAGGTACCTACCTATTAAGTAATAAACAGCCAGCTTCCGCTTTGAGGGCGAGCTGGAGATTTGAAAAAATAAATTTGCATCAGCGGTCTGGTTTGCCTGTCTAATGAACTAGAGGTGAGAAAAGCCCCCTAGACTTTTGTTTGCTATTGAACTGTACGAGACAATTTAATGAAAAGTAACAGTTCTTTCCCCCTTTCAACGGCACTAGTGCGTGTAACTTTTTTTAGACTTGTATAAATATTAAAAACGAAAAAAGAAAGGCGGGTGGCGCCCTAAACAAACTCTTTAAGTGAACTTAAATAGGATTTCAGTGGTTTTAGTTTTAAGTTGTTGATGGATTTATGACTTGTTTACCACGCCCTGAATGAGCCTTTTTTGTATGTTAAATTAAAAATATATGTATTTTTTTATTTTGTTGTTTCATTTGAGAACTACAGTAAAGTTAATTAAAATAGCGAGAGCAGAACCCCTCGTTATATCTTGAGTAAATGTAGTTTCATCGCACCAGCCTCAAATTTGATAATCTAACATTTCCGCTGCCAAATACCTTGGTGCCAAAAGCTAATCATACATTTTGTCACTACAATTTCGATTTCGATTTTGAATTGTTCCCCAAGGACGGGTGTTACTATTGAAGACCTGCTGTATAACCGAATAAGAAAGTATATTGTAAAAAAATTTTTATAGAAGCATTAAACCAACCGAAATATGTTCAAGTTATAATAATTATAAAATTGTACCTATAACTAAAATTTCGGATACAATAACCTTAAATTTGCATCAAATCATTACCCTTTAAACTTAAAATTAATTAATTCATCTCCGGTAAAATGTGTGTAGTTTGTCTGGCTCAACTGTTGTGTAGCAATTGTCGCCCATTGCTTATTTTCAATTCCAGTACGAATCAAGTTTAGCGCTACCTCAACAGTTGATTCTGCTAGATGCACCCATTATATTTCCAGGAAGAATAATTTACCTCCAATGATGTAATACTTCACAGCACACAAAATTACATAAAAGTTACGAGGTGAATTTAAAATTATGCAACTGTAAGGCATTCATTTATAACATTTTTCACTGTCAATGACATAAAGGTTTATATCCGTTAGCGTTCTGTTGGTAAATATTTGATATATTCATTGTTACAATTGCATTATGGTTTTTTAAACTGTCAAGATCAATAACATGTTATTTTCGATAACGCCAATAGGTAAATTCTTAAGTAAAGGTATGAACGAGACTACGAACTTGATTAACCATTCTCTAAACTGAGCTTAATATTCATAATAGCACAGTGTACGACTATAGTTGACTTGATTATTAGCGAAATAATTTAATAAAAGTAGTCAACTACTGAGTGCTTTTCTTGTTTTCTCTTAGCTCTTAGTTTGTTAGAAAAGAGAAAGTTATTTATATTTTTTGCTTTTTTCTAACGAAGCTGAATGATCAGTGTCCCTAGAATGTCATTTAATTTAGTTTTATAAATAGTAGAAATAACGGATAAATAATCGTTAAAGGTGACTAATTGGTCACATGACCAATTAGTCACTTTTAACAGTCTCGTTGAGTCATCCCGTCAGCAAAAGATGGTTGAAAACTACTCTTAAACCCATATTTATGTGCAAAAATCCTCATCGAGTACTGCCTATGAGAGACACAAAAGGTACCAATTTATCACGTGGTTTACGATCATTTATGAAGGTGATTCTTCTTCCATCTTATTTTGTAGATTTTTTTCTACTTAAATTTATACGAAACAAATAATAGTTTTAACACTACTTCTTGAGAGGGTCTCTCGCTAATCGCTGAGTTGGCCTAATGACGGTAGTGGTAAGCAGACCGACGAGCCGGAGGGCATTCTTGGTTGAGCGCTTGAAGTACCATAATGTTGTATATGCTGTCTATATTTCGTACGCGGTGGCCCAAGTGAATTTAGTTCAACTGTTAATTTTATTTTATTATTTAATTTTTTTCTTAATTAATTTAACAATAGTTATATTGTTGATATACCTGCTTTCGTAAATATTATTTGAAGTAATACTGTGAAATGGAATGTGTAACATTATAGGTACATAGCAATGTCCTGAGACAGCCGTCATCTAATGATACCTGTACTTTTTTTTAATACATTCGTGTAATAACAATAAGCATAAGAGACATAAGAGAGTGGGGAGCCAGAACAACAAAATAGGCCAATTAGCTTAAACAAGTATTAGGAAATGTTTACGGAGCTTTTCCAAAATAAAATTGTATATGAAAGGTCTGTGTAAAAGGGTCCATAATAGGGCGACAGTAAGCTGTAACAGCTCTATGCGCCTTGCTGCGTAGTAAAAATCTACTGACGTTTTTTTAAGAACATTATTAATATGTGTTTAACGAATAAAATTGTTATGGGCTATTTAATCCCCTGAATTTTATGATTTTTGACAAATTAATCTTCGTGGGATGATTCAGACTAAAAATCATTAAATTTGTTTTGTTAAATAGGTACTTAAAACTTAATTGTTACTAAGACATTAGTCTTAAATTGTAGGTTAAGTATCATTCATTAAATTTAGATAATAGAGTGTTAATATCTTGATTACAGTTAATTAATGTCGCAAAAATGTCATGCTGTCTACGAAGAGTGAATTTATTTACAGGTGTACAATTTAGTAAATCACTAATGTAAATGAGGAAAATTTTGGACCTAATATCAAACCCTGCGGTGTGCCAAATTTTACGTAAATAAAAATTGAATTAAATTATAGTTTTAAATTTGATGGGACTTGTTTTCAAGATATGACTTAATAAATCACGACTCTTTGCGGAAAATTCATAAAAAAATTATTTAATTATCAAAATATTGTGACATAGACGATGGCTTTGTTCGTCCAAATTCTGAAAGTATATTTACAAAAATTCACTTTTGTGTAATTGGCAAAACAATCAACATTTTTTTTATTTGAGAGGAGAACTTTTTGTGAATTAATTATTATCTGACAATAAATTCTAATAATTTGCGTATACCATGGATCTATATAATTACGTTAAGAATGTACTATAATTGAGAAATATCAAGTTGTCTATTTTAGTTTATATGATTGATAATTATAGAGTTTGTTCTATTGGCTAGTTTGCAAATTACACTAGATATTGAGAACTAAAAACCACCTATTGGTAAACTAACTAAAAAGTTCTATTAACTTTTTAGATTTAACAGTCTCTAGAAGTAAGTAATAGTCTACATGAATGTTCGATATACCATAAAAGTTTTCATACCGATACCAAAATATATAATACCCCTCCTTACCTACCCTCTAAAATACAAACAAGATGCTTATAATATGATACATAGATTAATTAATATTCCTCTATCTAAAGATAATTTTAAAAACGGATTAAAGGGGAAAGAATGAAACTTGTTCCAAACTTGTTATAATCTTGCGTGTATCTCTGTCTACTTGACACAACTCATATACCGTCCACGAAGGAGTAGAGCAGAACCGGAATTATTATTTATGTACATATTTTTTTTTCGGTTTCCCGATGCCAGTCAGTCCTCACGTGGCCTCCGACCCCTTACGGGAGTCGCGCCGGCGTATCAACTACAGCCACTCCCCACATCCCGCAAGGTTAGTGACTGTAGATACCAGAATCGTGTGCCCTAAGCAGACGGAGAGAACCCAGAATGACCGCCTTCTGCATTTGGCCTGCCAGCCACTCGGCTGATTTTTGGCAGGCCGGTATGATCTTCAGTTCCGAGAGTAGCGTAGGCTTTATCCGTCCGAGTACACCTATTATAAGGACGACCATTTTTACTGAGTAGCCTGGGTACAGCACTTGGAGCTCGTACCGGAGATCACGATATTTGGTCCGTTTCTCCTCCTCCTTCAAGGTGATGTTTTTCTCTGCAGGTGCCGAGAACTCGATGACATACATCACCTTGAGTTGATGGTCGAGGAGGACTATGTCAACCGGAATTATTATTATTATTATTTTTTTTTTTTTTTTTTTTTTTTCGGTTTCCCGATGCCGGTCAGTCCTCCCGTGGCCTCCGACGCCTCACGGGAGTCGCGCCGGCGCATCAACTACAGCCACTCCCCGCATCCCGCAGGGTTAGTGACTGTAGATACCAGAATCGTGTGCCCTAAGCAGACGGAGAGAACCCAGAATGACCGCCTTCTGCATTTGGCCTGCCAGCCACTCGGCTGGTTTTTGGCAGGCTGGTATGATCTTCAGTTCCGAGAGCAGCGTAGGCTTTATCCCTCCGAGTACACCGATTATAAGGACGACCATTTTGACCGAGTAGCCTGGGTACAGCACTTGGAGCTCGTACCGGAGATCGCGATATTTGGTCCGTTTCTCCTCCTCCTTCAAGGTGATGTTTTTCTCAGCAGGTGCCGAGAACTCGATAACATACATCACCTTGAGTTGATGGTCGAGGAGGACTATGTCAGGCTTGTTGGCTTGGATTAGCCTGACAGTCGGGAACGAGTAGTTCCAGTAAATCCGGCATTTCTCGTTCTCGACAACGGACTCAATATCTCCGGGGACGTAAGGCAGCACTGGTGTCTGGTCTACCCCGTATGAGTGCCTTAGATGGTAGTATAGCACTCGTAAAGCCGCGTTATGTCGGTGGATGTAGGCCGAAATCGCATATATGGGACATGCAGAAAGTAAGTGCATGAGCGATTCCGGCGCCTGATGGCAGGTCCTGCAGTTGATATCAGGAACCTCTACACGCCACACGCGGCTACGGTAGACCAAGGTGTTAATAACACCATCTTGGCAGGCCATAATGAATCCCTCGGTCTCCGACTTAAGCCCTGCTGACCTTAGAAAGGCGAAGGTCAGCCTGGTCGATAAACCCAGTGTTTCTATGTTCTTATAGAAGACACCATGCTGGGGTTTATCGACGTGCTGCCGAAACAGATTTTCCTGTTCGGCAGCTCTAATTCGGGCTTTCAGACGATTTGGCTGAAGTTCGGTGACTGACGCAACATCAGCACCTCGCCGGCCTCCTCGCCTGATGTCAATTGCGAGGCCGAGTTCATCTGCGGCTCTTTTTGCTGCCTTGAACAATCCTGCTCCCACTTCTACAGTTTCGTGATGTTTTACGAACCGCAAGAGGGGATCTGAGCTCCTGAGTATGTTACATGCCATACTCAGTACTACTCTGCCATGCGTACACTCCAGGCTCAAGAGTCCTCGGCCCCCCCCGTTGACGTGGGAGGTACACACGAGGAACGGACGATCTAGGATGAATACTTCTGTGAATATTCATCATCTTGCGGGTATCTCTGTCTAATTGGCGCAGCTCATCTACCCTCCACTTTACTACTCCGAAGGAGTAGAGCAGAATCGGAACGGCAAGCATATTAGTAGCAGACACCTTGTTCTTCCCCGAAAGTTCGGAAGACCAAATCTTTCGGAGGCGGTGTCTGTACTTGCCGCGGAGAGAATCCTTTATTTGTATTACATCTTGGATGTGCCTTTGTTGCACACCCAGGTATGTATAGGTCTCTCCGGCATCCAGATGTCTTAGGATGCTTCCGTCTGCGAGCTGCGCATTTTCAGAGAATTCCCCGCATCGTCCTCTCTTGAGGTGGACGACTGCACATTTGTCCAACCCGAACTCCATACCAATTGCCCGCGTATATTCTTCGACCACCCTAAGAGCGTTTTGTAGTTCGCGCTCTCCGGAGGCATAAAGTTTAAGATCATCCATATAAAACAGATGGGTGACCTTATGCCTCCGGTCGCTGGGTGGTCCACATTGATACCCGCGGGTTTGGCGGAGCCCAGCAGACAACGGTAGCAGTGAGATGCAGAAGAGGAGAGGACTCAGGGAGTCGCCCTGGAAAACTCCCCTCCTAAATGCCACCTGCTCTGTCGTGACCCGCTGTGCACCTGATGTTATGGTGAAGAGAGTCTTCCAGAGCGGCAGCAGCTGTTCTATGCATCTCACTAGTGGTGCTGGTACCGCAAGACATTCGAGCAAGTGCAACAATAGCTCGTGTGATGTTGTATCAAATGCCTTGCGGTAGTCAATCCAGGCCATCGATAGATTCCGCTTGTATTGCACAGAATCCTGTGTAATACAGCGGTCTATCAGCAGGCTGTCCTTGCAACCTGCCATGCCCTTCTTGGCACCACGCTGTTCATGTATCTGCTGGAAGACCGGATCAACAGACCTCAGTGTCCTTGCATACAAGATACGTGTAAATATCTTGTAGCAGGAGTTGAGGCAAGTGATCGGCCTATAATTCCTCGGGTCGGAAAGATCCCCCGTTTTGGGGATAAGCACAGTACGTCCCTCGACAAACCAGTCCGGAATCTGCTGCCCCTCGTTCAACCATGAGTTGAAAACTCGCGCCAGACGGCGGTGAGTGGACGGAAATTTCTTCCACCACCAGTTGTTAATGCCGTCTGGGCCCGGGGCAGCGAAGTTCTTGGTGCCAACAAGTGCTTGCTGGACTTCCTCCGTACTGATTGCCGGACACACTTCATCTGGCTCTTCACGATGTCTGTGACACAGAGCCTCGAAGTGTGCAATTGCTGGAGTGTCGCTATTGAATGGACGCGTCGTTTCGTAGATTCCCTTCCAGAAGGTTTCGACATCTTCTACAGTCGGCGGATTATCTACAACACGCTGTGTCTCTTGAAATAGGTGGGAAGGATTCGTACGGAACAAATTGTTTTGTTCCATACTCCTCACCCGCCTCTTCAATGTTTTCTTTATCGCCATGAGCGCTCGGATCCTATCTAGACAGTGCTGCTTGATGGTAAGCATCACTGTCAGATTTAGAGTATGGTGTTGACGTCTTAATCCGGCTGCTATGCGCCGGATTCTGGGAGTAAAAACTCTACCAGTTGTCTTATATTCCACCACACTCTGGATCCGAGAAGCGTGTTGTCTGGCTGACTGTATCTTGCCCTCGATATTCTGTACACGCCGCTTGGCTTTCTCGACCCCGTGATTGGTTGACCTCTCACGGGGGACGAGTTGCTTCGCGGCGTTGTACACGGCACTGTTGATTTGCCAGATGTCGGCATCTTCCGGAATTTCCTCATCGATGACCTCGTCCATTCTAGCTAGGTCTTGTGGCTTTAGGTTAGCCCTGGTGTTAAGGCTAACCCTCGTCCTTAAGTCTACATCGGTGAACTCTAAAGGATGTTCCCCATCAGCTAATAATTGCCGCGGTGGGACTGCGGCTGGCAGTTCTTCCGGCTGACGGGGTGCCCTTACATAACCTGTCCTGAGCAGAAAGGATACTTGATCTCTCAGATGTTGTTGAGAGAAGGCGCGATGCTCTGGATGCATTTCGCACCAAAGTGCATGCAATCGCGCCATGTATCCCCTTCGCTCAGGTTCGCTACTCTCGCGGCAGGTCAGTAAGTCATCCCGAAGTTCCCTCGTCCACTTAAAGCGTCCATGTACAATCGCATTGTCATCATCGTTAGGACCGTCCGGTATTATTATTGTTATTATTATTATTATTATTGTTATTTTGTTATTATTATTATTATTATTATTGAAACGACTGATTTTTACGTTTGAACTGTTATAAAGCAAATTATACAAATTTTTTCAATATTCCACGTAATCACAAATATTATTTGATAAGGGACAATTTATAGCTATTGCCTAAGAACTAATTCAGTACTAGGTACAGTTGACTAGTTAGTAATTGGCTTTAAAAATTGGACACTACACAAAGAGTTTAATTACAGTCAACCGGACCTAATTGTTATAATGCAACACTCATACAATGGCTACAGCATTAAAACTCCAGCGACAACCCATGGGAAAGATATAATGTAATAGTGGATACAGCATTTTGCAACTGTTGGGTGTAGTTTTAGTTCAAACCACACCTTGTATCAGAAAGATAAATACCCTTTGACATGACATAACAGGTACGGACTAATTTGCAGTTCTGAAATATATTAAAAGATATAGTAAACAAGCCACGAGATTTCGAAGGAAAAATAATAATATAAAATAATACGAGGATAAAACGTGTCTGTTTAATTTCTACAACTTTCAATATCATTAAAAAATACTGAGGTTGCAAAAACATCGTTGGATGAATAGTTGCTCAAGATTTATGGTTTTTCATTTTCCACCATTGGGAATTTGTTACTTTTACATTTTATTTTATATTTGGATATTTTCGTTTTTATTAAATATTTCTACCAATGTGAATATTTATTTATCTACAAGATTTTTACTCACTCCAAGGAGTCATTATAGCTCAGTAGAGATAGGTAAAATATTGGACAAATATGGAAAAAATTATATCTTAATAATTAATAATAATAATAATAATAATAATAATATCGTCTTTATTCAAACTAGGCAAAAACAATACATTTGTTCCTTAACCTAAATTCCACAATATAATATAACGTAGGCGAAGTTTAGCCTATGGCTACTCTTACACTTAACCTACAACCGGCTTTACTGAGACTGAACAAAAATCATATTCTAAACAAACTTAACTAACGGAGGTACTAGCAATAATAACGAGGTAATTTTGCTATTATAAGAAAAACAAAAATATATACATATATATACATACACATATACACACATGTACACATATATACACACATATACATATACATACACAATACATACATACATATATGATAATAAACAAAAAGCAAGCTTAAGAGTTTAAAAGAAGAGCTTTCATAAAGCATTTAAATTTTACAGGAGAGAGAGTTTTATAATCCTTATTTACAGAATTATATAATGTTACTGCATTATATGTAAAAGATCTGCGAAACATGGCAGTTGAATGTTGAGGCATGGTTAATGTTAATTTGTGTCTGATGTGACGAGCGTGAATATTCTCTCGTGTAATAAGTTTTGTTTTGAGATATATAGGTGTAGAAGTGGCAAGGAGGCGATGTACGAAAACCATATATCGTAAATCAACCAATTTATCAATTTTTAGCCAACGCAACTCTTTAATTTTTTCAGAAATTTTATCAAATTTCCTTAATCCAAAAATAAATCGACAGCACGTATTTTGTACTTTTTGAATTCGATTTTTAGATACCTATCTAAACATGGATAATACACTATATCACAATAATTCAAAATTGACAATACAAGAGTCTCACATAAAGTTTTTTTTATTGAAGAACTAAGTATATTTCTATGTGAAAACAATAATTTTAAACTGATATAAGTTTTTTGAATTAGTTTCTTAACATGTTGTTGAAATCTTAATTTTTCGTCAAATATTAATCCCAAATTTTTTAAATTATCTGTAAAGTTTACAACCTGGTCACCGATTTTAATATTCATTTGCATCTTAATAATGTCTCTGTGTCGTTCTGGGCATATAAGCATAGCACTACATTTATCAGGATTCAGTTTCAGGTTATGTTCTTTAGAGAAAGTTAATATTGATTCAAGATCTTTATTAATTCTCTCTGAGGCTTCGGTTACATTTGAAAGTTCAAAATGATGTAAAATTTGCGTGTCGTCTGCATAAGCTTGTATATTTGAAAACTGTACATTACTAATCATATCTGCGGTATAAATAATAAATAAAAGCGGACCTAAGATGGATCCTTGTGGGACACCAGAACATATTTTTTTTTGTCTGAAAAAGTGTTATGCATTTTAACTCTTTGGAAGCGGTCTGACAAATAACAATTAAATAAAGATACCGAAACATCATCAAATCCGTAAAAATGTAATTTTGCGCACATAAGATCATGGTCGATTGTATCAAAAGCTTTAGAAAAATCCAAAGCTATCAATACCGTGGCCTTTCTCTTATCAAGCGCTCTAAAGATATCATCACATATATTAAGCAGGGACGTTGTAGTACTATGTCCTGAACGAAAACCTGACTGATGTTTAGGCATTATGCAGTTTTCATTAAAATATAAATTTATTTGCTTATAAATAATTTTTTCCAAAATCTTTAAAAGCATTGGTAATAAACTAATAGGACGTAAGTCATTTATGGAGGATGGTGACACTACCTTTGGTATAGGACAAATAATAGCTTCTTTCCACGCTTGAGGAAAGTAACCAGTCTCTAAACAACTATTTATAATATGCGTTATGAAAGGTACTATTACGGGAGCACAAAGTTTTATCATCGTCAAAGAGATATCGTCGCAACCATATGCATCAGACTTAATTGACGTTAACGCGTCTAAAATTTCCTCATTTCCGACTAAAGAAAAATGAAAATTAAGAGAATTTTTGTATTTACTATTATTGTATAAATTAATCATATCATTACATTCTGGAGTTTTATTATATACAGTTAAAAAGTAATCATTTATTTTTGAAACATCTTTAATATTATCTGGTATATCATCGTTCTTAGCTGACTGAATATTCATTTCTCTGAGCTTTTCCCAAAAAAATTTTTTTATTTTTTTCATTATATAAATGACTAATATATCCTGCTTTTTTCCCGTCTTATGGAACTTAAAGTGAAGTTTCGTAATTGTTTATACCTGCTCCAGTTTTCATCAGTTGGATATAAGTTATATTTGCTTAAGGCTTTGTCGCGTTCCTTCATCATAATTTTAATTGTATCAGTTAACCACGGTGAGCTAGGTTTACTTACCCGGACAGTCTTGAGAGGAGCATGTTTGTTGAAAAGTTTTATAATATTTTCAGACAATATATGAACTTTATCGTCAATATTATTAACATAGATTATGTCTATCCATGAAGTATCATGTAAGTCCTCTAAAAAAGCTGTATTATCAAATTGTCGAAAGTCTCTGTAAGTAACAAATTTTTGTTTAAATTTATACTGCGGAATTTTAAGCTTACAATACACCAACCTATGATCGGATATTAAATCAGCATTTTGAACTCCCGACTGAACCACAATATCTGAAGAATTCACAAATATCGGATCAATTAATGTTGATGAGTGCGACGTTATACGGGTTGGATCATTTATGACCTGAATGAAACCATATGTGTCAAAACAACTTGTTATACAATTATCTAATTGAAAGAGGTTTACATTTACGTCACCTACCACAACTACATTACTATAATTAGGAATAATATGAGACAAAGCATAATCTATTTGTTCAATGCAGTTAACTGCATTTTTTAATTGAAAGTAGGATGTTATATTTATACCATTAGTAGAAATACTCAAAATCTCACCTTCTTTATACATTAGGACTTCACGTCTAAAATTACATGTTCTATGTTTTTTTGCCTATAACTTTGAAACTGAATATTTGAGGGCAAAATATAAATACAGGTAATTTATAGAACAGTATAGAGGGTGACATATAACTATGTCACATGAAATTTGATGTGGTTCTAAGAAAAAAATTTAATATGAGCATGAGTCCCATTCATCTTGATTAAGATGTTGCAAGCATTTGAAGATTTGTAATCAAATATTGTGATAGCAATGATGAAACAGAAATATGGCGTCAACTATAAACAGTTTCATGTCATACGGTTTGCTGTTTTGTGTATCATACTAGTTTATTATTGCCAGAGTTCCGAATTGAAAATGTATACATTTACGACTGACCAGTATGCAGATATCGTTTTTGTATATGCGTTTTGGAACGAAAACGCTCGACAAGCACCAAGATAATATCAGACAGCGTAGGTGTCTAAGTAGACATCAACCTACCCATACAGTGTTTATTTATATGTACCCTGAAATATAGAGTTTTCTAGTTTTTGCATTCTCATAACAAAACATTTGCTGTTAGTAAACAAGAATTTTCAACTTTATTCATAAATTACAGTGTATTTATGACTTTATGTATGTCTTAATTGGTTACTACTCATTTCCAGGTCAATTAAAAAACACAAAACACTTCGACAAAAGGATTGTAAAACGATTTTTGCTGTAAAATTACAATATGGCTATTTTAATTTACATTGTTACTTGGTTATTTGCATTTATTTTTAATACAAATTCAAAACCAAATTCATACCTGTCAGTGTGACAATACGATTGTCATTTTTATGGAATGTCAAAATTTAACAGATTGACAATTTTTATGTAGAATTTGCAAGATAACCGACATATTAAACATTTTTTTATTAAGACTGGTCGTACATAAAATTTTGTATGCACCTCGGGCATAACCGGCGTTTATGGCAATTATCTAATTTTCACGCCACGGGCCATAAACACCTGTTTATGCCCTTGGTACGTAAATAACTATTATATTTCTCTTCAATGTATAAAAGTTCGCAAAACAGATAGTTTTTTTTATTAAGTAAATTGGTGTTGATCTTAAATAGGCTGCAGATTATGTTTGATGTAGTTTATTGATCATTCAAAATGTTGACATTAAATATACTTGTCCACAATTCTTGCACACATACGCATACTGCATACTTTTTTGTATGTTCCAAATAATATGATCACTATTTACGACGTTCGATTTATTTATTTAATCCCTTAGTAACATTAAGGAATATATTAACTCACAAGTTTTGCATAATACGTACCCCATTTTCATTGTTATCAATCACCACGCCCTGAAAACAAGAAATGATGAACTATTATACGACAATTAATTAATTATACCAAGATGTACCAATTTGTGAATCGCAGCAAAGGAAATGCATAATTATAGGCATGCTCATATAGGCGAAACTGCGTACTGTACGGAATTGGTTAAGCTTGTGATCTAGTAATAATTACAATGACTGAGTATGTTATGTTGTATACTGTGCTTAGGATAATATAATTCAGTATTAATTACCTGTCTTGATATTTTAACCATAAAAGAATAAGTTTAAAAGTTAAATGGGAAAAAGGCAAAAAATACACCAGTAGAAATAGTTGTGTCGAAGGTTTTAGGGGTAAAGTCTCCATGACAAGCTTTTTTTCATTGGTTCCTAGACTATAGAGACAGACACTAGAAAAATAAAGTAAATATGTACTTAATTTTTTATTTATCTAAAATAAACCTAACAACATAAAAATTATAGTAGAAAACAATGGCCGACAGTAATTACAGAGATACTCGCTTCTCACTCTAGGGTCTTTCAGGGCATTATAAAATAGACATAATAAGAAAGACCACGGAAAGGGGAGAAATAACACAGGGTAAAACAGAGCAGAACAAAACTAACCTATATAACTTAATATTAACTTCCAGCAAGAAACCGATAATGATTTTATACAATTTCTTAGAGCTAAGGGATGAGACAAAGTACATTAGAAGAAACTATGATTTGCAGTGTGAAGTAATATTTCTAATTGAATTAATAATAATAATAATAATAATTGGTCTACCGTAGCCGCGTGTGGCGTGTAGAGGTTCCTGATATCAACTGCACGACCAGCCATCAGGTGCCGGAATCGCTCATGAACTTACTATCTGCATGCCCCATATATGCGATTTCGGCCTACATCCACCGGCATAACGCGGCGTTACGAATGCTATACTACCATCTAAGGCACTCGTACAGGGTAGACCAGACACCAGTGCTGCCTTACGTCCCCGGAGATATTAAGTCCGTTGTCGAGAACGAGAAATGCCGGATTTACTGGAACTACTCGTTCCCGACTGTCAGGCTAATCCAAGCCAACAAGCCTGACATAGTCCTCCTCGACCATCAACTCAAGGTGATGTATGTCATCGAGTTCTCGACACCTGCAAAGAAAAACATCACCTTGAAGGAGGAGAAACGGACCAAATATCGCGATCTCCGGTACGAGCTCCAAGTACTGTACCCAGTCTACTCGGTAAAAATGGTCGTCCTTATAATCGGTGTACTCGGAGGGATAAAGCCTACGCTGCTCTCGGAACTGAAGATCATACCGGCCTGCCAAAAATCAGCCGAGTGGTTGGCAGGCCAAATGCAGAAGGCGGTCATTCTGGGTTCTCTCCGTCTGCTTAGGGCACACGATTCTGGTATCTACAGTCACTACCTCTGCGGGATGTGGGGAGTAGCTGTAGTTGATGCGCCAGCGAGACTCCCGTGAGGCGTCAGAGGCCACGGGAGGACTGACTGGCATCGGATATTCCGAAAAAAAAAAAAATAGTAATAATACACGTCTTTATTTAAGTAACATACAGTACACAGAGCGATTACTCTTAAACTTAACTCTATAAAGTATCTAATTTAAACTTAATAGTAACAATTAGCTGATCCATAAAGAAAATAGAAAAAGAGAAATAAAAAGAAACAAAAGAAGAAAAAGTTGCTTCTGCAAGGTGCGTTTATTACTAGAATTTAAATATACATTTTTCAAATATATTAGTGCTGATTTCTTAGTAATAATGATTGTAACTTATATTTAAAGGTCATGGGACTACAGGTTTTTAGAGAATCGGGCAGAGCATTATACGTTTTGATTGCATTATAAGAGAAACATTTTTTTTATTTTTATTAGTATCGTTTTTGTATTTTTCACAACAAAAAAATATGTGGTTAAGATAACTTATAGTACGACACAGTTCGCAATATGGAGGTGATAATACACCAATTTTATATAGGTGTGCTGCAGCATAACATGTGTGGCCAAATCTTACCTAGGATGGTACATTAAAATGATCCAATAAATTACCGTTAGTGATGGCTTCCTTGGCTAGCAAACCTACATGCTTGTTACGCTTTCAACCTATGTGACCCACATAAAAGTAATATTTTCCTATGACGTGTCACAATTAAACAGTAATAAGAATGAAAGTCCGATAATCATCAGATTATCATATATAGTATAACTGACAATTAGCCTGAAAACGTGTATACTGAAAAATGCAAAATATGCTTACTAGATCGCATGTCACTCTACTGATAAGCCATTCAAACAAATCGTATTTACTGTTTGGCTATCACAAGTTGTGTACTTAAACAGAGCCTTGTATCTTCATTAAAAAATTATATAGAGCAAACCAGCTCATGTGAAGTAATAGTCCAATTTGAAATTAATTTTTCTTAATAGAAGTTAATATGTTCAAAGATATAATTATACGGCCGACCGCGACCATTCGTAAGTTTCAAGCCGGTTCTGTTAAAATCTACTGTTGTTTTATTACGTTAATGTTGGTGCATTTATAAAGCGTTCTGTTATGCTATCAGCTGCAATTTTTAAAACTAACTATTGCTTTATTATGTGTTCTTGTCACTTGATCCTTAGATTGATTAATTGTAGTAAAATTAGCTTTAAAGTTATATTTATCTCGTAATAATTCCTAGGAAATAATAGACTATTAATGTTCTGTTAAAGAATCTCATATTGTAATAGACACATTGTTTATATTTCGTGCTTCATTAAGCCACGGAAATGTTATAAGAACCCTAATAAATTTTAATAATTTATATATTTATTCAACCATGTTACAAATGATAGCTTAGCTTCAAATACTTTTCGCATATTTTGATTACATCATCATCTTTTGAATAAAAAAACGCTTTTTGAAAAGGCAAGTAGATAAATTGTTAGATACCGAGACAGAGCAACACTTTTATTGTCATTGGCTATTTACGCAATGGTGTTTCGAATTTACTATTGAAATTTGTTTCTACGCAACAATTCGATTGATCATTAGCCATCTATTAGATTCTTTATCACTAATTTGAATAAAAAATAGGACGTTGTCTATGTGGTTGTTATTAATAATACTAAATGTCCAAACTAAAACTAATATTGACTTGAAGTTTCAACATCCGAATTATCATAGCAATATGCAAAAGCAGATTTGAGGGGGCCCCTCCCCTAGGGTTTTATTTTCATCACTTAATAAATTAGGAAATATATGCATGCATGGTTGTTTTAATTCACCACAAATGCAAATTTAGTTTTAATGTCGAACAAAATCCAAATTTTGCAGCCCAATGATAGCCAGAATTTAGTTTCAGTGGTGTAAAACACACTCTAGAAAGAGGAAAAAAAATTATATTTTCCCAAGCAGCATTTTATGTTGTATCAATGTCATGCAACGTGTCCTGATGTTGCTAAATGATGTCGTAAGAACCCAATAAAGATTTCGTAATTTGAACACGCGACCAAATGTCGAGTTGTAATTTGGTCACGTGATCAAATTACAACTCGAAATGTTCATTGGGAATAATCATCAAACACACTTTTGCACCAAATTCGAAGGATAAAATTAGGGTCGCTACAACATCGGCAGTGACTGATGATGACCACCGACGTTGAACCTTATGTGGAAAACCAACTTTTATATCAAAATTGGCGAAATTTGATAGTATGTTTTTCTAACTAAAAACTGTTAGAAGTTTGGACTGTGAGTGAAGATTTTTACTTTCTTTTCTCTTTACGTATGATATCTATTCAAAGATTCCGACGATGAAAAATAAAAATTTATACATTAAAAACTATTACTAAAAACATGAAAAAGTTCAGGCTAATAATGTTCAAAAGAATATTTAACAGCAGTGTAATGAGAACAACAGACTTATGTATGAGACAACTTTTTTGCAACAGATAATTGTGTTTTTTCTACGTAGATATGGTTATTACTACGTAAAAAATTAGATTGTTAGTTAACATAATGGAAATTCCAATAGTAATTTAAAATCTTCATATATGGAATAAATAATTTAGGGTATCAAGTTAAAAAAACATATTTTTTTATTAGTAGTCGGCTAAATATATCAATTAACTTATTATGTAATTCTAGAATAATCAATTCTGGTATATATTCCATTATTATATTCGCCGCTGTTTTTGTCATTTATTTTGCTAACTATAGGCCAATTATGTATTAGTTTATATCGTTAAGAATATTTATAAATATATAGTAAGTACATATACTTATGCTGATATCAAGGTTGCAATTATTATCAGTACAGCTATTTAGTTTCCATTGTTTCGTTTAAAACATTATTTAACGCAATTATAGACTTAGTAAGTCTTGGTAGAAACACAATAGTGGAATATAGTGAATATATGGGGAATATTGTGGTAGAATATCCTCTACCTGCACAGAAGGGCTACTTAATCATGGAAATAAAAACAAATGTTTGTTTATTAATTATATTCAGTTTTAATCTTGAATATTTTGAAAGAATATTTTCCTGGTTATTATGATTTAAAAAAATGTGACATTTCGTGCTTCTCACTCGCTTTCTAAGAAAAGTACATGGTGTCAAGGTTTACAAAAATAAATAATATTTTATTATTATTTCTAGGAAAATAATAATAATAATGATAATAATGGTTCTTTATTAGCTAAAAAAAGCTACAATTGGAATATAACAATATATATTATATATGTATATATATATATATATATATATATATATATATATATATATATATATATATATATATATATATATATATATATATATATATATATATATATATATATATATATATATATATATATATATATATATATATATATATATATATATATATATATATATATATATATAACATAAGTACATTAACTTTTCACTAGTTTATCTTAATTCTATGGCTATAATAGAATCTATAAAATTATTAACAATCTTTTTGTATTCTAATATAACTTATCGTAACATTACATAACCTCCTCCCAATATAATCAAAATTCTTTTTTTAATATAACTAATACATAATTTAATGAAAATATTATATTTTCGCAATATTTTATTTCCTTTGGCAAACCGTTAAATAATTGAATATCCTTACAAAACAAAGATTTCGATTGCTTTAAATCATCATACCTCTCTACCACAAAATTATCACTTACACTACGTGTGTTATAACCATGAGTATCTCGGACGAAACTCAATTTATCATATAAATACTTTCAAGCCATACCGTGCTTTATTTTAAATATAAATTGTATTTATTTTAAAACTATACGTTGTCTAACGTTTAAAAAATTTAAAACATTTAACATTGCGTCAATAGGAGTATACCTCTATTACATTTTAATATTATCCTCATAGCTTTGTTTTGCATCTTTTGTATCTGTTGTATCTCATTGTTATTTAAATATAGCTGTATCGTTGCACAATATTGAAAATGTGGAGCTATTGTAGATTTGTATACTGATATTCTTGAGAACATTGATAAATAATTTGAAATTCTACGTAAAAAATAAGTCTTCTTTGCAACTTTTTTTAATAATGTAGTCATTATTACACTTGTGAGTCAAGGACTCATCTATTAAAAAACCAAGGTATTTAATTTCTGAAACTTCTTCTAACTTTTTTATTATTTAATACAATACTTTCCCCAATTTGTAGTACATGTTTTTTTGCTGAGAATCATATATTTAAATTTGTCGATGTTTACCTTTAGCTATCTCACCTCACGAATATATCTTTTAAATGGTAAATAGCATTTCTATATCTCTCCATAGAGATAACGTGTCATCTGCAAATAAATGTACTTTACAAGTTTTTATAGATTTCACTGTCATTTATAAATAGTACAAATAATAAAAGTCCTAGCATTGATCCTTACGGTACTCCGAAGTCATTATCTATTATGTTAGACACACTATTTATATATCTTGTTGTTTGTTTTCTCTCCGTTAGGTAGGATTCGATCCATTCAAGTACAGTCCTCCCAATGCCCAATTTTTCTAACTTTGATACCAATAACTTCCGATTTACCGTCTCGAATGCACGTTTATAATAAGTCTAAGAACTGCTACTATGATTTGATCTTTACCTATTGTATTAACCCATTCCGATATAAGAAACTGAAGTGCCGTTTCACAGGAATGGCTTTCTCTGAGTCCAGATTGATTTTTCATTACAATATTATTATCCATGCAATGTGTTGTTCTTTTACTACCAATTCTAGTGTTTTTTCATATACTGGTAATGTGTTAACAGGTCTAAATTCTTCACATATTATTGTATTCAAAATTTTGGGAATGGGTGTAACCACCGATATTTTTCAGTTTTTGTGACACATTCCTTTTTGAAATGAGCTATTAATAACATCTAAAAATCTATTACCAATTACTTCAAAGGAAGTTTTTATAACTTGTGTGGATATACCATCAATACCTGATTTATTAGGTATAGTTTATACGAGCTCAATTGAAATCGTATAAAAACTAAAAACCAGCAAAAACAGTCGGCATCTCTTTATTTTATATATTATTGTATATGTACAATAAAGAGATGCCGACTGTTTTTGCAGGCTTTTAGTTTTTATACGATTTCAATTGTGCTCGTATAAACTATAAGTCAGATGAGATTTTTCTAAGACTGTGCATTTCAACAGGTTTAAATTCTGTTAATTTATTTTTTTACTTCTATAATATCTAACTCATACCCATTTTGTTTAGGGATATTTTTAATAATATCGTTAATACTGCCTACAAAATATTCATTAAACTTCCCGATTTTCGATTCATTTTCTATTACTTCATTCCCGAACTGGATTTCTTTGGGTGCCGAGTGGTTTTTGTCTTGGCATATTTTCTTCAAAGTTTTCCATATATTTTTTGTGTCTTTTTTTATTGTTGTCGATTTTTCTTTCATAATAATTCTGTTTTTGTCTTCTTAGTAGTGCTGTAACCTCGTTTCGTTTTCTCTTATATATTTCCCAGTCTTCTTCTGCATTACATATTGTTGCAGCTGTATGTCTCTGATCCCTTTCTCTCATATATTCCACACTTTCTTGATTTATCCATTTCTTATGTACATATTGCACTGGCATCTTTGTTATTTTTACAGGACAAATTTTTTCTAGTGACAGATATATTCACAAAATTATCAGCTAATGTATTTACATCTGATATTGTATTATCCCAGTATGACTCCCTTAACAACTTCTCGAAACTTTCTTCATTAAAGTTCTTATAACACCTTTTCTAAATTTCTGCCTCTTTCCACTGTTTTTGCTTAATTGCCAAATTCACTAAAATGTATGCATGATTTGATATTCTTGGAGTGTGATTAACTTGATAACTTATGTGCTCACAATTAGTGATAACTAAATCTATTATAGTTGATGAGTTATTTGTTATACGCGTAGGTTCTCTAATTAATTGACTAAGTGTATTTTGTGATAAAATTTGCTGCAATTTATTAGCATAAAATGTGTTCTGTGACACATCTATATTAAAATCACCCATTCAAAGTAATTGCTTATCGCTAAATCCATCAATGAGTTTCTCAGTTACTTGTAAAAAAATCTGCATGGTTTGAGTTAGATGAGTGACATAATCCAATTATTATATAATTAACATCATTTATTTGCAACATAATTACAACTCCATACATTTTTTTCATCCGGAAATGGAGCAACTCAAACACAATTTTGTATGCATAATTCATTGTGTAGGGTTGTTTTTTGAAGTTATATTCATCCAAATGTGACACACCATTGGCGTACAATGATGTTACATTATTATAGATAATTATTTCAAAAAATAGTACGCCACTGAGTTTATTCTCATTTTTTTACAATTTTCAAAATCCATATACAATTCAATTTAATTCAATAAGATGTGCCTTTACAAATCTTAATTTAAGCTCATATTTTCGGCGCTATTAGCTTTTTCAAAAGCATCAAAACCCGCTACGGAGCAAAAAATTATTTTGAGCCGTGGAAATACGCACCTAAACTATAATTTGAATGTCATTTACATATATCAATCAATTCGGTTATTAATAGTTGTTGAAGTTGTGTTATTGCTAATAATGCGATTATGCCGACTTTGCTTCCGGTTTCTGCAGCAGTCCAAAAATATCGACAATATTTTCAGCAAAAATGAGATTTTAATGTGCAAATTTTTGTTGATAAGAATTGTCAATTCTGAGGGAAAGCTGGTGAGCAAAGTCGAATCCAAAATTGGAATAATGATAACAGAATTCTCCTGGTGTCGATAGACGCTTGTCTGCAAGACGAGAAGCTAGAAATCTAGCTTCAAGAGTATTTCTCGCTTTGAAAAAAGACCGCGGAAAAGCCATTCATCTACAACCTGTGGCAAGAATTAAAGCTAAGGGAAGCAGAAAAAACATTTGAATTTCTGGAACTGGATCTTGATTTCCGTTGTAGATGATACTCAATTCTTGCACTAAATTCTGTAGACCGACGAAGCAAATTTTATAAGAGCTGAGATAGTCATCTTCCATCATTTACATATCTGGGCGTATGAAAATCCAACGTAATCAGCATTACTCCATTTCAATGCCTGGATGGGAGTAATAAATAATAATCTTTCAGGATCACATTTTTTGCGGCACCGTTTGATTGCTGCGCTTTTTCTTGAGTTTCTTGTAAACGAGTTGGAAGACTGATTGGAAGGTGTGTCCTTTAATTTGTTGCGAAAACACTGAATTCAAATGGAAGGGCCTCTGCAGTCTTTGAAAATCAAGTCAGAGAGTGGTTAAATAAAAATCATCGTCTATACAGATTGCGTATTAGCAATAAACGAAACATCTTTAGAAATGCCATTAATTGCGTCAATGCCCTGAAAAATATTCAAGCGGCGAGATTAATTAAAAACGTTTGCTTTATTCCGATCTATTTTTATACCGAAATCTAGACCGGAGTGCAGCTAGGCGGTTTTATATAACAAGCTTAAATAAAATGTAGTACAAAAGAGAGTAATTAAAAAATATATTTCAAAAGATCGGTCAACAGAATTAGTATTTACTGAACTTAGTTTAATGTGTGTGTGTGTAAACGATTTTGCACAGAATTTCTAAAACATTACAATATACTTTCTTTTAACATCAACACACCATAATAAAAGATCACTTTTACGACATAATACAACACAAAATAAAAAATAGAGTGTTGCTCAGGATAACTTTATATTTTTTGTACTGAAACTCTACAATATTTATTATTAGATCGCATTTTGAAAATACAAGTAAAAATAAATTTGTGTGGAATTGTAAGTTTAGTAGTGGTTATCCAACGAAAAGTCTCACCCCTATATTTTGTTTATTTTTTTGAAAATAATGTTTTAGTAAAGTTGTAGTGAATCAAATAAACTCTTTTAGAATCCTACAAAGAATATACAGGTGGTTCCATAAAAGCGGGACAAACCAACCTTAAATTTATTAAAATAGAACACCCAATATTTTTTTACATTTTTGCAATCTGTTTTTTTTTGTGATTTCAAATATATAAATATGTCGTGTCTTATCTTTTACTGCTTTTTTTATTGCAAATTTTACATTATCAGCATCTGCATCAGGTTCGACATGGATGAAAAATAATTAATTTCATATGTATGCCTTACAAAATAATTTAATAAATTCGAAAAGCAAACTACGTGGTTTTATGCGTCATATTATTTTTGAAAACGTTTAATTTATCAGAGTGATACGATATGTTTACTATTTATAAAAAATAATAAGAAATCTTCAACGGATAACATTTTATTTGGTATACTGTGTATAATTAGTAGTAGCTACTTATTTTACTAGGCAAGTATGCCACAATAGGCCCTTTTTACCTAGTGACCTACAATTTAGCGTGGACTCCGAACCACGGTCCTCGACTGTCAACTAACCCACCGCCTGGGCCTGCCCGCCTGCACCGCTAACAGAGTGGCACACCTACTGGGTAGGTCTCTTCGACCCTCCACTCGGGCTCGCCTATCCGCCTGTATCAGGCTAGCGGCCTTCCCCGGATTGTCAGTTGACAGCCTACCGACTATTAGACGAACTATCGTTCATCCATCCAATTGCCGGACTCGATCAGTGCTAACTTCACTAATCGAATATCGGAAATTAAACGGATGTCCATACCTCATCCCCTTACTGTGTATAATAGTAGTTATAATAATAATTATTACGCAGATTCCATTTTAAATTTATTAGTGTTGGTAGTCACTCAGCACGGTCACCATGACCGGTCAGTGACTGGTCAGGTGAAGATTAAGTTGACTGGTCAAATAGCAACAAGTCCAAAGTGGTCCCGGATACGGTCAACTTGCCCAAGTTGTACAGAATTTTAAATGTCCTTGAAATTTTAATTATGACACTTGATAATTGATATGTAATTGTCAATCACCTGTTTTTGGGCAAAGAAATTGAAGTCAATAGTCGGTAGTAAGAGAGACCAGTAGACTTTTTCATTTTCTGTTTGTTTAAAAAATGCCAAAAAAGTGGCAAAGAAACCTTCATTTGGGATTTCTTTGAAAAAAAAAAAAAGATTTGGCATTAAACAATATGCATAATGTCAGGATCTGTGGAATGAGGTTTCAAAACCATGCTACAATTGGTGGCTCGTAAAATTTAGGTTATGTTAGTATTGGAGCATGAAACCCAACCGATATTTTAAAGAAAAGAAAATATATATGTTTGTTGATACACCCTAAAGTATTGTTTGGGTCACATTCTTCAATACTAAGATATGACATAATTAAATTTCACCAGCCGCTACTGCATGCTACCTGTCTGACAAAACGTATATTAAAAAATTGACAAAATATGGCCCAAAAATGTGAAGCAATTATTCATTCCCAAAGAGAGCGCAACTCCAAAAAGTGCTACATTGGATAAATTCGTAACAAAACCAGCGCGCAACGAGAACATCTCTGATGAATATATATTTAGGCGAGCTTAGTTTAGACGATGGGGGTGAGAAAATAATAAAAATAATAATGTCAAAAAATTCTAATTTGCATAATTTCCTTCAACATCAGCCTCATTTATATAAGTATTACACACCATTTTGATGAGAAAATTATGATACATCCAATGGCACTTTTATTTTTTATTTTTAAAAATTACTGATTTCATGACTCATCTTGTTTGGTCACGATGATCCCGTCAGTGACAGAAACATTGTGACCGATCAACTACCCATCACTAATTAAATATTCTGTAAGGCAAAAGTGTCAAATTAAGTGTTTTCATCCATGGCTAAACTGATAACATGACAGATAAAAACAGTAGAATATAAGATTTAACATATATCTAAATATCTGATCTCACAAAAAAACACTGATTTCAAAAATGTAAAAATATAGGGTCTTCTATTTAAAAGAAAAATAAGTTTGGTTTGTCCCGCTTTCATGAGACCACCTGTATATTCTTTGCAGGTATTCTAAAAGATTTTAATTTATTGGCTACAACTTTTATTTGAAAAATTTTTTTCTAGCTCGAAAAATAACTAAAATATTTTAATTCTTAAAAATTAAAATACAATTTCGCAGTGTTACACAAGACTAAAAAAACAAACACCCAAATTGGAAAAATCGAATGTGTGTAAAATCAATTGCAACCATACTAATTGTAATAGTGTATACATTGGTCAGACAAAGAGATATCTCGAAGATAGAATTAAAGAGAATGAATATGACGTAAGAACATCAAAAGGTACCAACAAAACAACACACATAGCATATTCTACAGAAACTTGATCACAATTTTGATTTTATTAATTGTAAAATTTTAGGTACAGAAAACAATTAAAAAAAAAGATTACTCTTAGAAATGATAGAAATTAAAAAAAAACAGCGTAAATAAACGCACAGATATAGAAGGTTATATTTTAATATTTTAGGACAAAATAATAATTTTAAAACGTAAATATAATAATATTACAATTGTTTTTTGTGTACCTTCCTATTTGCGTGCGAGGCATTTTAGACCCCATCACATCGCAGGTTAAATTCACTAAAGGAACTCATTAGTCATTACTATAGTAACTATTTTAACGTGTATGTGTATTGTCTTGCCTATTTCATAAGTTTTAACTTTTGTTAAAAAAACAATTTAATTTATTGTAAGATTTATTTTATAATAATTATGAGATCGTGTTTCGTTACAAACTCCTATTTTTTTAAACACAAACAACATTATGAATGTAAGTAGTTTAAGTACAACTTTGTTATTATTCAAGCAAATAATTATTGTGTTTTATAAATTGCAGTGACCCTTGAAAATGAAAAAATAAATTTTTCGAACCGTCGGCATTAAATGCAATAAGTGTTGTTATTTTCCCATTCGACCTATAATCCCACAAAAACTCGAAGATCAGAAATTAATACAAAAATTCGTTATTTTCTAAATTAAAATAAGATCTAGGATACCAAATTTTTCAAGTATTTACCAAAACGATTGTTTTCAAAAGTAAAGTATATTATTAGTTGCTTATTTTAATGCCAAAGTGTATTCTACTGAAAAAATAACTTTTACAAAAACTTACAAAATAAATGTAGTTAACAGGAACTTTTAAAACATGGCCTTTTATACTTGGACAATAACTCATAGGATTCTAAGTAGAAATTGATATTCTAATATTGTTAGCGCCACCTATAGAAGATCTGAACAAACGGTAGCAGTTACCTTACTTTTCCTGTCGTACTAACATCTGGTAGTGAATGTTTAAATATACACAGTATAATATGTAGTCTTCTACATTCATTACCAGGTTTGTAACTCGGATAATACGAGGGTCGTTTAATAATTAATTCTACAAACTAAAAGAGTTTACCTGCAAAATAATAATCTTTTATAAATATTTACTATTTATTACTTTAAATAACCGGAGATACTAATAACCCAAACCAAAAATATATTCTATTGAGAAATTGTCAGATTTAAAAAACAGAAACGCTATTTTTCAAATTGGATTACATTTAAAAGAATGTAAATAGTATTAATTATACTGACTCGATAATGCGTTTAATAACATAAAACATTTGCAGCTCTGACGTCTTTTACGTACATCACTTTAAGTGCATTACTTAGAACTCCGATCTATATTTTACACATTGGATAAATAAACTATTATTTCCTTTACATTTTGAGTTTTCTTAAATACTCAAAATTATAGAAAAATATATATCGAAGTTCTGAGAAATTGATAGAGAGTAAAATTGGATATTTATTACTAGAATTTATATTTTCAGTGTAGCGGAAAATGTAAATTTTAATATTTGTACTAATACTGGCGCCTTCGCCAAAATCGAAAAAGTAGGAAATAGTTTTGTGGTCATGCAATAGGAGGATAAGTCAACTTATACCCAAATTCATTTTTTGGCAAAATTAAATTCCTAATAACAGCTATGAAGTGTTGCTAAGAGGAGATAAGTCTGTGTGAAATAGAGAGTAGGATTCTTTTTCTTTCTTTCGGCTTACAACCACATGAATAATTCATGGTTATCTAAAAAAATACAGTTAGTTACCCAGTATACCACTGGATAAATAAGCCTCTCTCAGTCAGAGTGTTTTTTTGACAACTAATATGGGATAAAAAATAATAACATATTTCCCTAAAGTTTCAAAACCGAATCTGTTTCCTTTTTCAAAATTATGTACTTTTCTTTTTTGTAGAATATGTCAAGAGTGAAATTTGACACATATATTTTTTGTTTATATAATATCCATAGATGCTTGCAAAAACTATTGATACTTAAAAATTATACAATATGGTCTGTTTTCAATTCTTCTTTTAACATCGGTAACCACGTTGTGCCAAAATCTACAGAGCAATGGGATAAACATCTTTCATCATTGAATAGAATTATTGCCGATGCCTTATTTTTTCTTTTTTTTGCTGTCCGTTTCCTTCTTTAACATTTTTGTCGAATCCCAGTTTATTTTATGTCCATTTTCCCAAGTATGTTGGCAAATTTTCGATTTTTCAATTTCACTCTTCCTAATATAACTTTTGTGTTCACCTGATCTTACGTTGACTCTCCCATATAATATTTATATATACACACAGAATATTGTAAATACAGTTTTTTTGAAGTTTGCTCACAACTTATCGGTTTTGTTTTTGTTAAAACTGATCTAAAAGTAGTACTCGTTAGAAACACTGTCTTACTATAAAATTTATTTCAAAACACGACGTAGCTTTTCAGATAAACCTTGTATATAAGGAATTTTTGTTGTGTATTGATATTCAGATTTTTTTGTACCGGATATTAAATATATTCTCAATATTTACTAAAGTTATCTCAACAAAAATTCAGAATATCGTTATTTATTAAATTTTTTTCTCATTATTTAATATTTGGTCAATCGTTGACATTGTTTTACCCTTTCATACAAACATTTAACAACACTAATTACTTGGTTCAATTTAAAATTTAAATATCTATTATTGATGAGTTATTTTTCTGTATACACTAATTTCAAATGTGTTATTAGTTTTTTTAACCAAAATATCCAAGAAGGGTAATTCATTATTACTCTTTAGTTCCAAAGTGATTTTAATGGATACTTCTTTATCATTAATGTTTTCTAAAATATGTAAAAACTCAATATTATGAGGCCAAATTGCAAAAATATCGCACAAGGTTTATCTGAAAAGCTACATCGTGTTGGGTAAGTTTCATATTAGAATGTATTTCAAACGAGTATAACTTTGAGATCCATTTTAACAAAAACAAAACCGATAAATTGTGAACAAAATTCAAAAAAATTGTATTTACAGTATTCCGTATGAGTGTGATAAACATTAGGCGGGAGAGTCATCCAGACCTCTCAATGTAATATTAGGTGAGTACACAAATCATATTAGGAAGAGTGGAAAATCGCATGCTTGGAAAACAGATATAGAATAAACTGTGATTCGACAACCATTTTAACGAAAGAAATGAGAGCAAAAAAAGAAAAATTAAGGAATCGGCAGTAATATTATGAACAGAAAATTTTCCCATTGCTTGTAGATTTTGGTACAACGAGGTTACCAATGTTAAAAGAAGAATGGAACAAAACAAATATTGCATAATTTTTAAGTACTATGTACTATGTCAGTACTATGGATATATAAACAAATAATATATGTGTCTAGTTTCATACATGACGTATTCTACAAAACGAAAAATATATAACTTTGAAAATGAAAACAGATTTGTCCCTGAAACTTTAGGGAAATTTATTATTATTTTTTGTCTCATATTAAATGTCAAAAAGCATCCTCTAAAAGTTGTAATTTCAATAATCATATATTGCTTTAGCCAAACAACCGTAACGCATAATAGATGATTGTTGTTGACATATTTCTTCTGGAATTAGTCAGAATTCTAAATTAAGTCTTTAACCAATCACACGTCTTTTATATGGTGTTGAATCTATGTTTTTAGAAAACGTTTACAAACTTTAGGACATTGCAGATGTTACAAAAATGTGTAGATACTAGCAGTACTAGTAGTAAGTTGACCTTTAGTTTAATGATAAATTCCCAGAAAATTCTTAACAAATGGCAAAACAGTTAATAAAAATAACTTCTTCTTTTCAGTATATATTTTTTTTGTGTTTGATTCTAGCAAAAAATTTTTTACTTATTACTAACTGTATTCAAGTGATCTAATTTTTATATCTACTATATCTGCAGAAAGGCATAATTCAACTTATATTTTTATTGCTAAATTCAAATTAGGACATTTTTGCAGTCATACTAAAAACATAATTAAAAAAAATTATTGAGTTTTAGGCTTTTTATATATTTGTGAGATAGTAATTACACTCATAATATCAGTTTAGTGGCCAAGCTGGTAACTTCAAAATCGAAATTAAATAGACATTTAATTGTGTGTGGAATAATATAAATAAATTTAATTTTAAAAAATGCGTAATATCCAAAATATCTCCTTAAAATAGGGAAGTTTCTACAGGCGATTAAAAAAACTTCAAAAACACTGTAGGGCAGAATTGTAACAATAAAGTAAAGAAAAAATTCCTATAAATCTGAGCTTTAAAAATGCTCCCTTAAGAGATCATAAACTACTCTTTTAAAGGGTGATTAATTTTAAACTTCCTAACACATTCTAAAGATCGATCGTTAGAAGGATATGAGCAAGTAGTAACGGCTACCCTTCGATTTTACCACCCTCATCATATTTTTCAGAAGTAGACGACAGATAATTTTTAACGATTAAACAGATACCAAATATCTATATTTAGAATTTCTTTTGACAAATTTTTGATAAAAATAATTATTATCTATCCTTCGAAAACCTAATATCTTTCAAGATTCATGATGAGGGAATTTTTTTATATTGATATCGGAAATCTGTCCTGGAACATTTTTAGCGTATTTTTTGAAATACCCTGTATTATATAATTGTCTAACTCGCTAACTAAAATTATTACCGAGGGGAGCATCTTTTTGAAATGTGACAATCCATAAATATTTTCCAAATGAATTTGCAAAATATCACAGTGTGCCCATGGATTGGGCCAGGAAGAGGAAAAATTTGTTTATTCGTGCTATTAGAAAAAGAGCCACCCTTGATGGAATACCCTGCTTCACCTTAAACCTGAAACTTTTTATTGTCGAATACTGGGTTTACCAAAAAAAAAAAACATAAATTAGAGTGTGGACAATTTGCGATAAAAAGTTTAAATTTTTTCAAAAAAAAATTGGTGTTGAGTAGTTGAAGCAAATATTGCTTATTTGAGTTTCTGTCTCACTGGAACGAACTGCGGTTTTTTGTGATCATTAGCAAATCTTTTGACCATCTACCATACTAAATAAATGTTTAAATTGTGGTTGTTTCTTTTATACACAAGGTGACTTATATTTTTTTTAATTTCTTCGTTGTATTATTTTATTATGGCTTGCAGTTTCTTCTTGGAAATTCAATGTTCTCAAAATATTCGCTTCAAATGCAAAGCGAGAAAGTTATATAGGGCAATAAGGGAAATGAACCATCAAAAAAAAAGTTAACATGTTTGGTATTTCCACAAATCACGGCGTTTCTTATATTCGGTACTCCACTAACATTCAAACTGGTTCTTAATGAACAAACTAATAAGGAAAAATTTTCGGCCAGACATGTGACGGTTTCCTCTATAAAATTGTTATTATTTCAGAATACACTGCAATAAAATATTACATTGTTTGTCTATCTGGTGGTCATTTCAATAGGACACTATTTTGTCATATTTAATATTTTTGCACAAAAATTGGTAGACTCGACTGGTGAAAAACAATATAGATAATAAGTCACATATGTCTAAAGCGTATCTGCTAGGGTTATATAAACTTTCGTGTTTTTGGTAAATAGAAAATAATGTTTATTAAAGTATTTTCTTAATTATAAAATGTGACACTTACAGGAAGTTCTCTAAATTCAGGCAAACTTTTATAGTAAAAGTAAATTTTGTGCATATATGTTGAATAATTTTTTTTGAAGAAAAAGACTGCTTTTAGATGTTTCAGAAATGTATTTCGATACACTCTACATATGTTTCGGCTTGTTAGGCCTTTCTCAAGAGCATTACAGATGAATATTAAAGATATGAGGGCAATTATTCTAATATTTATGCAATAACACATAATCAGGTTAAATTACAGGCATTTTCAGGGTAATAAAACCAAGTACCTACCTACTCGGATTTTAATTCAGTGGAAAATTCTTAATGCTTTATCTATTATAGGTGTGTTTATGAAATTTAGTTGGTCATTGGTGGTACAAGGATTGTTTTTTAAGGGATTTTTTTTATTTCTAGTTGTTCAAGAAGGTTTAATCGTTTTCCTTTTCTTCCTGTATGAATTAAATTTATATCCTCTGTGTCAATAAAATGGATATTTTCAATGCAATTAGTTGACATTCCTGTATTTTTATTGTTATTTAAAATTGATTTTTTTGTGTTCATTTACCCTATTAGCTATTCTTCTACCACTCTGGCCAATATAGACCCCGTTGCATCCTTACATTTAATTTCATATACACCCGATTTGTTAAGTTTACTTATTTTTTCTTTATTGTTGACCAAAATGCTTCTTAAGTTTGCTTTGTTTACGCTTATTGTGGAGATAACTAAATTATTTAATTTTCTACTAATTTTATCACTGTACTTCGAAATATAATTAATGAAATTATATATATATATATATATATATATATATATATATATATATATATATATATATATATATATATATATATATATATATATATATATATATATATATATATATATATATATATATATATATATATATATATATATATATATATATGTATATGCATATATAAATAAAATATTTTATTAACTATTTTTACATACGAGAGAAAATATTAAAAATTAAAAACAAATTACTTTTACAAAACTAAGGAGATAATTGAATATTTATGTATTTTACATCTTTAACGACAAGTAATATTTTAACATTACAACATAAAACCAAAGAGTGTATATAATCTTTGATAAAACGATACATAAAATATCGACTGCTGATATAATGCACTATTATTATATTACCTTGACCTATCGTCCATTAAAGAATGGTTAATGGTATTTAAAGTAATACGTAAAACACCTAATTTTAAAATATCGTATACCAACTGACGTATAAATAATTACACAGTTGCAAATGTTCTTTATTAGTTTTATTATTGCTTTATGCGGTAAGACGTTACACGTCTTGCATTAAGTATCAGCGAAAGATGACAAGTATTTTTACTAACAATTACGTAAGGTTTTTAATTGTTTTTCATTTAATTTCAACTTTTTTAAATTAATGCATTGGCGTCATTTCGAAATATCTGTATTACTTCAAAAATTTAATTATTTTTTTACAATAGAAGGTAAACGTTGTCCAAAACACGAAATAAGGGCAATAGTGGTCGCACATTTCCATTGAGTTGATGACTTGGATATAAAGCCTACTGCCCTGTCTTGCGGAGACCATATTATGTTCCTGAAATGACGAACTAATAAGGAAGTTTTGTAGCATGGCTATATAACACTATATTATTGTTAGTGCTGTGTTATTATATCTTCAAAGAAAAACAAAACTGTAATTCCAAACAATAAAAATTTAAAACTAACAGTGATTTTTGCACTACGGAGCAGTTCTTCATATAATTCAGATTTTGCTCGGGGAGCAAATGTACATTTTACAGGAGAGAATATGTACAATGTTTGTTCCAACAGCAGACTCAGATTAGTTTGAAACGGTCAGAAATATTCAATATTGGTACCTGCTTCATAGGTCGCTATCAGTCACTAAGACATCAGAGATGTCTGACTGTGTAATGGTCCATTTTTTTGAATTAGTGATTTGTACCAGATTCGTTATTGATTAACTAAAATGGTTTGAATTATACCTTAACCTCCAGACTCGCTTAAAATAATTTTATTATAAATTACTGTATTCACCTATGTAGTGACGCTACTGTGCGAATGGCACAGGGCTAGAACAATTTATACTAGCGCGCCGGTCGAATGTTTTTTGCGGAGTGTGGGGAATATGGCTTTTGAGTGCGCGTCGAACAGAGAGACGCTGGGTAGCCACAGCGAAGTGTGGATCAGGTTGCTGGCTGTTGTGATTTTTAGGTTACCTCTACCTTTACGTTACATGAGATCATGCAGAGCAACGATGCAAGGTGGATCGCTGAGTGATGTAATGTACTTTGGCATTATTATACGTTCAAGTATGTTATGTTACCTTTGTAGATGATTCAGAGCCATTGACCGGAGAGGTGATGTGAAATTGGCTGATACGGTTTTGTGAGGAGACGAGTTGGAGTCGCCGGCGAGAGTATTTTGTGGCCATACCCTGGCGAAGTTACTTTACCTTTCCTGTATCTGCAGTTTAGATGTCACCTCAGAGTTTGGAGTTTAGCAACTATGAAATAAACTACGGAAACTGAGCTAACACCTGGTAAGGCGTTATCATTTAGATTTTATCTAGGTACCTAATTAAAGCACAGTTTTGGCTGATGTCAGTTGACAATGCCGCCAAGTGTCGACACAGAACTCCAATGCAATAACTTGCATTGGAGTTCTTGACAAGAGGATATTCCGTAGTTACAAGTTTTCTGTTTTTAAAACTATAACCGTGACTTTTGACTAGCTGAAACTCTAGTGGACAATTAAAAAAAGTGGCGCCTAACAAAAACGAAAACACTCATTAAAGTAAGTGAGACATTTTTCAGTTTAAGTAACATTGCGGACTGCTTTGATTTTGTTAAATAGTAAGAATATTTTTTTACATTTTCTAGTCTTTGCTAGCTTCCCCGTTCTCCGAAAAGAAGTCTCATTTTGTTGTAGTATTTTGAATAAATGTAACTTTCAACTAAACTTCGCTTTGTTAATATCTTGCCTTAATTAGCAAGAAGAAGTCGTTATAACTGGTAGTAGCACCGACCACCAGAGGCATACACTTATCACTCACTATGTCTGTTTTGCTTGTCTTGTCTTTTCGATTACTTATGGCATACTAACGAGAACATAAAAGTTCGAAACCGGTCTATGTCTAGTGAGGAATTGACAAATGATCTTAGCTACCAAACAAGATTTGTAGGTTTAATTCAATGCAGGTCGGGGCTTTTGTCCGCTGAGTAGTTATTTCCTACAAATCTTATTCAGTATATAGTTTAGCCCACTAGGATTAGAGGTCGAAGCTCTTGGTACCTGCTTCGCAGGTCGCTATAAGTCACTAAGACATCAGGGATGTCTGACTGGTAGTTGCACTGACCACCAGAGAGATATATTTATTACTCACTATGTCAGTATTCACCCAGTTAAATATTAATGTAAATACAGTAAGCCTCGTGTATATGAGGCAGTTGAGTGAATATTTCTGAAGGTTTCAAACTGGTATGAGGCTATTGTTGGAACAAACCTACTAGAATAGCTCTGCACTAAACATAATGAGCTCCAAAAGAGATTTTGGGGGATACCCTACGTTATAGAGATTAACTATTTCTGCACCAAATCCGGCGTAATTTGATATATACTTTGAGTGCAAAAATGAATAATCAAGTATTTTATACAGAATATTTCTGCTCTCAACCGAGGTAATATTACGTATTTATTGTCAAAGATATTAATTCTTTTGAATGCAGTTGTGTCATATACTTAACTATCAAACTAGACACGAAAACTTTCTTAAGACTGTTTATACGAAGAATATGAATATCAAATTTATGAATCATCTACCTGACAACATTAAGCAAGAAAAAATCAATGGTTTTAAAATTTAAAAATAACCTTGCAAGTAAATGTTTCTGTAGAAAAATAATTAATTGAAATCACTAACTTAAATTGTACTATTTTAACTTGTGTTTGTGACAGTTGTCAGCTTTTTTTAGTTTTTGTATATTTACCCTTAGTGTATAATTGTATGTGTTATTCATTTATATGACTACAATATATCATTTTCTCTACTATTTATATATTTTCTTTTATATTGCCTAATATTGTATGTTCGTTATTGATAACTTGTTTAATACCATTTTATGGGTAAATAAATTATTATGGATTGGCATTGTATGAATAAATCAATTATTAGTATTTTAAATCAGATTTATTGTATTAGTTTTTTGTATACGGAATATATAGTAGATGGATAATAATAGTACATGAATAGGTTCAGTTTTTTTCAGAAGAAGAAATAATACTTTTATATTTTCAATATTAATATATATATATATATATATATATATATATATATATATATATATATATATATATATATATATATATATATATATATATATATATATATATATATATATATATATATATATATATATATATATATATATATATATAAATATATATATATATATATATATATATATATATATATATATATATATATATATATATATATATATATATATATATATATATATATATATATATATATATATATATAAATATATATATATATATATATATATATATATATAAATATGATTTGAAGGAAACAACTACTCAGCGGGCAAATACCCCGACCTGCATTGAATTACACCTTCAAATCATGATAGATCGATAGCCAATATCATTTGTCAATTCCTAACCAGACATAGATCGATTTCGAACTTATTTGTTCTCTTCAGTATGCCATAGGTTATGGAACAGACAAATGATAGTGGCCAACCTAGAGTTATATACTAACTATGGTAAAGTGAATAGTGGTGAGAGGTATGAAACTTCATATGGTCTGAATGCTACTATCCGACCGACATCCTCGATGTCTCTGTGGTGGATAGCGACTTGCATCACAGCAAGTACCGAGAGCGGCGACCCAGCCCAGGTGGACTAAACTAATGTGAGTAAATATGATTTGAAGGAAACAACTACTCAGCGGGCAAATACCCCGACCTGCATTGAATTACACCTTCAAATCATGATAGATCGATAGCCAATATCATTTGTCAATTCCTAACCAGACATAGATCGATTTCGAACTTATTTGTTCTCTTCAGTATGCCATAGGTTATGGAACAGACAAATGATAGTGGCTAACCTGCTAGTTATATACTAACTATGGTAAAGTGAATAGTGGTGAGGTATGAAACTTCTCATATGGTCTGAATGCTACTATCCGACCGACATCCTCGATGTCTCTGTGGTGGATAGCGACTTGCATCACAGCAAGTACCGAGAGCGGCGACCCCTAGCCCAGGTGGACTAAACTAATGTGAGTAAATATGATTTGAAGGTGTAATTCAATGCAGGTCGGGGTATTTGCCCGCTGAGTAGTTGTTTCCTTCAAATCATATTTACCTCACATTAGGATTAGTCCACCTGGGCTAGGGGTCGCCGCTCTCGGTACTTGCTGTGATGCAAGTCGCTATCCACCACAGAGACATCGAGGATGTCGGTCGGATAGTAGCATTCAGACCATATGAAGTTTCATACCTCTCACCACTATTCACTTTACCATAGTTAGTATATAACTAGCAGGTTGGCCACTATCATTTGTCTGTTCCATAACCTATGGCATACTGAAGAGAACAAATAAGTGTTCGAAATCGATCTATGTCTGGTTAGGAATTGACAAATGATATTGGCTATCGATCTATCATGATTTGAAGGTGTAATTCAATGCAGGTCGGGGTATTTGCCCGCTGAGTAGTTGTTTTCCTTCAAATCATATTTACTCACATTAGTTTAGTCCACCTGGGCTAGGGGTCGCCGCTCTCGGTACTTGCTGTGATGCAAGTCGCTATCCACCACAGAGAACGTCGAGGATGTCGGTCGGATAGTAGCATTCAGACCATATGAGAAGTTTCATACCTCTCACCACTATTCATATATATATATATATATATATATATATATATATATATATATATATATATATATATATATATATATATATATATATATATATATATATATATATATATAGTGTGGAAATTAAGTAACGCATAAATTCAGTAATTCCGTTGATATTAATTTTTGGAAAAAATCACGAAGGGGTATAGCGATTTTAACTTCAGCAAATATTTTCAGTCTATTTTCAGTTTCCTATGTCATTTATTTTTTAAGTTATGACGTCATCGACTTTTTTTTAAATGACAACCTATATTTTTTATTATTAATTTTGGTAGTAGTTTTATTCCGGTTCCGACCGTATAAAATTTTCAATGTTATTATTTGAAAAAATCGAGAAAACAATCTTAAACTTCATTAAATTGGGAAAATTTATCTAGTTGCCTAAGTTTGACGGAAAGTTATCGACGGCACATTCGTTTTTATTTTAAAATTATACAAATAATTGAAAAATCGAACTAGAAATTTATTATCTGCTCAATTCAAAGTTAGTAATAACGATAACTTCGTGATGCAAACATTGGTATAAAAAGAAACTAAATTGATTAACCAGAAAAAAACTCTAACAATATCATCAAACACAAAAAATAGGCACAGAAATAACAGTTGTTAAATACATTACACTAATTTTAGGGGCCAGTTGGTTTGGTGAAAAACAAGGTTTTTTTCCCGACTTATACATTTACACTAATGTTCAAATTGACGACCCTGTACCATTTGACAATACCCAAGACGATTATAGAATTCATTTCTCACATTATTGGGTCGATTGTTGTACACTTTACTTTTTAAGTACCCCCATAAAAAAGAAGTCTAATGGCGTTAGATCAGGAGACCTAGGCGGCCATTCTATCTGACCTCTTCTCCCTACCCATCTTGCTGAGAGAACTTGGTTCAAGTAGCGTCGCACAATAATTGCGTAATGAGGCGGAGCGCCATCTTGTTGTAACCAAATGGGATTATTTGGTAGGTCAGGGTTATTTGCATTGAGGAATAATGCAGCTAATAGGCATCAATTTCAACTGTAAAAATTGCAGGTAACTATCTCCAGTCAAATTGTTTTCAAAAAGAATGGACCTATAATTCTGTCACCAATAATTCCTGCCCAAACATTAACTTACTGAGGATATTGGGTATGACTTTCCTGTATCCAATGGGAATTGACCCTAGCCCAATATCTACAATTCTGTATATTGACATGGCCATTTAAACAAAATGTTGCTTCATCCGAAAATAAAACAGGCTGGGAAAACATTGGATCGCGGTTGCAAATTTCCATCATTTGTTCACAAAATTCTTGCCTACGATCAAAGTCATCTTCTGTCAACTTATGAACCAAGTACACCTTATATGGGTGGAATTTTTTAACTTTCAAATGTTTTAGAACTGTAGTGGGGCTTATATTGTGGTTCAAAGCAATGCTTCTACTAGTTGAATGTGGATTGTTTTCAATTTCTAGTAGCACATCAAGTTGTGCATCTTCATTTAATGTCGCCGGACGTCCAGTTTTTGCAAGATTCTTTACAACGCCATGTTCCCGAAATTTTTTTTCAATCCTACTAATTGTTCATTAATTTATGGGCTGATCCGGGTATTTTTCTATAAAAAGATGACACACTTCTTGATGTGTTCTAGCTCTGTCGCCATAAAAAATCATTATTAACACTTCAATTCTCTGTTTGTCGCTCAATTGTACCATTTTTATTAATAAAATAGTTTTTCTAATTTAGAAAAAACAAAATAATAACACTTATTCTATTGTGACATTTACAAATTGTGTAATTCTGACAGCCGTAACTAATGTGATACACCGGCAACTAGATAAATTTACCCAATTTAATGAATTTTTATTATTTGAACTTTAAGACTGTCTTTCTAGATTTTTTTCAAATAATAACATATTGAAAATTTTGTACGGTCGAAACCGAAATAAAAACTACTACCAAAATCAATAATAAAAAAAATAGGTTATCATTTAAAAAAAAAGTCGATCACATAACTTAAAAAATAAATTACATAAGAAACTGAAAATAGACTGAAAATATTTGCTGAAGTTAAAATCGCTATACCCCTTCGAGATTTTTTTTCAAAAAAATTAATATCAACGGAATTACTGAATTTATGCGTTACTTAATTTCCACACTGTATATATATTATGGATACTGTATGTATCTCTTGAAATTTTAATAAAAAATATGATATATTTGTATGTCTCTTAATCAAAAAATCCTAATAAATATTCATACCATTTCCCAGTTTCTATAGAAAATAAAGTACGTTTTTTTCTCCATTTACAAGGCGGTTGTTATTTTCAAACAACTATTGGCAAAATAATGTTATCAATATATTTTTTTAAGTGAGCAAACCATAAATAATTATACAAATAAAAGCAGTCCTAGTCATAGGTAACTAGATAACCAATTTACCTTAAGAACGAGGTAAATCGTAGATTAAAGAAGTAATTTTTATAAAATTCATTTCTAAAATGTTTTGTTTTCGAGAAATAAAAATGATGAAAATTGTAAATAAATTACATTCTATATTTATGTAAATATAAAATTATTATTTTACCTCTTTATGCAATTTTCTTATCCTATTATTTAATTAAATCCATAAATTCTCAGCTGCAAGCTGACTAGTCGGTTTTTATTATCTGGGAATTCCGAGAAATTTTTTTAAATTAGACCATATTCAAACATACAATTGGTGTGTATGTTCATGTTCATATTAGGAATTAAAAATGCATTGTAGACTAAATAATGTTAAGGAAAGAAAATTGATAAACCGGCTACGCTCGCAATTGCATGAGGTAAAATATATCCCGACATATCTTATCTGATCTAAAAATAGTATTACACCGTAGTCCTGAAAAAAGGAGTGGCATTTATGGCATTCTAGGAACTATTCTAGGGCGCCTACACACAGTGGCGGCACTTTTAACAACTTAATAAAAGAGCTGTGTCAACTTGTTAGCATTCAATTTGTGGTAATGTTATTTGCGAAAATTAATTTTATAGTACTCATCCATTCGTACACTGAACACAGATACATAATTTTATTGTAATGATAAATGAGATCTACGAAAAAACGAAATCATAATTTTATAAGACCAAAATAGTTTCCGCGTTGATGGTCAGTCAAGGGTTGGCACCATCTGGAAATGACTAAATAAGTTTTTAATATTTTTAGATGGTCAAGTTGGTTGACGAAAAACGCATCGTGTGAAGTATCGAATTTTTTGGACTTTGTGAAACCTATTTCAGTGTTAATGTTATCACATCAAAAATTCCAACTCATAATTAAAATTAAAATGTGGTCACATGATGATGGAAAATACGACTAGTTTAATTAAATTTCAGATTCTTTTTTATGGAGACCATTGTATTACATACAGCCATCATAACTAAAAAAAGGAGTGTCCTTAAGTTGATTAACTATAATCACAAAGCTTTTAAAACCACTGTTGCGCTATTGTCTCAAGTTAAAATATTGTCATTATAAATCAGTATTTAAGCAATATCGATTGGGAGGAAATATTACACTTTAAATTGTTTGTTCGAGAGTTATACGAGATTTTTAATTTCGTCACTGAGACTTACCAGGAACTGCATCGATCGATATAGGAAAAAGTACGCACTAGAAAATTTTGAAAATTTAGGGAGCTACTAACGGCAGTGTAGTCAATCCAACTAAAATAATTACAAGCATCTGGCACTTCCGGTTATACCGGAAATCGATACGAACTTGCTTATTTTAAATGGAATACCCTATATATTTTAGAGTTTTCGAAAAGAGCATAAAATTCTGAGTCAAAAAACAGTAATAAACAAATAAACAAATTGAAAAAGTCTTCGTGGATGTAATTTAAATGCGGTGGCATTTGGTAGTGAGAGTCTAGTTGAGCCTTTCATACTTAATTTCCAATAAATATCTACAGACAGGTATTTTTCCTGATACTTGGAAAATTGCTCAAGTTTTTCCAGTCTTCAAATATGGTGATAAGGATAATGTACCTGTAGGCTCATATTATCTTGGCAAAGATTTTTAGTCAATAATTAGACATGAACTTTTTTTTTTTTCGTAAAAAATCATATAAATGGTCATCAGCATGGTTTTTACCGCAAGAGATCTATTTTTTCTACCTTGGAACTTTACATGCAGGATATGTATGACATAATGGAGGATGGCGCCTCTGTATGTGCTCTGTATACCGACTTTTCTAAAGCAATCGGTCAAGTAGACCAACCTACGTTAATTACCAAACCAAGAAATGTCGATGTACATGGTCAGCTGTTGCAGTTCCTTTACTCGTAACTTAGTAACAGATCTCAATATGTAGCCATAAACATTTTAAATCTTATACAATAAATGTGACATCAGGAGTATTCCAAGGTTCCCACTTGGGGCCTCTTTTATTTAATTCTTTTATGGATGACATCGATACTTGTTTTACTTCTACTAAACACACCGAAAAACACACTGTTTATGCAGATGATCTAAAAATCTATGAAAACTAAAATCAATTGAAGAATAGAGGGAAATTTGTACTGATTTGAACAAGTCCTATAACTACTGTACACTGAACAAATTTTCTACCAACCTAAATAAACGTTATTCTATTTTATTCACAAGATACTTAAATACACCCTTGTCTGTACCTAAACAATGCTCCAATTAAGGTTGGGTGTAATGCTGAAATCTAAATTATCTTTCGAAACACATTGAATTTATTGTTAAAAAATTATTACGTAATACTGGATTCATATTAAAAGTAACAAAAGGTTTTAAAAATTATTTTCATTATTATTTTATGTCTATAGTTCTTCGAATTATAGCTTCCACTATAGAATCCGGTGTAAAATAAATACATACTAAGAATAGAAAGGGTTTCTTAATGCTTTAAATTATACATCCAATAGACATAGGTTTGTTGTGAGTGGGTCTCAGTAGACCCTCTACTGCGCCCATCAGCAGGCCTATTGTGGCTTCCAATAGACATAGGTACTATTTCGCTATGAAAATAATTTAACTTTCTATAACTTAAGCAGTCCTTATCGTCAAGAAGATTTTTCACTGATGTTTGTTTTCTTTATGATTGATCGATTTATTGCTTAAATTGTATCGTTTTAATTGTAATCCATATACAGGGTGGGGCAATAGTGCGTCGGACCTCGATATCTCGAGTTCTACGATAACTAGAAATTTTTTGTAAAATTGCAAGTAAACTAGATAAAAAAGTCTATAATTGGAAATTATTTTCGAACATACGAAAGCCAAGACGAAATTACAGAACCAAGTGCCTTTTTTTTTAAATGGAACGCTATGTATATCTGTACATTTTTTGAAGCCTCTTTCTAGGCTCTATTCATTCCTATATTATTATTGGCTATCTCCCAACCACTTTGATGTAATGAATTTTTTTTGTTGAAATAATGCCATCTGCAGATGTATATTAAAAAAATCACCACAGTCACAATTATGGGTTTTAAGAAAAACTTATGTGAATATCAGTTACGAGACATCTAATTAATGTCTTTGAATCATTTTCATTTCCTAAAAATTTACAGGGTGGCCAAAAATTAGTATTTAATTAAGAACTTTTTAAATTGAATTTTCTCAATTTTTTCAAATGGAACACCCTGTATATTTTTCAACGATGTGATGTAAAAATGAAAAACGAACATTTTTTGTAAGTACTTCCCTATGGATAATTGCAACCATTTTCGTTTTATAAATAAATAAGTGTTTCCAGAAATCTATCGAGAAGGTTTTGGAAGCTGCTAACATCAGGAAGCCTTCTTTCAGGATAACATTGGTGATAAATTCTATTGGCAAGTAAACAATTTCTGTCTAACTCGCCCAAAACAAAAGTCATGTCTACAAGTTCCGCTTTATTAAAATTCATATTGTAAAATTCCAAATATTTTAAATTCAATACAAATTGTAACCAACGACCGATAAGTGTGATAAATGCTCCTTTGCACACGACAATTTATACCAAACTGAGGTTTTATTGCTTGTCGAATAACGAAAACAGCAAAAAATGTACAAAAAACATTACAGTAAAGGACTGGTTAAATACTATTTACTCATTTCAATGGAAATGGTGTCACTAAATGGCCTCATTTCAAAATTGCATAAAGACGTGTGTCAATCAAAATGGGCAATACGTCGAACACCTATTACTAATTTTTCTAATAAATTATTTGAAGGAACCTCTTTTTTTAAGTTTATTCTTGAATTTTACACTTACTTATTTATAAAACTAAAATGGTTGCAATTAGCTATAGGGAAGTACTTACAAAAAATATTCGTTATTCATTTCTACATCACACCGTCGGAAAATATACAGAGTGTTTCATTTCAAAAAATTGAGAAAATTCAATTTAAAAAGTTCTTAATTGAAAAATAAACACTTATTTATTTATAAAACGAAAATGGTTGTAATTAGCCATAGGGAAGTACTTAAACAAAAAATGATCGTTTTTCATTTTTACATCACATTGTTGAAAAATATATAGGGTGTTCCATTTGAAAAAATTAAGAAAATTCAATTTAAAAAAGTTCTTAATTGAATACTAATTTTTGGCCACCCTGTACATTTTTAGGAAATGAAAATGATTCAAAAACATTAATTAGATGTCTCGTAACTGGTATTCACATAAGTTTTTCTTAAAACCCATAATTGTGACTGTGGTGATTTTTTTAACATCCATCTGCAGATGGCATTATTTCAACAAAAAATTACATAAAAGTGGTTGGGAGATAGCCAATAATAATATAGGAATGAATAGAGCGTAGAAATAGGCTTCAAAAAATGTACTAATATACGTAGCATTCCATTTAAAAAAAAGCACTAGGTACTGTAATTTCGTCTTGGCTCGCCCTGTATGATCGAAAATAATTTCCAGTTATAGACTTCTTTATCTAGTTTACTTGCAATTTTTTAAAAAATTTCCTAGCTATCGTAGAACTCGAGATATTGAGGTCCGACGCACTATTGCCCCACCCTGTATATCTAGAAGTAGAAAAACGTTTATTGATAAATAATGTACACAATTTTTTTATTAAGTTCTCTTCTCATAAGATATACCACGGCGTACAACAATTTATTTTGCTGTAATGTTTATTAATTAGATATATTTTGGTTAAATTTCACATTTAAAAGTTTTCAATAGATACCTGAGTGCATAAAATTTCCATCTATTGTGTTACTTGATATCTTGCCCTGTCTGGCATAATTGATGGAAAATTATTATTTTACTTCGAATCGACTTTCAATATTGTAGGTATTAGGATTTTTGTCAATTTAAATATAGTTTTTAGGCTAGTAGCACAGATTTTGCCAAATAAAAACTATTGCTGTTTTATTTATAGACTGATTATCCTTTAATTGAAAATCTGGTACCAAAAGCTTACCTGGTGTGCAAAAATGCTGTATTTTAATTTTAACACTTACCTGAAAAAAAAGGAAAATGCAATTAATAAAAATAATTACAAAACACTTTTAATTTATGTTAATAAAATGGACAAATGATAATAGCAATATATTATTCATTTGGTAGGTCCTAAAATAAAGATAGATACGGTTAATTGTTTGAATAAAACAGTAGTTGTAATATATCTGCTACTGGGAAATATATAATGAAAGTTTAGTACTTCTAAACATAAAATAAATACGTGAGATTTGAAAATTTCTATTTTTGTATCATTATTTCGATAGCTAGATACTAACTAGATAAACACCATTGTTTTATCTATTAATAAACAAACGAATATAATGAAAGAGAAATTATCTCATAATTGAAATGAATACTTATTCTTTAAATTATTTAAACACGTTTGTCAAAAATTCACTTTTAAAATATTAACATATTAATTTTCTTTAATTCTCACAACATTCTTTTCCATTTTTACATACTTGTATGGTGTGTTTAGTTTAATTCAATTTTTTTTAAATGTTTCTATTTTCCGGTGGTTCCTTTGTAACAAAGTTTTTTAAACATATACATTTATCCCATTTATTTTGTTTTCATATATCGTATGAATGAAGAATGGTCACATTTTAATACGTAATAATTGTTTTCATGGCGCAGTAGTACTGAATTCGACATGTAACAGTTTTCAGGATATCGGCAGCAAAAGGAGCTGCAGATGAACTTGGGTCATATTTGACATCAATTGAGGAGGCTGGGTGCTGATGTAGAGTCGGTCACAGAATGAAGTCGGAAAGCCCGAATCAGAGCTGCTGACCGGGCAGTAAGTCGATAAACTTCACATCGATGTTTACTATAAGAACTTAAAGACACCGGGTTTATCAACAAAACTGACGTTATTAAATATGATTTGAACGAAACAACTACTCAAATACCACGACCTGAATTGGATTATACCCTCAAATCATGATAGATCGGTAAGCATATGAGAAGGTTCACATACCTCTCACCACTACTCAATTTACCATAGTCAGTATATGACTAGCAGGTTGGCCACTATCATTTGTCTGTTCCATAACCTATGGCATACTGAAGAGAACTAATAAGTTCGAAACCGGTCTATGTCTGGTTAGGAATTGACAAATGATATTGGCTACCGATCTATCATGATTTGAAGGTATAATCCAATGCAGGCCGGGGTATTTGCCCGCTGAGTAGTTGTTTCGTTCAAATCATATTTAATAACAGTAGTTTAGTCCACCTGGGCTAGAGGCCGCCGCTCTCGGTACGGTATATGAGAAGTTTCACATACCTCTCACCACTACTCAAAACTGACGTTCATAATATCAGTCAGACTAAAGTCGAAGACCGAGGAAGTTATTGTGTCAGCATGTCAGAATGATCATCACTTTGGTCTACCGTAGCCGCATATAGAGTGTATCTGAAAGATTTTTTAAATCAACTGTAGGACGTACTGTCAAGCGCCGGATTCATTCATACACTTACTTTTTCTATGCCCCATATACGCGATTCAGACTACATTCACAGACATCACGCGGCATTATGAGTGCCATATTACTAACTGAGGTATTCGTATAATGTGGACCAAATACTAGTGCCGCCTTACGTCCCTGGAGCTATTGAGTCCGTTGTTAAGAACTGAATTACCGTATTTGTAGGAAATGCTGCTAGGCGATTCGAAGCCAATAGGCCTGATATAGTCTCTCTTTCGACCATCATACCAAGGTGATGTATCTTATCAGGTTTTCAGCACCTACATAGAAATACATCACCTTAAGGGAAAGAGAAAAGCGAGGAAATATCACGATCTTCGTTATCAGCCCTGAGTACCCAAACTACTCAGTCAAGATTGTCGTCCTAATAATACGTGTATTTGCAAGGACTGATCCTGCGCCGCTCTCGGAAATGAAGATCATACTTGGCAGATCAAATGCCGAAGATGATTTCTCCATCTGCTTAGGGTACATGATTCCGTAATCTACAGTCACTAACCCTGCGGGAGTGGCTGTAGTTAATTTGTTCACACGACTCGCAATTGAATCAGGGCCGTGGAAGAATAACTTCGTTTCGGGAAACCAAGAAAATAAATAATAAAAAGTTATGTAACTCGTATTTTGTATCCGATAATGAATGAAATATTTGTTTACTAAAAATATAGGGGCATGGTAGTCGAGTGGGTAAAGCGCTTCCAGCTATTTACGTGGTACTGAATATCGATGGTTCGAATCCATTCCGGAGCAAGTTAGAAATTTTATTTGTAATTCGTTTTGGATTAAGATGGAAGAGAACTGTCGATGCCCTAGATGTGGTTCGGACTCCACAATAAACTGTAGAGTCTCGTTTTTCTTCACTCAACACAAAATCATAGGATTTCCTAGGAGTTACGGTGACTTGAGAGGCGTTTAAGAAATCATTTTAAGAATACATTTTTTTAAACATTTAGGCCAATGTACCCTATGACATATAAGAAAAAATTGTTATTAACTAATACTTAATGTCCTCCACACAATTCATTATACATTTTATGTAATTGTGTTATTGTTGTTTTTATAGTAGGCGCACCTTTTTATTAAAATCGGTTAATTATACGGTATTTGTATGTAAATTTTCAAAATCTGCAAGTACACATGATTCATTTGTTTCGCAATTTCCGATTGTTAGTATTTCGATACAACTGAGACATCTAGACATCTTCCTACCTACATTATAGTTATTAGACGATACAGTATTATAATGTTTCATTAAGATTAATCAATTTTATCACACAATTTAAAAGACTAGAAGCTGGAATTAAATATATTTTCTCAAAAATATCTTTCCTAGATAACGAATGATTATAAATAGTTTCTAATTGTCAAATTTAAGGTTTTGTTTTAAATTTAAATAATTAAAAAGGTTATAAAATGACACTAAATTTCTAGTGATTATAATACCAATGTCTGGACTATTAAAAAATCGACCTTTTTTACGCTCGTTTTTTTAATTGAAAGTTGTCGAAATAAAAGAACTAATGATAGATTTCGAAAGTATGAACTTCTCTCTACATTTTAAGACTAGAAGAGTTATACCAGTTTATTAATTTTGGAGATATAGCGACTTCAATAAAGACCTACATCCAATTTTTAAAATGTTGAACAAAAAACAAACTTTGATATCTTGCCTGCCAATTCTTTATTTCTCAACTAATTTCAATGAACTTGATCTTATTGTGTAAGCAACAGAATCAAGAAATTGCGAAATAATTACACCGGCACACAAAAAAAAAGTTGTTTGTACATTTGACGCCACCTACCTCCCAACATGTATTTCGACACGCTGAATCCGAATTTGAGGTCAGTTTGGACCGTACACCCTCAAATATCGAGTAAATTGAAAAACCGTAAAAAATAGCGAAAATTGGGTGTTTCGGTAATAAAAAAAATTTTGTGGATCTAAACCAAGCCTAATTTTTATGTATTTCGATCCGCTGAATACGAATCTAAAGTATATTTAGACCATAAGCCGTTTTAAATCTAAGTAAATTGTAAAAAACCCTCGAAAATTGCTAAAAATGGCAAAAAATTGTGATTATGTTGATGACATGTATAAAGATCGATGTGTGTATTGCTTTACATTATTGTAATTATACTAAGAATCGAATTACAATAGACTGAGTTATTAAAAAGTTTAAACAGTGCACTGTTTAAACTTTTTAATAACTCAGTCTATTGTAATTAATGTAATGTAATTAATAATGTAATGTAATTAATTTCCACACTGCAGTGTGGAAATTAAATAACGCATAAATTCAGTAATTCCGTTGATATTAATTTTTTGGAAAAAATCTCTAAGGGGTATAGTGATTTTAACTTCAGCAAATATTTTCAGTCTATTTTCAGTTTCTTGTGTCCATTTATTTTTTTATGATGTCAACGACTTTTTTTTTAAATGACAACCTATATTTTTTATTATTGATTTTGGTAGTAGTTTTTATTCCGGTTCCGACCGTATAAAATTTTCTATATGTTATTATTTGAAAAAAAATCTAGAAAAACAGTCTTAAGGTTCACATAAAAAAAATTCATTAAATTGAGAAAATTTATCTAGTTACCGGTGTATCACATTAGTTCGATTTTTTAGCTATTTGTATAATTTCAAAATAAAGACGAATGTGCCGTCGATAACTTTCCGTCAAACTTAGGCAACTAGATAAATTTTTCCAATTTAATGCACACACGCACACAGACATACACACGCACACGCACACACACACGCACACGCACACACACAAACACACACATAAGCGCACACACACACACACTGTATATACACAATCCAAAAATCATATGAAAAATGTGTTGCTGCCTTAGACATATAGTATATTGCCTAAAACAATGGCTACAAGAACATGACTAGCATTTCTGCTGAAAAATCTGCCATTATGATCTTCACAAGACATACGTTACAAAACATTAATGAACTAATATTATGTGATCTGATTATACCTATTGTCAAATAATATAAATACCTTGGCATGGTACTTGACTCGAAACTTTTATGGATCAAACACATTACTCAAGTAAAAACCAAATGTCAAAAAGGTATCAATATATTAAAATGTGTTACCAAAAGTAAATGAGGATCTGATCCGAAAATAGCAATAATGTTGTATAAGTCATATATATGATTTATAATAGATTATGGTTGTGTCTTATACGGATCGACTTCCAATTCTAACTTGTTAATTATAGATCGAATACAATTTAAAGCTATAAGAAGATGTATAGGCGCAATGAATTCGTCTCCATGTCCTGCAATCATATCCGAGGCTCAGGAACCCTCTTTAAACCTTAGAAGGAAAGTCTTGGCCGACAAGACGCTAATTAAAATTAGAACTCTTAACATCAATTATCTACTGTATAGCATATATAAAATTAATTTAGATATGACTGATCAGTATTGGACTAATAAAAATTGTCCGCCACTTGTAAAAAATGCTTTCCAAGACACCAATACATACGAAAGTATGATAATCAACATTTAATAATATCCAATTTTCCAAATAGAATACAATGTATTAATGTTCAAACCATCTGTTATATTCCCTATTTATGCCAATTTTGCTAGAATTAATACTAATAATTCTCTTATCAGTAATCATGGTGAAAGATTAACTATATATACTGATGGATTTAAAACAGATGTTGGAACAGGTTGTGCTTTTGATGTAGCCAACAACAAAATGTCTTGCAGCTTCCATATTTCTAAATTGTCTTCAATTTATACTGCTAAAACGTATGGCATGGAACGTGCTTAAATTTGGATAAGTGAACATTGGGAGAGAGACTCGATTATACTTTCAGACTCCAAAACAGTACTTCAGCTATTGGAGGTTCGATATATAACAGTTATAAGCATACCTTAATATGTAGTATAAGTTTATTATATAAACTACATGAAAGTGAAAAGAACGTTACCTTTATCCGGGCGAAAGGACACACAGGAATTTCAGGAAATGAAATTGCTGATAAAAAGGCTAAAGAATCAATTGACAGTTCAAAAATTACAAACGTAGTTAGCATGCTTGATTTATTTAGTACTTCGAGGCACAAAATTCATAAAAATGGGAAAACATCTGGCTAACTTATTTTAAATCCTCAAGCAATTCATATACACATATTCATCCCAAATTTGTATTGATATTTTACATATGTTTCTGTATAATATATCAAAAAGTTACTCTACTACAACTATAACTAGACCTAAACTTGGACACGCTAAAATTCCAAGTCATCTAAATAAAATCGGAATTGTCAATTTCCCGTTATGTAGTTGTGATAACATTTCTGCTGCCGATTTAAATCACATCTTATTTTCTTGCAAAAATCATAGTAATACTATTATACAGTTTATGTCTTTTCTAAATACTAAAAATATATACAATTTCCAATTAATTTGACAATACCGTTAAGCAGCAATAATAAAGTTATCTTCGACAGTTTGGTAAAGTTCTTTAAAAAAATTAAAATTAGTTTATAATTAACGACTGAAAAAGTATTCTGTGGCTAATGGAATTTTCCAATGCCATAATTTACTCACTCACTACTTGACAATTAATCCTAATTTGAATGATTAATAATGTCATTTGTTTTGCAAAGCTAGATTTTCTAATGATCTCTTTTAAGACGATAATCTGCACATAGAATTTTAACTAGAAATAACTCGCACACGGCTTGTTAGTAGTTTAATATTTTTTCAAAAACGTTCAGTAGTGTACAGCATTTTTCTAGAAAAAGGGTATATAACCCCCGTATCTACGACAATGGCTTCCGTTACCTATTATTTTTGACTTGAACTGTAGATGCACGTTTATACAGAAAGGTAGTGTGTCAAATTTGAAAATGATAGCCTTGTCTTCGCTTATACAGCTATTAAATTATAAACTTTTTTTTACTGAAACTTCTACACCCTGTATCTAAGTTATGACACATTTTATGTTATTATCGAAGAAACTCCAATTAATTATTTTTATGTACTCTATACATTCCTGAAGTTTCTGCCTTGGAAACTGGATCACCATGTATATCAAGATGTAAACTACAGTTTTTCTGTTTAAATACTGTGACATTTTCCAGTGAGGCCTTAAATTAAGCTGTAAAATATATGCTTACTAAGCCAGCAGTAGCTGTATAATAAATCTCCACATCAGAATATATTTTAAATTAATCTGCACATTACTTGATCAAATTTGAAGCGTAATGACAACGTTGAGCATATTAAAATAAAATATGTGTTTTATTTAATTAACCATGAACATTGTACATTGTTAATGAATGACAATGAGTTATTTAGGTAATAACCTTATCTCGTTTTTGTTTCCCTTTAATTCTTTTATGGTAGATAAAACAATTATGATTTCATTATACTTTTAATTATAAAGCGAGCATTACAGATATGCCTAACAAATAAAAAATTAATGAGAATCTAATGTTATTATGACCAATAGTATACGAATACTTGTACAAGGTGCGATAAAATATATTGAACATTTTATTTCTTAGTAGATAAGCTATGAGAGTTCTGAGACAAAATCCCATGTTATTTCCTATGGAGGTTCATTTTGTGGAATTTCTTAAAAGGGGGTCGGTTTAACTGCAATCGAATTAAAGGGAATAAGTCATAAGTCTAGAGGGTACTAGGGATGTTTATAGTCGTAATTATAATTTGAAAAATATGTTGGATCACAAAAGGTATAAAGGTCTCTTGTCAAAGTAAAAGATGTTTATCATACTTAAAAAAGTTTACAAGCCAGTATTTCATAAACTACTGTAACACTTATTGCAAATTACTTAAAAAAATCATAAGTCCAGCCAAACAAAATCATGTAAACAATATAATATTAAACGCTGATAATAAAAGTCACGTGGGACGTTATAAATAATACAATAAAAAGAAATAATATTTCGGTTTCAAATAATACAAAAATAAATATTAACAACGAAGAAACATCAGACCTAATCACTATTGCTTTCGAATTTAAAAATTGTTTTATATGTGCTGCTGGAGATTTGGTCAGAAATTTAACTAATCATCACTCATCAATGAATTATCTGAAATAAATAAATTTTAACTTTTTAAATTCATTTCAGATTTTTCCAGTTATAGATTTTGATACTACTCGAATAATACATAAACTTAAACCAAAAAAATCAATTGAAGTTGACGATGTTCCGATCGTAATTGTAAAAGAAAATAGAGATACCTTAAACAAAACTCTTACATTTTTGGTCAACCTTTCATTAACTTTAGGTATTTTTCCAGATTGTTTCAAATACGCTATTATATAAAAAAGGCAATAAAACGTTAATTTCAAATTAGAGACCTTTTTCTCTCATACCCGTACCTTCAAAAATACTAGACGTAGTTGTTAGAGAACAACTAGGCTATTTAGAAAGTAAAAACATCTTTCAGTACGGTTTTCGCAAAAACTGCAGCACATCAGATGCTACGTTTGAACTTCTAGATAATATAAGTAATATAATAGAAGATAAACAACTGCCTCTTGGAACATTCTGTGATTTATCTAAGGCGTTATTCTATACTATTAAATAAATTGAATTACAATGGAATCAGAAGAATAACAAACAATTGGTTTAAATCATACCTCGAAAACCGTCAAATATTAGTAGAGGTTTGCTAGCATAATAATATTTCACGCACGAAATATTACTCCCATCCCGAGAATATTAAATATGGAGTACCCCAGGGTTCCATTCTGGGATCAATATTATTTTTAGTTTATATTTATGATCTAGTTTATAATTATTAATCAGTAAAATTGTCACTAGGTATATGCAGATGACACAAGAATTTTACTTAGCAACTCAAATATCGAAAATTTAATTATAACAGCACAAATTAAAATCAGCGACATGTCTGACTAGTTCACATCTAACAAATTATTACTTAATCTAAAAAAACCGTCAATATGTTATTTCAAAATATACCGTAAAATACATTGATCTCAAATATAGGAAACATCGAACCCGTTTACAGTATAAAATTTCTAAGCGTGCATATTGTTGAAAAACTGGATTGGAGACTTCACATAAATGTAATCAATAATAATTTGTCTAGTGCAGTTTTTGTCATAGTGATTATAAAAAATTGCATCAGTTTTGATGGAGACAAAACAATATACTATGCGTACTTCTATTCCTCTTGCAATATGGGATTGAGTTTTGGAAAAATTCAACAAATGTAAACAGTACAATTTTAATTCAAAAGCGTGCCATACGAACCCTGTATGGCCTAGGTAGATACGACTCATGTCGCAATTGCTTTAAATTATTACAAATCTTCACTATAACTAACCTGTACATATATCGCCTATCCTTGGCAATATTAAAAGAAAATATAATTTAATAACGCCATCACAAATCCACACACACAATACAAGAAATAAAGATATATATCTACCTCCATTTTATAATTATAATGTTAGCCGAAATGGTCCTCTGCACATAGGGATTACAGATCTTTAATCATTTACCACAGCATATTCAAACAATTACAAATCTAAACATATTCAAACGTGAATTAAAAACTGTTTTGTCACCTCACGCATTTTACACTTGTAACGAAATTGCAAGCCATTTCATTCCAGCTTGTTGTTGTCCACGATGAATTAAGTTTCAGCCAGTCTAGTCCAGATGGCGCCACTGATTTCTACTGGGACAGGTGGTTTTGCAGATTTTTGCATTAAAGATCTATCTATCTTTATTGCTCATACTGTACTCTCAAATGTTTGTCTCTTTCCAAACTATAATCCAGTTTAGGTAGCAGAACACGACAATGCTACTTCCTTCTTACTAGTGTATCGTTAAGAACGAAAACATCTCTAGTTCAGCGGTCTGGTAAAATTTATATGTTTTCTGGTGTTATCATTTGATTTTATGATCATCATTATTTAAAAAGTTGCTATATTGATTTAAAGTACCTTTGAGATAATTTTCAGAATAATATCGTACCGTAATTATCTTAATTTACGCCTTGGGAATTTGCTTTTCGGTGATCAGTTCACCTTGGTTGTTATTTGTAACAGCCGTCATTAATATTGATTATCATCGATTTATCGTGCCTTGTTGGCAATTTAGGTAATATCCCTCTGATATTGTAATAATTTCGTGTGCTAATTTAAACTAATTTTCGGTTATTGTAAATTTTAGATTTACTCGGCAACGGATATCGCCATTTTGTATAGTAGTTTTCTCTCATTGTCTGTTGATGTTTTAGGTCACTTGGCTACGTTGGTAGCACTCTGTGAATAGTGGTGACTGGTGACATTTGGAGATTGGTACACCTTTTTGGACTAAATCTATTTGTTTATAACCTTTGTGAAAATTATCTAATGTGGTGCATTTGTTTTGTGGTGGATCATTTTATACCAGTGCATTTACAACCAGACCTCAGTAACGTAAGATTTTTCCAAATTTAAAATATCGAATGCTTACTTGAACGTTTACTTAGTATTTAGTCAGGAACGCTGCTCTAGTGGAGCCTTGCCTAGTTCTCTGGCAAAGATACCTGCCTAGTTATTTGGCAATTGATTAACTTTTGATTATCTGCAGTAAACATATAGTCAAGCTATATATCTTTAATTAACTTTATCTGCAATTTATTATTACGTCTACGCGAGGAACTAATAAATAATTTAATTTAAACTTACCTTTAATTTGAAAATAATATTGTTTTATATTTAGCAAATTTACGTTATCTTTCTAGTTGTCTGTCTGTATACAGACATTCTAAATTCTATTTTCTTGAAGATTAACTTCTTTTTAATAAAAAAATATCTTAACATTTAGTGAATACCTATTTCACTTTATTATCATAGCTACACCTAGTTTATTTGTTGGACTAGTATTTTTTCTATTTAATGTAACTTTTATAGACACTTAAGTTAGTCTTCAACTTCCTAAAATATTGTGGGATATCAATCCTAGTTTGTTTAGTTTGCAATTTACTCTGTAAATTTGTGTTAACTCATATTTTGCCTACGTAGCTGGACAATTCAAACGTCACAGCTTTTAACTTAGTTTTGCCTATAATACTGATCTCATAAAGCTCTCCCCTTTTTATTATGTAAATACCTAAACCAAGAGAAGAGGATAACTGGTGGATCGAACTGATTATTATATACAGGGTGGAGCAGGAACACGATATTTTATACAACTGGCATTTTTTCTCAAGGGTAACTGCAGTACTGATAGTGGTGATTCAAACTGACATCAAACCCATTAAGAGCTTAGCCGTTGGTGGATTCTTTTCTGGACTAACCTATTGAAAGTTACATAAGGTCTTCGTCCCCAGCGAACGTTTATATTTGGTCAGAAGAAATTTGTAAGAGATCAGTCATTTTATTATTTTTTTCTTTTTCAATAACGTATCAATTTTTTTGTGTGGTTAGTTTGTTGGTCTTCAACCACACGTAGATTTTTTTGACTAAAAGAGGCCATTTGAGCCAATGTAAATATTGTACATTACCAATCTTTATTATACTTTTTATTAAATAATATCTTTTTAATCGACTTCCTTCCCAATAGAATTCAAGTTTTAACGTTATATTTACCTTTTAAAGTAAAATTTTAATTATTTGGTACTTGCAAAAGTCCTGACGCCCAGCCTAGATTTTGGTGAGAACTCAAATCAATCTAAACCCTTATTCACGACCTGCTAACTGAGCTACTGATCAATAAGTACAACCCCCAGCTAATTGTGTTATGCCAGCAATTGGACGGGGGGATGTTGCACACTGTCACGGAATTTTCTTAAACTACCTTGTAATTTTAAAATTTGATTCTTAAAATTTAATTTACGTTTGACAAATCTACAAACACATTGTAATGATAGTATATGCAATTGGTAGTTTAGTTAAGTAAGTTAAGTTTAGTTTCTGTACAGTTTCTCTACTGCTTCACGAGAAGCATTTTTCATGTATGCAGGTATTTCCTCATTATTATTATAAAAATGATATGTAACAGTGATAATTATTGTGTACTTATATACATATGTTTGAGAATAAAGTTCTATTCTATTCTATTCTATTCAATACTTTAAGGTATACAATTTTTTTTCTGAAATTTGAAATTGATGAGAAAATTATGACATCATCCAATGGCATTTTTATTGTTAATTTTTAAAAATGGCCGGTTTCGTGACCCATCTTGACCAGTCACGAGGATGCGGTCAGTCACGGGAATATCGTTACCGCTCAACTACCCATCACTAATAATTTTCTTTGTTTTCTTCTTTTAAGATGTGACGTCATTACACACCCCGACATTATGAACGAGTATTTAGCACCCAAACGCGCCCGGGTGAAGTATCAGAACTCTGTCCTGTATTAATGTAAATACCTATGGTGGCCTCACAGAGTTGCCACCTGAAACTGTAGATATTCCCCAACAAACAAATATTAGTTATATTAGAATTGCGTAGTTGGGTATTTTAGAATTTGATAAATACCTAGGTAAATACCGAATTATAAATGCCCTACCCGGTGGGTATATACCCAATACACATTACTAGCTGGAACCCGTTGCATTGCCTTACCTACAAGAGCTAAATAATCCAATTTCTCAACAGGAAAATGCCCATCTTAATACGGCAAAGGCTACAACAAACTTAATAATTAATGTGGTGATGCTTGCATGACCGGTACACAGTGGACGGAAACGCCAAAAAGCTGGCCAAAATTAAAAAAATGAAGATTTTTTTTTTGAAATGGAAACGTTTTAAATCGTTGTAGTGGTACCCCTAGCATTAGAAACGACCGTTAATACCGGTCCGGGTTCACTACCTGAGCGAGGAAATTACTTATTGTGCGACCATGCAGCGCGTCACTTCGGCAGCTCGCAACGCTTCATAAATCGATAAATTTTGTCTGCAGCGTAAAAATTCTCAAAATGCAGTTTTCTGTGTCATAAAAATGGATTCTGCATCAGAAAGTAAGTACAATTAAAATATCTCAGTATCAGATCAGTTTATTTATATGGTAATTAGTAAATAATTATCGAAGTGGAGTGCATTTTTGTACATGCAACGATTCGTAAACTCCACAAAAAATGCCATAAGTTACGCTGTTGGTGATAGTTGGTCTTGAAACTTATTGGAATGTGTTCAATGTACATTTTTTTCGAAAATGTATAAAAAATTAGCTGCATTTTTTGCATCTTTGCGAGATATTGACCAAATTGTGCGCGAATGCATATAAAGTGGGCTCCTTATGAATGCGTTCTCATGAAATGAGAACGTCATACGTTCTCAACTCATGCGTTCAAAGTCATTACACATTTTTATTCCATTCCCCAGATCCTAATTTTCCCGAAACAAATGAAACACATGAATTCGCTTCAATTCAATAATAATTTTTGAACTATGTATATATTTTTGACCGTAATTTTTTTTGAAATTCTATATGGGATTCTTCATCAGCGACCCAAAATAACTGTATACAAAGTTTTGTAAAAATGCAGCGATAATTGGCGATTTTTAGTATGTTTTGGGGGGATTTCATTTTGTTTTTTTCAAAATTCAACTTCGGATTCTTGATCAGCGACACAAAAAACCTCTGTATGCACAATTTCAGTAAAATAGCTCAATGCTTTTATATTTTGGCCAGCTTTTCGGCGTTTTCGTCCACTGTGCGGCAGGATAAGTCGATCTGTCTCCGATCAAACATATCTGGGATATAATTGGTAGAATAGTGGGCCATTTACTCCACCCCCTTGATAATTTGAACAATCCTCGGCTTCATATCCAAAAGGCTAAGATAAGATACCGGAAGCCGACATCGATCATCTCTTAATAGTATGTCTAACAGAGTGAATGAGTGCATTCGAATTCGCGGTGGACCCACTCTTTACTAAATAACGATATCGTGGTGTTGCATTTTTTACGCAGACCAGTATATTATCGTAGCTAGATTTAGGCACTTTGTAATTCTTTTATTTCATACGAAGTTTTAAATGAATGGAAGGTGCCTGTTGTCAGGCGTTGGCTCAACAGGTAAAAAATATTTTTTTATTTATAAAATAGTATACCTATTACGAGACATATTAATAGCATGGCTAGAATATGACAGATTTAGTGAGTTTGTATTAATAATCGAAGACAGATGAGCGTAACTTCATCGCGTGTAATAACCTAAATGGGCGATACAAAATAGAGGAAATTTCGGGTGACTGGCCCCTTAATATTTGCATGGTAATCATATATATGTACGTGAGAGAGCTATATATATCTTATTTACAATGGGCAGTAATTAATTTCATGTCGCGTGTCAGCATTGTCGTCACATTAAAAATCTTTATTCTGAAAAACAGAGGTTGGGCATACATTTTAGTTTAGAATTGATTACTTCCTGGCTCTTAGGGGTTAGTTGCGGAAATTCATCCACACTGATATCAAAGAAGGAAATGAATCAAGGGGAAAGTACATATGTTGGTGTTCATAGTTAAAGAAGGGGAATTTTAAAATTATCCGGCAATTTTATGATTAACTGAAACTTGAAATATTTCATACAAAAAATGTTTGTTTCTTCATGAAAAGTATTTTTTTCATTTCTATATTTATTCGTAGCTGTGACGGTTCTGAAGTTATTTCCGAAGGACCGAAATTGGACCACCAGTTTTCCAAATGGCTGCTTTGGCCTAGCCTGGATTTATAGGGACTTTTGATATTTTCATGGACCACCATTCATTAAAATGGTCACAGACTATATTTATGGGGATATTTTCACCAACAGGGCTTAATTACCAACTGTGCCAAGTTTTCACTTTCTGCAAATTTGATTAGTTGAATTTCTTATAATTTTTCCACTATAAACAATAATTTGTGTGTGGGTGATTGATAACACTAGCCGACACAATTTTTGTAGCATAGTTCACACTACTGTTTTTATATTGTCTATACTTCACCATTAACTGAAAAAATATCCAACAAGTCCTAATACGTGCCACTTTTGTGTGAACACAATAGACTATTGTGACTATAATATTGCCAGGTAATAAATTTTATGATGGGTCGGCAATTTTACAAGAGCAAGTTAAAGTAAGGTGGGACATTTTCAGTATCAGTCTTGTTTTAACCTTCCAAGTGCCCAAATTTTCGTTTGTCCGTTACGGCAAAACGGTCCAGTTAAACGCGCCGAAGTGGCAAAACCTCACCTGACAAGTTTTGTTACATTTGTGGAGAATTCCTTGTGAAGTCACTTAATTGCTTAAAATGAATTGAATGATTTGGTACGTGACTTGGGGCTATCAAAACAACAAGCAGAACTTCTTGGTTCCCGATTTAAGGAATGGAACTTACTGGCTAAAGAAACAAAGAATACGGACTTTTAGAAAAAGGAATGCAATATTTTCCGGAAAATTCAACATGCAAGTGTATTGATATTGATGGTTTAATGCAGGAACTCAATAACGAGCATTCGCCTTCTGAGTGGCACTTATTCATAACTTCCTTCAAATACAGTTTAAAAGCTGTATTACTACATACCGGAAATTTAAAACCATCTATCCCAATTTCAGTAACAATGAAAGAGGATTATGAGCACCTTTTTAAATAAAATTAATTACAACAAATACAAATGGCAAATATGTGGGGATTTAAAAGTAATTTTAATAGTTGTGTGAGAATTGGAAAACTTTTCAAAACATGTATCACTCAGCCCCCCCCCCCCTTGTAATTTGAACTTTTCGAGAGGGTAGTTGTTGGGGCTAGGCGTGAAATGTATCCTTCAAAATATTGTTGTGTCTCCAATTTTTTTTCTTAAATTGATCGTATCCAATTATATTCAGGGTGGAATGTATTCACTGGGACATCCTGTATATATAATAGTTTTGGCAATAAATTGATTCAAAAACTTTAAACCTGCTTCCTACATTTAGTTTTCTAGCACTTATACAGTTTTTTAAACAAACTAAACCAATTTCACTTAATAATGTTGAAATTACAAATATTTGCTATAACATTAATTGCAACTTAATTAATTGAATTGTAAATATTGGAGTTTGGCCTTTAGTTTTGTATAATCAACTAATAATAACACTCATTAAAATTTTTTTGGCCATTTGATCGGCAGAAATCTTTTAAATTCAAATAGGAAGTGCAAACTTTAAAGGACATGTAAATCCTGTCAACTTATCCGTGGGAAAACATTAATAACCCGCTAATTTTAATTATGCGTTTAATTAATCAGTATTTAAACCGGAGATTACAATACGGTTCAGTAAGAAACCGCTAGGGGTCAACAACAGAGTGATAATGAAAGAAGACCTGCCTGCAAATAATCTAGGAGTCAATACGGAACATTATTGCAGTTATTTTTCTGCATATCAAGTGTTTATCGGAATGTTAAATTTATCAAGATATAAATACTTGGGCGCCTTGCATATTCACAAGAATGTTATTTACATGAATGAGTTCAAGAAATTGGTTTGTTTAGAATACGTTTTCGTTGATCTTTAAAAGTGAGATGCGAATTTTATCTGCAAATCTGAAAGAAAACTGGGGAACTATTTAGTATTTAGTATTTTATTACTTAACACTTATAGACCCGTAAAATGATGCTGCCATGCCCACATTGGTTCCAAATAATCTTAGTAGAGAAACTACTTATTTCTTTTTTTGTCATACAAGGTAAAATAAAACATAAAATACAAAATAAAGACATAAATTTAAATCTTATCATAGACATTACAATAAAGTAAAATAGTTTATGACACAAGGACGAAAAATGCAGTTTTTCGTACGAATACGAAAAAAGAACGGAAGTCTATTTCGGCAACCGTATCCGAAAAATATTTTCGTCCGTGTGTCATACCGCATTTTTTATTCGATTGTCAGAAGTGTCACGGACGTTTTGTGAGACGCTAATATAGACTGATATAATATCAGTGTAGACTCCGAACTAAAACAAATGTAATAGTTTATAAAAAACTTAGCTCATTATAAGAAGGGCTGACATCAGTACTGACTGGTTGACAATAAGAAATACAACTAAAGGCGCGATTAGTGGAAAGCGACACTAGTAGCTTGTCTCTTAAAATAGAGAAAAATAGAGAAAATAGATGTTAAAAGTTATCTGTTTATCTATTTTTCCTTGTAAAATTGGCTAATCCTGACAGTAGAAAATTTTTTATTTATTATATTTATTTTGATCGTAATCGACTTCAGTCATTTGACACAATCTAATAATATTACGACAGTTTGTTTCATTTGTTCATGGTATCCATAATTTTGTTCATAATTGTTTCCCGCCTGAAAAGTACTTTTCATTCATGTTTTATGTCTATTCAGAGTAGAGAAAGTCCATCTTTTCCGTGCGCTCGCACAGAACAAACTTAGCGCCATATTTATTTTATTTTTTTTAACCATCACAGAAATTAGACAACCCTTAAATCCAAAGACATACTCACTCATACTTGCAATAAAATTATTTATATTGTATGTACAGGGTGGTTATTTTAGCTGCCTAATACGATTTTCTCTTTCTTTTTGAATGAATAGAAAAACTCGATAACAGTTTTATAATTTTACCTCAGGGAATACGAATATATAAACAGAAACACTGCTGAACATCGACTAAAATTAATTTGGTCGAAAGAAAGATTTTTTTTAAATTAAACTATATTTCTAATTAGTCAATAATAATAATAATAAGATAACTAATTTATTTAAGAAGAATTCAAAGTATGTTAGAAGAATTTCCTGTATCTAGTTTGACGTCAATATATTATATTATATTTCTTCATCCAAAAAACATTTTTAAATTACATAGAGATTCTTTTTCTGAATCTGAGCACTAAAATACGAGAGGTTTTTATGTGCATTTATTTTATTTGAACTTCATTTGATTTTGTGTACATATATAGCTTTCTTTAAAAAATCCTCTAGTGGAATTTCTGACTCGTCTCCCATACAACAAAAATAAAAACATTTTATAAACCATAGTTGTAACAATTGTGACTATTAAATGCGTCGTTTTATAATAAATCTGTATTTTATGCCCAACTCTATTGATGTTTAATTAATTTTCTATTTCCATATTCAGGTGTATATATAGGGATTCTGGGCGACATCCCAGGAAAGGATTAAAACCTAATAATATATTGTGAAAAATACGCGATATAATAATAAAATAAATCGTAATTTCTTACAGTTTTTCTTTACTTTACACTTAACCTTTTGTATGTATGACGAGGGGTCGTCAATCATCAAGAATTACATACGTAATATGTAAAGAAGGACGCATAACCATGGTGACAATGGCGACAACGACCACTCACATAACATTGTTTACCTGTCTGCATCGTTCTGGTCAGTATGCAAGCGATTACGGTTGAAGACTGCTGTATATTCGGCGAGTATAAAAACGATTTTTTTTTAATTTATTCTATTTGTTATTACCCAGTTTTTGTTGTATGCAGTGCGATTAGTGGACGTTATCAATGGCGAGGTAACCCTCGTCTGCAGAAACAGTGCAATCGTGGATTCATGATCCGGATTACTATACCCCGTATCACCCGGCAGTCATGAGGTAAAAAGCCATGAAAGGCTGTCGCTATCCTACGTTTATATTGACGAGTATTAGCGCGAACAGTCGAGCCGGCTATATTTACGACTATATTATGTATAATATGGATACCTATGTGTAAATAGTAAAAAAATATAAAATAAATTACTAGCTTCAATTGAGTAATGTCATATTACTGTGTAATATGAATTTCATCGTCCCTGGTTTTTACGTCGTAACTGCCGTGATATCCAGGGTCTAATGATTACATATGTTGTTAATGACGACAATTTGGCAGTGTTGGTATGTTAGTATGCTTTTTAGAACGTTCTAGTTCATTTAATATAATATATAAGGTCATAAATGAAAAAATTTGTGAAGGATAACCTGTAAGTATAACGCGCGCCGCGCGTTGACGTCTGTTATTTACGCCATGTCGCTTAAAATTCCTAACTCTACAGGTTCCTGGGAAAAAAAATATAACATGTGTTTTCGAATGTTTTTCTTAGCTCAAAAATAAAGCAAGGAAATCAAGTGACCCACCTAAAATGATCACCATGTACATGGCATTTTGTAAAATATTCAGTAACTCACAAATCACAAGAAAAAAATATAAAATATTTAAACCTTATAAGCATACAATTTTAATTAATTTAAAAATATCTAACTAATCGAGTTTACAATCAAATTAACTTACTATGATATTTATACAAGTAAATATTAATTCCCTAGTAATATACTATTATTTAAAAAGTGTATAAAAAGCATATTATTATTAAAAAACATGCCACTGAATGGCATGTTTTTTATGACATGAATTTGCAACATATTATTTGTATGTATGCAAATAAATCACACTTTCATTACTACTGTGGTTTCTTTTAGCATACAGAAACTGTTCCATATACCATATAAGAAAATAGTTATGTATATACGACTTACCAAATCACCAATTTTTACTATATATTTGAATGAATGAATATTTTAAGATCCATATTATGTTTAGAGAGTGGAAACACTACTGTTTACATTAGTATCTGCTTAAATTGTAAATTCGATATCAGATTTCAGAGAAGTACGTCCAGAGAGTAAGTGAAGAAATGTTATACGTTCTTAGACAAGGCTTAAAAATAAACAGTACTGGTCCTTGCTAAAAGTGTAAAATACATAATTTTCAAAAAAAAAATGTTTAACAAAAGAAAATGTTTGTAATTTAATTTTGTCTTTGTTATTATTAATTATTTTACCGAGAGAAAAGGAGAATAAATCTGGATTCTATAAGCTCGCCTGTGAGACATACTGGATAAACTGGGAGAAATTTTAAGAAAATAATGTCGGAACATAAAAGCAGTTACTTGTGGTAATCTCCTATTGGAAGAAAATCATAGTTTTAATAACAATTTTGAGGTTATACATGTAGAAAATAAAGAATTAAAATTAACATTATTCGAATCTTAAAAACCGATAAACAAAAAAAAATGAAGACGTAATATTAAATAATCATTTAGAAGCAAATAATTTACCATTACTAAACTTGTTTTAACCCGTAACCGGTGAGGTCCTTTTTTTGTCACATAAACAGTGATGTGGAGTCTCAAAGACTCTTACATAGTTTGGCAATGTCAAGTCTTATTTTTTTTCTTTTTTTCTAATATAAACAGAAGTTGTGAATATTTCTCGGAAGACACTAAAGCATATTTTGTTCAAAAATATTACAAATTGTCTTTATGGAACAGCATATTGTAAGATGAAGTAATTTTAATAAAACTAAAATATAGTACTGATTTTTTTTTATTTATCAAAAATGTAAGTAAATATCGAAAATGCACATTGAGCTTTGGTTACAGTAATAAATAAAGAACCTATTTTTAGAAAAAACAAAACCAGTATTTTTAGTACAAGAAAAACTACATCACATAAAGTTGAACAAGAATAATATAAAATAAAACGTTATTCTTTGTTGGCAGCGCACTCTCTACAAATTTATGACTACAAGTTAAACAAATAGGTTTTCTGCAAACACAACATAAATAAGACGTCTTCCTAATCTTGCTGGACACAAATAACAATATTTGCGAACCTCAAGCCGTTCCTGTTATGCAGGAGTAGCCGTCTCTATACGGAGGATACGCTTCATACAACCTCTAACTTCCACGGGAATTCTAGGATTTTCACATCTTCTTTTCATATGCGGGCGTGTTAAGCTTTGGGCTAGATCTTTCATGAAATCTTTTCTTTGTAATTTTATTTTAGCGTCTTTATAACATTTGTACATGACAAATGCGTTGACTGTGCTCATGTCCAATATTTTATAAAACACAGCCATGCACCAGCGTTGCGTTCTTCTCGATGAGCTATACATGGTACATTTTTCATCGAGGGCATCTACACTTCCCTTTGTCATATTATAGAAACTGATGATCTCAGGCTTTCCAGTTTTTGGATCTGTGGCACTCGTATAATGCATTGATGATAACAGAACTACTGCCCTATTCTTTTTAGGCACAAAGGACAGTAGAGTCAATTGTTTGTTGAAACAGTATAGGGATGACTCAACTGCTCTACCCTTTTGCGGAAGGAATTCTGAGGGGATGTGCTTTCTCCTCTTGTTCATAGTTCCAACGTAAGTTATGCCTTTTGATTTTAGTAACTCCACTAATTCCACAGATGTAAACCAGTTATCTGCAGTCAAATTTCTGTTGGTCCCGAATAGTGGTTGGGACAGACGAATCACAGATTGAGTGGGTTTAGGGAGTTTATTTTCTTCTGCAGAGAGTCCAATTCCATCGGAGCCTTTTCCTGTATATATATATATATATATATATATATATATATATATATATATATATATATATATATATATATATATATATATATATATATATATATATATATATATATATATATATATATATATATATATATAGATTAAATATGATTTGAAGGTAACAGGGCAAATACCCCGACCTGCATTGAATTACACCTTCAAATCATGATAGATCGATAGCCAATATCATTTGTCAATTCCTAACCAGACATAGATCGATTTCAAACTTATTTGTTCTCTTCAGTATGCCATAGGTTATGGAACAGAGGCCAACCTGCTAGTTATATGAAGTGAATAGTGGTGAGAGGTATGAAACTTCTCATATGGTCTGAATGCTACTATCCGACCGACATCCTAGATGTCTCTGTAGCGGATAGCGACTTGCATCACAGCAAGTACCGAGAGCAGCGACCCCTAGCCCAGGTGGACTAAACTAATGTGATTAAATATGATTTGAAGGAAACAACTACTCAGCGGGCAAATACCCCGACCTGCATTGAATTACACCTTCAAATCATGATAGATCGATAGCCAATATCATTTGTCAATTCCTAACCAGACATAGATCGATTTCGAACTTATTTGTTCTCTTCAGTATGCTATAGGTTATGGAATAGACAAATGATAGTGGCCAACCTGCTAGTTATATACTAACTAAGGTGAAGTGAATAGTGGTGAGAGGTATGAAACTTCTCATATGGTCTGAATGCTACTATCCGACCGACATCCTAGATGTCTCTGTGGCGGATAGCGACTCGGTACTTGCTGTGATGCAAGTCGCTATCCGCCACAGAGACATCTAGGATGTCGGTCGGATAGTAGCATTCAGACCATATGAGAAGTTTCATACCTCTCACCACTATATATATAATATATATATATACATATATATATATATATATATATATATATATATATATATATATATATATATATATATATGCATTATAAACGTAGTTGTTTTTGGCATCTGTCAGCACCATTATTTTTATCCCATATTTCCGTGGCTTACGTGGTATATACATTCGGAAGCTGCACCTTCCTCTGAAACCTAGCAGCATTTCATCTATGCACATGTATTCACCGATAGTAAATTCATGCTGACAATTTTGAATAAATGCATCAAAAATTTCTTGAACAGTTGCCGCTTTATTGACACTTTTTCGTTGTATTCTCGTGAGAGGGTCATCGAAACGCAGACACTATAGCAGAACAGCATATCTTTTTTCACTCATTACCACTCTGAAAATATCTCTGCCCGTACCATCTGTAGCGAATAAACACTCAATGTCCTCATCATTTGATTTGAATACTGCAGAATATATCAGCAAACCCAAAAAATGCTTTTATTTCAATTTGGTCAGTATTCTTTAGATCGACTCTACCTTCATCTTTGTATTTTGTTCTTACACTTGCCAGCTTTACAGTCGTCCACTTCACTACAATATCTACCATTTCGTCTGTGACTAGACAGTTCCACACTCCCACAGGATCCGGCGAATCTCCTAAAGTACAGAATTTCCCATAAACTTGTAATGATAATAGAAAAAATGTTTTATGCAATTCGAGCTAAAAGTCTATTTTTTTCTACGCGGCGTGTTGTCTATCTCGACTTATGCTTTGGTGGACAATTTTCACTCCTAGTGCAAAAACACTTTTTGCACTTATTTCATTTTCTATTCCATTCTATTTCATTTGAGTATATTGTGCTCTATTAATAATAAAACGGTTTTCCTTCATCGAAAATAAATAAAGCAAGATTACCAAAAAAAAATAAAAAAGAAAGTTTTAGTCTGAATGACAGTGAAACCTTTCGGTAAAACAGTACCTTGATTTAATTTAGAGTAAAAAGTATTGTTTAAATAACATTTCAATATTGCTAAGACTTTATCTTTGTGCTTGTATAAATATACAATATTAACACATTGCTTTGTTTCAGTAACGGATACAAAAGCAAAATAATGAATAATAATGTCACCAGGGCTAGTGGCCATGACCCTTCCTACCAATTTTATGGTCTGCAGTTTTATTACTTTCAACTCTCGGAAAGTGAAGTTTATTTGCACATTTGCAAAACATACTCGAGGTACACCTACTGAAACGATTAAATAAATGTGTTGGCTTGTTTCTGACTACTTGAAACAGCTATGAAAATAAAAACTCTATTTGGAAATAAAACACTAAAATAGTATACCAGATTTGTAACCCAAATTGGTTATTGATTATTGCCCCAACTATGGAAATCAAACAGGTGCATAAATATTTTACTAAATTTCACCGCAAACAAATTATTTAGTTACTGCAGGTATTTTTTTTATTATGTTATTAAAAAGGGTGACATGGAAGTTCTTGGTTTTTGATTCACAATTCAAAAATTAATTCAAATTAGTGACAGTTAGGTAACCGATGCCCTTGTGAATCAATATAAAACATGATTTATTTACATGGCTATTTTAAAGGATAATTTTCTTCAACTGTATGTTATTATCCTGAAAAGTACTGGTGGTATATGAATGTATAACGTTGAAAGAAAATAAATCTAAATCTTTTAAAGCTCACAGCTCATATTTTCATATTGCATAGTTTCGAAACAACAGATTTTCATCTTCATACTTCGGTAGTCTGGAAAATACAATCTATTAGGGCTGGGCGATTATGAAATTTAATAAGAGAAAATTAATTACTAATAATAATAACGGATTAATCGATCATGATCGACCATCGGCTATTTGATGACAGATTGTCGATTTTTCGATGAGATAATCGATTTTTCTATGATCGATAATCGATTTTCGATGATCAATAAACGATTTCTCGATTATCTATTATCCAATTTTTGAGGATCAATTTTTTGATTACCAATTATATTCGACTGACCGATTATATGATTGATCATCTATTAGTTCATCGATTAATTGACAATTTTTTTATTATAGATACAAAATAGAACGATCTGTTCGGTTATTGATTATTTTATAATCGATTATTCGATAATGGATTAATAGATGATCAATTATCGATTACAATCGATTAATTGATTATTATAAGAACAATACTCAAGTGATTGATTATTCGATTATCGATTATCTTCGATTAATCGATTATTTTCCCCAACCCTACAATCTACAATGTTTTATGTAAGTCCCAATAAATTTTTTATAACAGTCAAATACACTTTTGGCCATGAAATAATACTAATCAGTGATAAATAATATCTGCTATTACTAATTGTATTTAGTCGTCACACAAGTCTTTTGTAGCGTCATGGCTCTCAGTACTTTGCTTTAAACTCGCAAAAATACTAAAACAGTGATATAACGTGCCTTTTTGCCACATTTATCTGTAAGTATTTATAAAAAATATTAATGCATATCTAAAAAATTTAATATTACAACCACCTGTAGAGAGACTGTCTGAATTTTTCTTACAAAGCACTCATACTATCGTTCATGCATGCTCTTTTTAAAAAAGCAATATTTAATTATGGACAGAGAATTTTGCTTTAAATTTTAAGTGTAAATTGCTTGGCAAGGGCTAAGGATCCAATCAACAAGAGTTTTTACGAACATCTCCATTCCTTTAGTTAGGAGTGTCATACACAACAATCCTACGTACAATCAAATGAAAATAGAGAACTGGGGCAATCATGAAAATTAGTTTCTTATTCTCGGACGATTTTTCACCAGTTGCAATGTCTCATTGTTCACGGTGTTTCAATTATAAATATTTATTGATAGTGGCATATAATAATATGATTCAATGCATTAACATTAACAATCGCATTAGCATAAGTATTAGCATTAGCATTAGCATTAACATTAGCATTAGCATTTGCATTAATATTAGCATTAACATACGAATTAGCATGAACAATAGCATTGACGTTAACATTAACATTAACATTAATATTACCATTAACATTAATATTACCATTAACATTAACATTAACATAACATTAACATTAACATTAACATTAACATTAACATTAACATTAACATTAACATTAACATTAACATTAACATTAACATTAACATTAACATTAACAGTAACATTAACATTAACATTAACATTAACATTAACATTAATATTAATATTAACATTAACATTAACATTAACATTAACATTAACATTAAAATTAACATTAACATTAACAAACACCACAGGTAATACAATTCCTTGTATCTAAAGTAATGTTTTACAGAATGGACATTTGGAGACAACAGACATCCAAAGACCGCATCTCAGGTAATCATTTTTCGTATATCAGCGGCTAAATGAGCTGTACGAACACATGTCTTGCACATATGTCTGCTTGTTTATTTATTTGAACTGCGACTTACAGTATTGGAAAATATTGAAATATTTAATTAGAAAGCCTGCTTTAGGTGTGTATTAAGGATAAAAACAGTCATGTATGCGACAGAAAGATACTTATATCGCTGTTGATTCTGTACGTTGTGTTTGCGAAGATACGATGTCACATCTCATCGTACTTTTCTACACAGTATATTTATTGTAGATATGACGCCTAAAACGAGGGCTCTCATCTACCCGATGGTAGGGAACCGGAGCAGATTAAGCCTGAGGAATAAGCTCCTGCTAATCAGGACACTCATCAGGCCACAGCTAACCTACGCATCTGTAGCATTGGGATACCAAGCAAGGACCTACCTCAAGAGGATCCAAGCCATGGTACGTACGAAACTCAGACATCTTCAGGGACCTGGAGCACACATCAGTCACCTAGTTCATCCAAAACAGAGCGAAGAAGCTGTACACATTAGCCGAGTCCACACCCCGCCTCTCCGCTGGCTATTAAACATAAACATTCAGCGAGGAGAATTAATATCTCAGTGTCATTTTGGTAGAAGTACCGTACGCATGTATGTATCGTATCAGAGCTCTGTTGCTCTACTAGTTAAGTTCACTCTTTGTCTTTTCTATGTAAAGTTGTTGTGTCCCTGTGTTGAAACTAATAAATTTAGTTGTAAACATAAAAGCAATTTATCTACAGTCCACACCCCGCCTCTCCGCTGGCTATCAAACAACGGATGAGTACTACTAACCTTTCCCTTTCAGATGGACCAACCACAGAAGAGACACGACATAGCAACCACCTACCCATAAACCTTGCAGGCATCAGACAATATACCGTCTGATGCCGTCCCCCTAGCTCCGTGCAGGACAAAAGTGCTAAAGAATCACTTAGGCCTGCACTTCCTCGAGCTACACAGTTCATCCTCACCACTCCGATGATCCAGATGACAATATGTCAATTGACATTTTGTGTACCGGCAGTCAATCTCAAGTCACAAATATTCGCACAGTCCCTGACAGACCGATGACTACCCCCGGGGGTGACAAGCTGGCGAAGAAAGAAAACCAAGTCAGAAGAGCACCAGAAGACGCTGTTGAGCGTTGTAGGCAGGCACGTCCTCTTTTCTAGTAAGTATAACGATATTAGAGCAAGAGGTGCCATCGTTCGTTGCGCAACGGATTATTATCAATTTTCTCGCGGCAGAAGGCGTAAAACCGTTCAAAATTTTGAGAAATCGTCAGGCACAGTTCGGGAACAACACCCTAAAAAAGACTTAAGTGTACGCGTGGTATAAACAATGTTTGGAAGGACGAGAAGCAGTTGAAACTAAAGATCACTGACGTTGTCCGAAAATCAGCGTGCGTGAGAGGAACATTTGCATTATTTGCCGCCTTTTCGAGAATGTCCGTCGACTAACGGTTGCTGAAATTGCTTATGAGGTCCGAATAAGCCATGGCAGTGCTAAGGTAATCATTACTGATGATCTTGGATTTCGAAAATGCGAAACATTGTCCTGCTTCACGAGAACTGTCCTAACTCGAAAAAAAAATGAGGATTTGTTTTGCATGGACTGCATTGGAACACCCTCCCTCCAGTCCGGACTTATCGCCCAGCTATAATCATTTGTACGCTAAGTACTAAGAACATATAAAATCATTTCCTGCCCCACTATTTACAGAATCAAAATCGCCATAATATGTTTTTTTGTACTCAATCCAAATTAAACTTAAAGACACAAAATGTATATTAAATAATGCGAAGACAAAAATTTTTGCGGCAATTTTATGGTGAAACTTTCCTCATATGTTAATATTTTGTCTACGAAGTTAAACTTTTCTTTTGGGCATCCGAAAAATGATACTGGACAAAATATTGATAAGCATACAGAAAATTACAATGCAGGTTTTGGGGCTCAACGACGAGATAGAGAAAAGCCATTTGTTGATAAAAATAAGTGTTATAAAACTTCGGATTAACAGCAAACAATGCCACTTCCGAAACCCAAGGGTTTCTATTTGAGGCAAGCGTTGCTACATAATTTCGATGTGCACAGTTTAAATTTTGCAGGAAATAGACCTTGATTGTATAAATAATGTGGCAAATAGAAGAAGCTGTAAAATAGCAAGTTGTTTGTATAGGTTTTGCCTTTGCTCAAAGCAAATAATCTTGTAATTTGGTTGAAGTCATGTGCCGGCGATAATAAAAATATTAACATTCTTTGTCTCTACCAACTTCTAATTTTGAATGGATTGTTCAAGGTTATTGATCACAAATTCCCCGAGGTAGGTCATAGTTACCTAGATTACAACTGAGATATTGGTCGGATTGAAAATATAATCAGAAAAATGGGAAGAGTTTACGTGCCTGAGCATTACCAGGACCTAATAAAATCTGCAAGCTCTAAAAACAACTCTATATGTGTTAATATGAAAAACTACTTTTATAATTTTGAAGCGCTTTCAGTAAGATTAAACTTGTTCAATAAAAAAAAAATAGTATGGACAAAAAAGTTAATTTCAGGGATTATTAATTATTAAATGAATTAGGATTGAGTAGTACAGATACTATTTATACAAAGAAAGCCTCGAGGAGTATACATTATTTCTGAGGGTGGACTTATTAAATAAATGAAGCTGGGAAGGTCAGAAAGAAGAAATTGTTCCTAACATATTTAGAGAAAAAATAGAAGGACTAACAGCTAGAAAATTGGATAATTTACCTAAACAAATGAAATTCATAAAATAAGAATACAAATATGGAAATTTTTGAACGAAGTGAAGAAAATCTAAAGAAAAAATGGGAAATTACTTTTAGGAGTAAAGTTGTTTTATATTAATATTTAAACATGTTTGGAATCATAACACCTTTTTCAATCTTGCTGATTTCCCTGTATAAGAATGTTATGTATATTTAATTATTTTTTTTTTTGCAAATGATAAAAATGTTGCAGAAATGTCCATAATGCTAACCAACAGTACAAGATTCAACCTACTGAACTATTAGTTGTCTTTTGATAAAACAAAATAAATAAAAAAACTCTGAATCAATGTTTTCAATTCAAATTTATGCAAAATAATGATTTTGGCATATGACACCCATTTGTGTCTATAATTAGTAAGTCATGAAAGTAACTACATGTTAATTCTATTAAAAAATATAATACAAGGATAATGTAAAATAAATAATGCTATAATATAAATCATAACAAATAACTAGTTTTGGAATGGCAAAAACTTCTAAAGAGTTCCAAGCAAATTCCACGGAATTTCACGGAATTTCAAGGGAATTCCAGAGAGTTCCAAAGAAATCCATGGAATTCCATATGCTTGTACATCAAACTTCCAAATAGGTTTACCCCTCGGCTTATTAGTTGTACAATATCCTGAAGAAGTTGGAACCTTTCATGTGACGACATCCCATAAACACCAACACATCTGGAGATGATTAAACTAGTTTTAATCATCTCTCGATTAAGCCAACTTATCTAACGAAATGCGTGTTGGGTATAGTATCGAGTATTTTAGTGTTTGTTAAAATTACGTAAGTGTTAGAGTTGTATAAGTATTCGAAAATTCTAAAATTAAAGAAGCCGCTATAAAGAACTAAGAAATTTGAAAATACGGTGTCCTCTGTGGTAATTGGGATTTCTATGACGCTTTAGTATTAAGTTAATTATTTTAAAATTACTAAATGGAATGTATGAATCGAATAAAAATTATTGAACGCATATTATATGCTAATTTCCTTATACACGTTCTGCTCAAACGTTACTAATTGCATTTTATGTTAGTTTTATAAATTAATTTAAGTATCACGAAGTTATTAACATTACTTTGGAATATGACCTTACATTTAGTTCAAGTAACAGAAATAAATTTCTACTTCCACATTAGTACGAGTCTACATTTACTGGTAATGTCCAAAAAACAAAGTGAATGGAGCATATGAAACTTTACGCCTTCACGCCAAGCAATGAAATGTATAGCAATAACTATTTATTTGCAATTGCTTCAATTTCAACATTTGAATGTTTTTGTTGCGAATTGAGAACAGAATAGTGAACTTTCCTCAAATAAATAGTAGACAATGTCAGAGGTATTGTGCAGGATGTGCCAGTTAAAAGGTGTGTTCGTTTTAGAGACTTTTGGAGCACGATAAGGCTTGTGCAGTGGTGTAGTCATATAAATTTTCTTACCTTAATTTTTATAATTTTTGAAAAGTGTCATTTCATATAATATTTAATTAATTACCAACATTTCAATATGGGCATTTTTGGGAATTTTTTTTTTTTTGGAAAATTTCTGGAAATATTCCTCAGAATGTTTCGGAAAATGTCCCATCTTTTTTTTAAGTTAAATTCGTAATCTACATGTCAAACTTTTCATCAATACCAAGTAAATAGTACGGTGTAGGAGTATGAAATCGGAATTTTTTTGTAAAAATTACATTTTATTTATTTGAAAATTATAAAAAATATTTTAATCAAAATAGTCTCCATTGAAATTTATACATTTTTCCCACCTCTCCGGCAGGTTATGAATTTCACGCTAAAAAAACAATTCTTCCTTTGAAGCGAACCAGTTGTCGAGCCATTTTCGTACATTTTCATACGAATCGAAGTGTTGTTCGGCGAGTGCATGTCCCAATGATGCGAACAGATGGTAATCGGACGGAGCCAAGTCTGGAGAATAAGCCGCATGCGCTAGTATTTCCCAATTGAACACCTCGATCGTATCCGTGACCCGTTTTGCTGTGTGTGAGGGGGCATTATCATGAAGCAAAATGACTTTATGTTGCCTTTTTGCATATTCCGGTCGTTTTTCACGTATTGCTCGATTCAAATCGATCATTTGTTGTTGGTAGCGATTAGTGTTAAAGGTTTCACCAGGTTTTAGTAGCTCATAATATATTACACCCTTTTGATTCCACCAAACGCAGAGCATTGTCTTCTTTCCAAAACGATTTGGTCTTGCAGTGGATGTTGATGGTTCACCTGGATTCACCCATGATTTACGAGGCTTAGGATTCTGAAAATATATCCACTTTTCATCACCTGTCACTATTCAATGGAGAAATGATTTTCTTTTATATCTGACGAGCAGCATTTGACAAATGGTTTTTCGATTTTCTTGCTGTCTTTCATTCAGTTCATGTGGGACCCATTTTCCCACTTTCTGAATCTTTCCCATAGCTTTCAGACGAAGAGATACTGCTTTCTGCGTTACATTTAATTGTACCGCGAGTTCTTGTTGGGTCTGAGTATCGTCTTCATCCAATAAGGCTTGCAAGTCCTTGTCTTCAAACTTTTTCGGTGGTTTCCCACGCTCCTCGTTTCTCACGTCAAAATCACCACTTTTAAATTTTTTAAACCACTCGAAGCACTGAGTTTTGCCAAGAGCATGTTCACCGTATGCATCGACAAGCATTCTATGCGATTCTGCAGCAGTTTTCTTCAAATAATAGCAGAAAACCAATGCTGTCCGCAAATCATAGTTCGTAGGCACAAAACTCGATACGTTTGAGGTTATAGAAAAATATATCGGTGTATGAAACTTAGGTTATTGTGTGTTGACAAACTTCGTCAGCTGTTAGAGGAAGAAGATGGCGCTGTAGAAGCGGTCTTATGGTCTTTAAACTGATAGCGAACACCATTTATAGGGAAATTCCGGTTTCATACTTCTACACCTTTAACAAAAGAGTGATGAAATTATCTGATGTACATCTGTTTCATAGTAGCAATATTTTAAAATAAGGAGGTTTAGTTATTGTCTCATTTCCCATTTATAAAATACAAAGGGAAATGATCATAAGCACAAATGTATGTATTTAAAAACAACAATTTACTTTGCACCCAGAATCTCCATAAATTCTCTTCTATTACAAATTAAAAGAAATATTCTCAATAAATACTAAGGCTAAATAAAAAATAAACTCTAGTAGAAGTTACTGTACATAGTACCTTATTAAAATAAAATATTTATCAGGATTAATTTGTATTTGGAAGTTTGTAGTTTTCCAATATTTTATTTTGTGTTTGTTTGGAGGTTTGGAAGTCATTGCAATGAAGCAACATTTACACTGTCTTCGGCAAATATAATTTCTGCGAAATTAATATCAACACTTTCGTCTATCAAAAACATGTTTTCCTTATTTCATTCCTTAAAGACCGTTTCACTATAATTTACTTTTATCACGTTTAGCATTTCTTACACACATACTTCCTCCACATCTAGTTGATTTTCTTTTTCAGATTTATTTCTGTTACTACTGTCACTATCCCCCGATCAACCAAATCATCCGTATCGTATTATTTATCACCGTTTTCAGTTTGATATGGTTCAGTTTCCATCATGTTCGCTTCCTCTTTATTTATTCTCAATCATCCTCCAAGCTGCCTGCATAATAGCGGCATTATCACTGCATGTACTTTATTAGTACCTACCAACTTAATCTCCTGGCTCAAGATATTAAAAATGTACTCAGATGTATGTCTATCAATACCGACATCTGTATTTTTCAGAAATACAGACTCTGGAGTTGTGAAAGTAATGTTTATAAGTGATACATCATTGATGTAGGGTCAACCGTCAGAAAGCAAACTCAATGAATCTAAATTTTCAATTTTATTGCTAACTGCCTTCTGCATTCGGTCATACTCAATGTTCAGCAGAGTTATGGATAGTTTTTTTTCAGAGGGTGGTATGAAACATGGAAGGAAACATTGAAAATGTTTATTGTCTACTATCCTTAAAGGGCTACTTGAAGAAAATATCGTTCTTGATGAAGATTGCTCTAGGAATCTATTTTACTCATGTTATCCATAAAAGTTGAAACACTGGATCAAACAGAATTTGGCAATCTTGACACGGATATGGTTGATTCTGGAGTCTTGTTGAGACTGAGAATTCTTAGTCGCTAATTTATTGATACTCTAAGGACAAATTTGGCACACTGTTAAATGTTTCGTCATTTTTGTAGCATTTGGGATATATTACTTCCGACAGAATTTACAGCGAGCAGTTATTTTCTTCCCTACTTTAATTTTTTGGAAAATATTTCAAGCCACTAATGTTTTTTCTAGACATTTTACTCGTTTTAAAACTATCTGTAAATTCCTAAGAGCAGAGATAAAATCGTAAAATGTAAAGGTCTGATTTGAAATTTGACAGAAACACTTTTGGAGCACCAAATTTAATATATCTCATAAATAATATTAGGAATCTTTTCGGGAATATCCCCGATAAATCTTTCCGGAAATATTCCCAGGAAAATTTCCGTAACACATATTGAAAATTTCCGGAATATTTCAATTTTGGCAATGATCCAAAATGGAAAATTTTCCGTTACCCATCTCATTTTAATCTAAGGATATATATAACGATCACAATATTTAAATGCCTATATTTAGAAAGTTTCCTTATAACAACCCATATGACATTCAAGATTTGCACTACACATAAATGCATCTGTCATGAATTGTGTATTCATAATATTTAATTGTTAATGTCTTATTAATAATTAGGAATAGTAGGTTAGATACAAAATAAAATAAACTTTCTTTTCATTTCCAATATCATTCATGAAAAAAAATATTATAGCAATTAGGAGTAAATATTATAAATATACAAAATAACTGGTAGCTAATAAGTGTATCCGCGATGCACTTCAAATGCATATCCGTGAAGGTGAAAAAGAGACAGAAAGTGATCTTAAAATACGACATTTTCAATAATATACTTAAAACTAAATTTTATATTTTAAATAATTATATAATTTTACAAATATACAAATACAATGCGAGAAATCAAAATCTCAACAGTAACTTATTTTTCTTACAGTAATCGAATGTGAATGGCTTGCGGTTGTTTATGCTGTAAAATAGATAAAAATTTTACAATTTCTAAGGCTTGCATAATGGAAATAATATGTTTAGTTCAAGTGCGTATTTAAGGGGGGTAATAGGGGTAATTACCCGCCCAAGAAGTTCCATAAAGTTTTTTAACTTTGAACAAAGTTATATCTCTCTCACTTTGTTGGTATTAGATACTTCGATAGCAATAAACAGAACGAGGAAACAAAGATATGATATGATGTGATTTATAGTGCAGGTATTTTCAATTCCTGGATGCGGTGCGAGTACAAGCACAAATTTACGCAATAATTTGTATATTTTCTTCCATTAGGTATTATTAATTAGATCATATTACGACTATAATAGTTGTAATATGCCCGGTTGAATAATTCAACCGGGCATAGTGAGGGTGCAGTCGATCACCGCGTACATATGTATGCGGGCAAATTTTCTTTATTTACCCGTAAATACATTATAAGTAAATTTTCATACATACACACATTTCAATATTTAATTTATGTTACACTGGTTTCGTTTTTGATAATATTAATATTTATTCTAAAATGAGTAAGCGGAAACAGTCCACAACTCCTGAAATTTTTTTGTAAAAAAAAAAACCAGACATTGTTCAGGGAGATAATGAATGCGTACGTTTAGATGAAGTTAGACCGAGTTAAAAAAACCGCTGCCATTTATTTGAGGATCAGAATTTCCTTATCATAGTAAAACTCGACGTGTGGTGGAGTTCATAATAAAAGTAATTTTGACGTTTCAAAAAAGTCACATTTTTTGACGTTTCAAAAGTCATATTTTGGCGTTTCAAAAAAACTCGATGTGTGACGTTTCAAAAAAAGTTACATTGGTGGAATGTCACTAATATTTTTTTTTGAAAAAGTAAATTTTGACGTTTCAAAAACTCAAATTGGTGGAATGTCTCTAATATTTTAAAATTTGAAATGTCAAACAAAAATTTTGACAATTCAAATTGACGTTTCAAAAATGTCACTAATATTTTTTTTGACATTTCAAATTTTAAGAACGGATTTTGCTCATCAACGAGCTCAATCTCTTCCTTGACTCCTATAATGTATGTACCAAATTTGAAAGCTTTATCTCAAAAGCTGTAGCTGCTATCGCGAACCAGACAGACACACAGACAGAATTTTTTTTTTCTGAAATTTCCTGTATTGTCATAATTTGTCGAGATTCTTCCAGAAATGCAATAAAAATTTTCAAACATTTTTTTCACCAATACATGCCTTTCTCACTTTGAGGGGTGAGGAAGTAAAATGGTATAATAGAAGGTGTTACGTCGGGCACTGTTTGCACTGCTTTTAGTGGTAAAAGGCACCTCAATTGAAGTTAAAAAAATATTTTTGATCTTGAGAAACATGCGATGATTCCCCGAGACAAATTTGTTTCTATATCTTGCCCGAAAAGAAACAAAAAGTGGTTATAAAAAGACGTTATTTGTCAAAAAATATTTCGACACTTTTAATTGGCTAACATACTATAGTTAGATATTTATTATCAAATCCTTTATTTATTATGACAGAGTTTCTTTCTTTTTAGCAGAAAAATATGAGTATTGTTTATTTTAGTATTTTTGGAAACAACTAGTTTTTTTTTTCATTATGTTGTATCGTAGCTGTACGTACGACCATTAAAAGTAAAATATTCATAAACTCATACCTTTGTCTGTTTTATTCCCTCAAAAAAAATCCTGGATACGCCACTGATTGAGTTGGCAAAATTGTATTAAGCATGCAAGATATTTTCTATATAATCATTCTTAGCACATTACTTCGGTAGTATTTCCTTATGTACAGCAAATTTCTTCGATGGTTTACCCAGAGGTGTGAAGGAGTCAAGACTTTCAGGGATATCAATACTTAAATAGAATGGAAGCAAATAAATAACAAACTGTTATAAGGAGTGTGAATTGTCTACCTAAAAAAAGAGCATGTCATAAAATTGACAACTGTAAGTATACCTTCCTCCTACACCAAAAAGATATAAATGTATTTACGTGCCAAATAGATGTATGTATATTAGAAATACAAATATTGTGAACATAAACTGGGGAAAATGATGAACTGCGTGTTTCTACGGCATCAATACATTTATTTCGTGATTTTTGGCAGAACGATATTCATTGAGAAATCTAGATTTAGCATCGGGTTGAACATTAAAATCTTGTGTAATAGAAAAGTTTTTAGACCGACTTATTAATTGTTGGAAAATTTTTTTTGGGTAAGGGTCCTTATTTTGAGAAAAACTACTTTTTTTAACTTGCCGACGTTTCGGTAATTTTTATTACCATCTTCAGGGCAATTAATTATGAGTTTTTCCTGGTCACCATAAAATATATAAAAAACAGGAAACAAACAGATAAAATCGTTGGGTATTAAGAGATCTTCTTTAGTGTACTTATGTAACATATATACACACATATATATTACTTATGAATGTACAATTATCAGACTATAGTGTGTAATGGTAATGACACGAATTCGTGTCATTACCATTACCATATTCAGAAAAAACGAATCAATTTTGACGGTATAGTTAAATCGTTTCGGCAAAAAAGATCACAAAATAATTTAGCGCGTCACATAAATGATATTAGCGAATTCAGCATTAGTAAACTGATTAGATATCTTTGAAATACGAAGAAATCGTGGAACAATTAGAACACCAAATAGACAAAATTATAATGTCAAAGTACTGACAAATACATAGGTTGTATTAGTAGTAGTAGCTACTTATTTTACTAGGCAAGTAGGCCACAATGGGCCCTTTTTACCTAGAGACCTACAGTTTTGCGTGGACTCCGAACCACGGTCTTCGACTATCAACTACCCCACCGCCTGGGCCTGCCCGCCTGCACCGCTAGCAGAGTGGCAAACCTCCCGGGTAGGTCTCTTCGACCCTCCACTCGGGCTCGCCTCTCCGCCTGCATCAGGATAGCGGCCTTCCCGGGATTGTCTGTTGACAGCCTACCGACTGTTAGACGAGCTATCGTTCATCCATCCAATTGCCAGACTCGATCAGTGCTGCTTAACTTCACTGATCAAATATCGAAAATTAAACGGATGTCCATACCTCATCCCCTAATACATAGGTTACTATTCTTTTCAATTTCAAAATAAAACTGTGTATATATCTTTCTTATAGTATTGTATTTGCTTCTTCCTATCGACTAGGTAGGAAGGGTTTCTGCTATGTTTCAGAAGGGATATGGATCTAAGGTATTTGAATAGACTATAAAACTGTTCCATAATTAATGCCCGGTCAAAGTGTTAGTTGTGAAGCGCTAAATTGTTTTGTTATTTTTTTTTTCCGAAACGGTTTAGGTGCGCCGTCAAAATTGAACCGCTATTATGATAGCATTTTTATAAACTTTCCGAATCTGCTAGCAATTTTCCAGAAATGCGATAGAAGAATATACTTTTTTGCCAAAAACTAGGAGGGCAGAATTTTACCGATTCCAGCTGTGGATTTTTCAAAACCAAGTAGGCCATTCTGATAAGTCCCAGGTGAGAAATGGTTAATTTCATTCGATTATATCCAATCCGTTGCAGAGAATAGCTCTTTGAATTGTCAAACCAAATGCATAAAACACCCTGTATCTTCCTAACCAGTAGTCAAAAAATGTTTTTCTTATAGATCTAGACTTGCCTTGAATTGCTCTATCTGTCACATTGGTCGCGAATCACCCTTTATGTATGTAAATGTAATGGAATTTGATTCGACTACAACTAAATTAATTAAAATATTTTCGCAGGTATTTGACATTGCATGATATTCAAGTCGTCTAAAATTGTTTTATCGTATTATCACAAGACACAATAAAAATAAAATTATATAACATTACTGTTGTCCTTGATGTCTACTTATTACTACTGGATTTCATGCAACAATAACTAACTACTCACTGTTTATGCCTAAAAAAAGCGTATCTCCAATCTTTTAATCGCATCAAATATCGAAAACTTATCTATAAGAAGATCTGTATTAATTACTCTTCGTCATTGTTTTTCAATAGTTACGTAACCATGTATACTGGAACTAATATAGTATAGTAGTAAAGTGTAATAAGCAGTTTTTCAAAAGCAATATTAAATTTAGCCTAAGTATTATAGGTACAATACACGAATATCATTAATGAAAATTATATTACTTTCAAGTAATTTTAATATTTAATACCTAATTTAATTCATTAATTTTACATTAATTATTATTAATTGTATATTTCCGGCGTACTAATTTTCTATAATATGCAATATTTAACCTTGAAGAAAAAATATAATAAAATTAATGCTATAAAATTTCAGGTTTTAGCCATTATTAACTATCCTTCTGTCCTGTTTAGAACGACTCTTTCAAAAAAAAAAAAATTATTATCCGGTTCTTCCGGAAATGACTTCAACATTATTTTAAATGTAACACCTTGTATTTTCGTATGGATTTGTATAGACGATAAAAAGACGTTTCCAAAAATGTAGTGAACACGTTTTTATTATGAATACTGTTTGTATTATTTACAAAAAACTTTAGATATTTACTGCAACTAACATTGTAAGCGTTCAATAGATTTTCAAGTTGTCAAAAAGTAATTGAAGTTTCCAATATCAGGTGTCTGTAGGTTCAAATGACATTTATTTACCAAAAAAATTAATTTAACGGAAACATATCGAATAGCCAATCTAGTGTGAGCAAAATTGAAAAAGAAACTTAGAGAGTTTGGCCACGTTAGACATTTACCTATAGATCGACCAAAAAAGGTACCTGAAGATGTTAAGGTAAATGTCCAGTTACACATTCAAGAGAACCCCATGTGACGGTTAGAGAGCTCTCAAGAATCTCTGATTTGGCCACGGAATCAAAAATTCTTCGAGTGCTAAGTATCAACCCGATAAAGTACACCTGGTGCATGAATTGACGGAAGACGCCTTTGATAATAGAATACAATTCTGCGAGCAAATACATGGAATGCACAATGAAAATTTAAATTTAAATTTAATAGAACACATTCTTTTTTCTAATGAGGCCTTCTGTTAACGTTGTCATGTAAATAGATAAAATTGTAGATACTGGACGACAGAAAATTCTCATTGGATGCAAGACGTTCACACACAACATCCTCAGAAAATTAATGTATGGGTAAGAATTGTTGGCATTAGAATTATTGGACCTTATTTCTTTGATGGAACACTTAACAGAGAACGCTATTTGGAGTTTCTGCAATTTGAACTTATTCCTGGTTTAGCTGTTCTATTTTCCAACCCACAGGACCATGGCGTACCAAATGATATAATTTGGTTTCAACAAGTGGGGCACCTCCCCACTATGCGATCGCTGTTCGTCAATTTCTAGATGCAACCTACCCCAATAGATGGATTGGTAGGAGTGGCCGCCGAGGTCACCTGATCTAACCCTTTAGAATTTTTCTTATGGGGTTGTTTAAAGCCCAAAGTCTATGTGAACCGACCTAACAACCTTAATGACTTAAAAGAAAGAATAAGCCAGGAAATCCGACTAATCTCACCAGAAATAATTCACAATATCCAACGACAAATAATTATTCGAATTCAAAAATGCATTGAAGTAAACGGGTAACACATTGAATATGTATTAACTTAGAAACATTTTTTAGACAGTTAGTGCAGTAAGTTTGTAAATAATACAAAAAGTATTCATAATAAAGACGTATTTACTATATCTTTGGAAACGTATTTTTATTGTCTATACAAATCCGTACAAGAATACAGGGTGTTACGTTTAAAATAACACAGTTGATGTCACTTCCGGAAAAACCGGAAGTGACACTGACTTGGTCATGTAACTCAAAATGTGCCAATTCAAAATTGCAAATCGACGTATCCGAGCGTTTTTGGCATAACCACGTTGGTCCGATTATATTGAATTTATTCCTTTCATTGTGAACGCACTGTATATTAAAACAACTATAGTTAGAAATAAAAATAAAAATAAATTATACCCGCAGGATACAAGCAGAGATTCTAGAGATTACTAACAAAGTGACAGGAGGGAGATATGCTCACTAATCGCCATTTGTTAAATTTAAGGCGCGAAATGCATGGCATGCGCCCAATAAGCAAAGAAACAGAGAGCGCTGATGTAGAAACATACGAACGTTGCGTTGGTACTAATTATTTAGCATTGTATAATTCATATCACACATTCTATATTTCTCGAGATTTTAATAAAATAGTATTCGAGTGATCATTCGAATGATCATTCGATTATCAAAATAACTCGAGTATCAATCATTCGATTATCAAAATCATTCGATTATGCCCATCACTACTTATTTCATCACCTGCCATAATTATCAGGAATATAAGTATCCACATTGGACACATTTTAATCATTATTTGGTGTTTAAATATTAAATTAAGTACCGTTAATTTTAATCAGTTCTAATGTTCCTTTTTAATAATCATTTCCTTATTGGTAGAAATATAAACAACAAAAAATTATGATAAATTTAGTAATTTTCGCAATTTTAAAATGTTTAATTCCAATGAGAGTAAATTTGCTAATATCAAAAAATATAATATGCACACAAATACAGCATCATATATAAAGTTAGTGTGCATATAAGTATTTTTTTTAACCATATCCTTGACCTTAGCCACTCCACAAAGCCCAAGTGTATAAATATTTCCGTTCACACCGGAAATGGTTGACACAAGATTCATTTATATTCTGTTGAGCTTATCAGATTCATAATAATAAAACAAGGCACTATTAAGTCCTTATATAAATTTTAAATTGTTTTATGAGAGCATTCGCAGTTCTGAGCACCATATTGTGGCTCGTCAATATGAACCTCGATATAAGTGCCATTATGCACTAATTTGTATGGCAACCTCTTTTATTTTGAATAATTTTTTCCTGGGAAGTTGGGGCCAGGGATATTAAATGTGCGCTTTTCAATCACCATAAGTCGCTGCTGGCTTTAAGTCTATTTTATATTATAGGACAAATTTTGCTCCAAAAACAAGCAAACACCACAATATTAGCTGTTCTCAGCCCTTTTTTTTAAAGAAACGTTTTCTTCAAATTTGTTTTCTTAATCGTCTCCCAAATCACCGAAGTAACCCCTTGAAAATATAATATGTTGTTTTAAGTAAAGAGATACGAGGCCATACAGTTTATTGTGGAGTCCGAGCCACATCTAGGACATCGACAAATCTCTCACATCTTAATCCGAGACAAATTACAAATAAAATTTCTAACTTGCTCCGAGATGAACTCGACCATCGATATTTGGTACCGAGCAGAGACAACCCGAGACGCGCAAGTACGTGCTAAAATTTAATCCGTAGTATTAAATTGGTCGATTGTAATGGAAGGTGAAAGTAGATGGCGCAAGAAGCAAACGCCCGCGAAAATTCAAAACCCCCCTTTTTATTATTTTATTGATATTATTTATAAGCTTTATTTCTGTAGCAGTTGGTGATCGTTTGTGGACCAGAAGTAGTCGATTAGTTGTTTTTAAATACTTCTTAGTCGATTAGTTGTTTTTAAATACTTCTATTCGCTGGAAGTTAAAAACTAACCGAGTGACTATCTCTGATGATCCACAAACGATCACCAACTGCTGCAGAAACAAAGCTATTTTAAAGTTAGTTACAAAACTAGAGGTCAATTAATTTTTATGTTAAACTAATCAAAAGGTTAATTGTAACCTTGTTGAACCGCTTAAGATAAGATTTAAAAGAAATATGTTTTTGTATTGGATAATTAACATAACACTCAAGACACAAGTAGGTAGGTAATACTATTTTGTACAAAATTTATTAAAATCAGAAAAATACAGAAAAGCAAATTTAGGACATTTTGTCAATATATTACAGAAAATATCAAGAAAGCATGATAGTTATTTATGCAACAAGACCGGAAAGTGATTCTTAACAGGGCGAGCTGGCAATTTCCATTGCAAAAGCCCTGGCGAGTCCAGTAAAGTCACTTTCTGGGTGTGTTGTGTACAATGTTTTTTCTGCAATGGTTCCTGCTAGTCTCAAAAAACTTTTTAACTTTAATAAAATATAAAATCAACTGACAGACATCAGACACTTACTTTCAAGGAAGACTGGAATAATCATTTTTAATTGTTATCGGATACTTTTTGTCAACAGAAAATGACATAAGGAATCGGTAAAGACTTTACAAATCCTTATCACTTTGCCGAGCTAGACCTGTAAATATGTATTTTCCACTCAAAAAAATTGATCACAGTTAAATTTCTAGAGGGTTGCAGAAAAAGAATATTATTTAATGATTATAATTAAATTTAAAATATTTATTAGGCTTGACTTGCAGAGACTACCTTAAAATGTTATTAAGTGCTAGATAAAAAAATCATGTATTTTGTGGCTCGCAACGAGGCTCTATAAAAATTAAAGTTCTAATTATGCGAAAGAATCTTCAGTTTTCTCTTTGTCTCACGAGCACCATTTTTTTATGATTCTTTTATTCATTTTGCCTCACGAGCATCTTTTTTATTTTACTTCTGTGCCTCATTGTGCCTCTTACACCACCAAGGAATCCCAATTCTAATAATTCCCCGGTCATTTTCGAACGGTGACATTCTGATCTGATACAGAAGTGCTGGGAATCTCCTCCAAAAATTCACTAGCTGCCTTCACTATGCTAGGAAATTCCTCCGCCAACTCTAAGGTATATTCTTTGAAGTTGAGGCCTCGCTTGAGGCTAGATCTGAAGTAAAATGAGATAGATATTAGCGACCATGTTTATTGGTTCAAATCTATATTTCTTTATTTTGAATAAATTAAATAATAGTAAAAAGTCTGCGATAATTCTACCAAGCTAATTAGTAACAACTATGGATTGATATCTAAGGACCCTCACCACCAACATTTTGTAAAACACATATTACCTACTTGCACTTGGTATGTTGCCAACTGACGACATGGAAAAAAGTGTGGGGACTGCATTGCGTGTCAACTTATGACTACTTAGGTCGACATAACTCTCAACAGTAAAATGACGGGAGCATATCCTATAATTTTGAAGAGTTTCTTCAGTGTAATGTATACCCATATTCTCTTGCCAAATTTTTGACCTGTAAAACATAAAAAATTGTGCTGTTAGAAGTGTTGTTAATTTAGTGCAGGCCTTAATTTACCTTTCCAACCTTGAAGGAAAATAATGAAGTTTTGCCACATCGTCCTCCGAAGAACCACACACATAACACAATCTAATTCGTGACTCTGTGGCCATCTCAAACAAAAAATAACCTACAACCAATTTCAAAGTTTATTATGAGGAATGAAATAAGTAAAGGATACAGTTAGCACATTTTCTAATACTGTTTATCCTTTCTGATTAATATATAGGTTAGATATAGCGGATAAAATTATTTATAATTTTATAACTTACCAGAAAATCCTTTACTTGACACGTAAATTTTTAAATATAGTTTCAGATTTTATATTCGATGGTAAATTATTAAATCAGTTCAGCTCTGTCATTGTAGAAGTGTTCTTGGTTAAGTGCAATTTTTCAAACGGTGTATAAATTCATGTTTATGTAGGTGTCATATTTATAACAATGCCATTAGTCACAGTTATTTCTGTACTTGTAGACATAAGTTACGAGTTCAATAACCATACGAAGGAGAAGAAAAATAACCATTTTTTTATTGAGTTCTTACAAAGATGACACACCTCTAAATATAGCACTATTTTTTTGTGCAAGAAATACCTCATTTGCATGTGGTAGTAAACCTTATAGTGTTATACCGTAAAAGAGTTTAGATTGCACCATAGTAATACTACGAAATATGTCATGGACTTAACAAAGCTCTTAGTGATGTAATCTAATAGCATAAATAATTCAGTCGCGTAATAGATTATTATATTGTGTTTTCTAGTTTGAATATGCCCTAATTGAAAAGAAACATTGTGTCTCATTTACATTAGTATTATTATCAGCTGGTATAAACTTAAATATTATTGAGTATACAAATGAAGTAATTAGTCTTGGACATACTTAGATAAGGTTGATTTACATTATATCAATCAATTTATGGACAACTTTCTAATAAATTCTTTAACCCTATTTCAGATTTGGCTGATAACAGAAGTAAGTTGTCCTCACCATACATTATCATAGATCATTTATTGTATAAAGGAAGATCATTAATAAATGATATTAACAGAAATGTCCCCAGAATGGGCTCCTGGGGCATACCTATATCAATTTTTACCGAATCAGGCAAAAATGTTCTTAACCTACCACTATCGGAATTTTTAACTCGGACAATTCACTGTCTACTTCCTTTTCCAGGAGACACTGAACAATAATTAGCTTGAATTACGCAAGATATTGCGTACATGGGATTTTTAGTAGATTGTGAAACATGATTTTTCCTCGATTTGTACTAGATATGCCTTCATCTAAAGTAAATATTTTTGTAACTTGTATACAAATGTTCCATCCCACATTAATAAATGTCTATGTGTAACTTAAGTGGCATTCCTTTGCTAATTCTAAGAAAAAAAGTTTATATAAACAGATGCCTATTCATTTAGGAGATAACGGGATGTTGAAATTACCCAAAAAAATTCAAACTCTATTTGACACGCAGTGTTAATCCATAAGTAAGTTTAATGTTAGTGTTTTTTATATTTTTGACCAGTTCATGTTAATTTATATTGTAATAAATTGTTTGTTCCAAAGTACTACCGTAAGTTTTACTATTATTTACGAATTACGTAGAGATGCTTGTAGTATTTTTTACGATTATTTCAGAGAAAAAGATATTAATTGTTATTCTTGCAATAACGATAGAATAAACTAGAAAAGAAATATTGTGAAACAATGAGAGGTAGAAAAAAATTGAAGTTACAATTATTGTCTATAATTGAGTAATTTATCTTAAGATGTGATCGCTTTTAATTTTCTACAGGTCATTACTACTTTTTTATCTAATTTATGGTACTGATTACCCATATATCCGACACTGGTTAATTGTAGAGAGTGATACAACCGTATCACAAGGTAACCAGCGTACCAAATTTGGTTTAAATAGCTGCACTAATAATGCCAATATAAGAAAAAATCGATATTTTTTTGAAATTTCATCACACCATGTCTCCAAAACGAAGAGTTTTTGGGCATTTGTTTATACGAACTTTTTTTTCTTAAAATTAGCTAAGGAATTCCGCCCTGGAATATTTTAATATACTTAAGTTATACTCTGTATAGCTATTTTATTCTTTGGTTTCTAAGTTGTAAAATGTTTAAAGTAATGGTAAAACATTAATTTTCTTGGTTAATTATATGAACAAATTTCATGCCTCCAATATGTTTGAAACATAAATCAAGTAAATTGTCCAAGAAAGTGTATAATCACAGTTACATAGTATTGTAACCTAAAAGAATAAACACGTAAAATACAAATAAATGTCTTTGTTTTAATAAGAAACAAAATCAAAATTAATAGGTCATAGACTAAAATATTATGTATATCAGGATATTTAATTTTAATAATTTACAGTTTTATCTTCCCAAATTGAAGTGAATGTGTAAATGAGAATAGCAAATATTTTGAATTAAAAAACTCTCCATACCACATTCTAAAACATATCAACATTATGAGGTATGTAAACACACATATAAACTAAAAATTTCACTAATACCTAATAGATATTATATTACTAGTAGGCACTTAAAAATTATTTTCTAAATAGAAGCATTAACATCAAAAGATAGAGAGTAAATCGGAATTACTTTCTATGGTCATAAAAAAAGTTTGAACTTTAAAGATATATATTTTTGCACAGACTGACTTTTGTCACATCCCAATTGAGAAAGAGAAAATAAACGTTTCAACTAGTATATTGAGATATAGTATTATTGGCCCTTTATTCATTCAAGAAAAAATCAATGGAAATATATATTTGGACATGTTAGAAACCACCATTATAATTCATGAATTAAAGAATCAATTTGATAAGGATGGTAAATCTTTTCTTATATAAAGACAGGCTTCACTTCCAGAAAGATATCTTTCGCTCTATGTTTTACCACTTCGGCAATGCTTGGATAATACATTTCCTGGTAAGTGAATTGGCAGAAGAGAACCCATAGAGTGGCCAGCAAAATCTCCAGATTTGAATCCAATTAACTTTTATCTGTGGGGCCATCTCAAATCTGTCCCCGCCACGGAACATTCAAAAACTTCGGCAAAAAATTACTGCAGCTTGGCCCAATTTCAAGAGAGGTTTTCCAAAATGTGAGACAAGAATTTGGGAATAGGCTACGTTGCTATTTGAAAAATAATGTACAACATTTTGAGCATCTGTTATAAGTTAAAACAAATAACATAAGTGAAAATGATTTAGTTTTCTGAATTTTTTCAACAATAGCCTGCAAAATGGACTTTCGTAATAGCTGTTTGAATTTTAATAAAAATAGTAAAAAAAGCAATTTGTGCAGTAATTCATTTGAGATATCAAAAGAGGTAGGGTGCCTTTTAATATTCTAAAATAGGGGTGGCTGAGGGTGAGAGGTTACTCTTTTATTTTCATACGACAGCAATTACTCTTCCTCGATCCCATTTAACATTGTTAATACCGCTAATTTCAATATAATTGTGGTGGACATTGGAAATTGACACCCAATATACGAAACTTATAGTTAACGAATGTAGGTAAAAGTAAATCGACTAAATATTACTATCTTCCCAAATATATTTGAAAAATTGAATGTATTCACATACTGACCCATAAAAACAGAGAAAATATACTTGTAGGAAGAAGCGTTTATTGGTTTGATGTATTCATTTGTTGTGAATAACAATAATTATTAATTTAATAATTACTAACTTGTTCTGCATCGTTAGTTACGTATTCTTAATGACTATTTGGCTTGTCAAAGTCTAAGTGAATGTGTATAGATGTATTTGGGAGATTAACAAGTTATTTTTTTATTAGCAGGCCATTCGACATACTCTATTTGAAATTAAAGTGAGGCCTTAAAAAGGGAAGATCAGAAAGACGCTGATGTTAATTTACAGTATTTACTATTTCTTAGTCTGTACTTATACAGTGTGTCCGTGAAGTATGGAATAAATTCATTGTTTCTTAAACCAAAAATATTCAGAAGAAATTCTCGGACGAGTCGATTTTTAATTTCAATTGCGCACCTTATTCTTTATTTCTTTTCGTTATGACGTCATCACTGTTCCAGTTATGACGTCATCGATATTTTTTAAATAGAACAACCCTGTATATTTTTGGATTTTGCCTCAACAGCTGATTCCAAATATGTATCACACTTAGAGTCTAAAATTGATAAGTTGGAAGATGCGGCCATTTAAAAAAACAAATAAAAAAAAGTAAATTAAACAGGTTTTTTTTATTCATTTTTGAAGTAGACTAGTTTTTTTTGTTTTTTTTTTGTTTTATCATTATCGTCTTTGACTATGTTTCACTTAATAATACTATACCCCAGTAGTGGTTTCTCAATAATTGTTGTCGATTTATTTTAATTTATAACGAGTGTATCTGTAAAGCAGAGAATTGAAATTCTTACGATGATTGGGTATGGTGATAGGATGTGAACTCAGTAAGAAGTATGTAATTTATCTATAATATTTTAATATCCAGAACGACTCATAACTCAATTGACAGTGATTAAAATTGAAAAAAAATTTAGAGTGACTGGTACGGTGGAAGATTTACCCAAAGCCAGGTGTTAATGAGGATATAAAATTAAATATTTTAATAGCTGTTGAAGAAAATCCACATACCAGATTCACCAGATTAGTCGCGATAATGATGTTATTAAAATGTCAGTACATACAATATTAGAATTAGAAAAATTGAATCCTTTTAATATTCAGCTTGTGCAAAAACTAACTGATGATGATCCAGATTGGAGGATACACTTTTGTGAAATAATGATGAATATGTGCAATGGTGATCCTCTTCTGATAAAAAATATTATTTCCTCTGATGAATGCACTTTCAAATTAAATGGTGAAGTAAATCATCAGAATCCCAGATACTGGGCATGGGAAAACCCTCGATGGATGCGGGAGCAACACATATAGTATCCACTAAAGGTAAGTGTGTGGGCGGGAATTGTAAGAAATAGCATCATTGGACCCTATTTTTTCGATGGAACTATAAACGGATCGGCATATCTCCAACGTTATTAAATTTATTCCCCAGTATAATTAATCCCGAAAATATTGACGAAAGTCTGTGGTATCAACAGGATGGTGCGCCTCCCCCTTATGTGGCAGACGCTCGAAGGTATCTTGACCAAATATTTTTGAACAGGTGGATTGGTAAACGTGGACCCATCGAATAGCCACCAAAGTCACCAGACCTCACTCCATTAGATTATTTTCTGTGGGGCCATCTAAAAAATTTAGTTTAAAAAACCAAACTGGAAAACATTGTTGAATTGATAGAGAGAATTAGAACAGAAATAAACAACATTTCTCAGGAAACTATAAACAAGATTCAGCAGCACTTTATTCATCGTTTACGGTACTGTCAGCTACAACAACGAGTACAGTTGTAACACTTACTACTAATTTTTATTATTATTAACTAACCGTAAGTTCTAGTGACTATTATTGGTTCAAACCGAACATGAAAAATTAGTAAATTCTTAATTCAAAATGGCTGTATCTTTCAACTTATCAATTTTAGACCCTAACTGTGATAAATTTTTAGAATCAGCTATTGAAGCAGAATCCAAAAATGGAAATGGAAATATACATTCCTCCATATAAAAAAATACAGATGACGTCATAACAAAAACCGTGATGACGTCATAACCAAAAAATAAAGGTGCTCAATTGAAATAAAAAGTCGACGTGTCCGAGGGTTCTTCTAAATATTTTTGGTTTAAGAAATAATGAATTTATTCCATACTTTACAAACATACTGTATAGTTCGATGTAGGATACAAGTTCTGAAATTGAGATACATTTCATCTGGTGATGCTGAATAAGGACTCTTCCCTCGCTCCTCTCTTTCCGTTTGTTTATGTAGGGATTTTAATGAAATTTGACAAAACTGCTCTAGTAACAAAACTACTAAATATAAATAACGAATTTTAAACAACTTTAAATGCATTCGATCTGACTGCAATTGGTATGTGAAAGGTAAATTGAATCCCCAGTACATTTCATACACACATTGGGAACTAACATTAATATTTGAATACAAAAATGTAATTGCACCAGATATTTCTGACAAATAAAATTAACTTAGCTTCTCCACCTATATATTGTTGAATATTTGACTTGAGTTACCTATATTCAATAATAGGTGGATTGGCAACAATGGTCATTCACCTAGGTCATCAGACCCTGTTATTACATTTTGATTTGTAGATTCACATCAAAAATTAGATTTATTTTAAAGATCTAATATCAATTTCCAAAACATACGGTTCTGTTTAGAACCTTAACTACTAATAATTTGTACCCAGCGCAGCCGGTATTTTTGTCCATAAAACAACTTTAACAATCTTTTTTTAATTGTAGGTATATTATTTGTTTATTAGTATATATATAACTTAAGAAATGTATTTTATAAATATTGATGCAAACATCTGTAAAACAAATTTTTGGTATAATAAGATAATAAACTGCATTTTTTATATATATATTTTCACAGAAAATTTCTATAAATAAATTTTACTAGGGATTGCTTAAAATCTTCATATAATAACTGCTCAAGCAAAAATTTTCTTTTCTAAATTATTTCAGAACCAGAATATGTAATTTATTATGAGGCCATAAAGTACATTTATATATAAAATTAAGTTAGCGCAAAAATTAGATATGCTGAAAAAAATAAACCTTATAAAACCAATCAAATTATCCCTCTGAATACTGGATTCCTATTTCCTAGAATTATGTGAAGATACGAGATTCAGTTCTGACTAGAAAAATAATCTTTGGCTTTAGCCTTAGTTTCAGCTCCTGTCGCTACTAATTCTATATTCATGTTTTGGAAACAATAGGATCAAGCATTGCTATTTTGTCACTTTCAGGCAAAGGTTTTGTAGTTTCAGTTCATACTTACTAAGCAGTCATTAGGTCAAATAACATGTATTCAAATTGTATCGTTTCCTAAATACTATATTTAAGAAATGTAGATAGATGTTTTTTGTCAGTGCCAATAGTGGTATTCTAGATTTGAGGTAGATACATTTTGATTATTTCAGTAATAACATTTTTTAGTTAATTTATAAAAGACAAATAGTTTTTATATTTTCAGTTTCTTTACGTTTTTACATACTTACTCTGTAATATTATATCTTGTCTCGTAACCATATGAAATAGTTATATATGTAAAATACTTGATTCACTGGTTAATAAAAATTCTTACGCAACAAACAATTGTCTTGGATCCTATACTTTAGACTAATACTTATAACGAACAATAGAGATTTGATTTCAAGTTTTGGTGGTATAAATTTAGATATGTGCGATTTATTACGTCTTTTGACAACTATGAGTAACAAGCCTTGAACAGCAAATGCATGTATTTATTATTCATTAGGAGGTTTACATTAGTTACTGTTTTAATGCAAATCGCATTAAAAACTTCTAATTCTCTTGCAAATTTTAGCAGTTTAAAGGGAAAATTTGCAATAATTCTACGTACCCCTGAACCATGCAATCCCAAACGAACTCTGGAATATTTTTTTCATAACAACTCTCCAAATGACGTAAGCCATGATTGGTAAATCCACAGATCATTCCAAATTTAAAAATCATTCAAATTAATTTGAAGGTCTCACAACTCTTTTTGTTTATTTTTATAATTAGTTCCCAATTTAGTCACACAAACACCTTTGCACAAGTTATTTTATAAATAAATATGACATTTACATATCTACATAATGTTTAAATAGCACTAATTTTATTCACCATTTACAATTACAACAAAAAGACGCTGACACACTGATAATTATGTTTACAAAACGAACCTAGAAACACACATAATATTATACTGTTTGTTCACCATAAAAATTACAAAATTATTTTTTAATTTATGGCGTATAATGCGATAGAAAGATTAAAAATGAGTAAATTGTAAACTGCGGTCCGGAAGTTTATACCTAAGTATCTGTACTTGTTAAAGTTCCACACTTATTTAATATTCAGTATATTTATTTACGAAAAAATTATTTAAACCAAATCGGTTGTCGCGACACGGTTGCCGAATTTCTATCCCTCATTTACATAAATATATCAGAGAAAAGTGGTAACAGTTTTTTAATGAACTGTAAAAAAAAACAAAGAGCGGTAGCAAACACGCATCCAGTTAACCGCGCGCGAAACAATCGACTGTCGCTCTGACCACACGTGCTTTTTCGTTCCACTACGGTTACCGCCGACTTCATGGAGAAGAGGAAAATATTAAATACAGCGTGTAAGACAACGACAGCATTTGTGAAATATGCTGTGCCCGCGATACTAGGTGGCTTTGTAACTTACCGGAAAAAGTAGGGGATGATTTAATTCATTAATAATTTGATGGATATCGTCTGGAGGTGTGTCGACTGTAAACTCAGTTGTCGCCATTAGTTAGTTTTGCTAGCATGTAAGGTAAATAAATAATTTTATAAGGGGTGGAGTCTTTAACAGTATTTATAGTTTATTAATTCATAGAAAATATTTATGTTACGATCTAGAGAGAAAAACGAAAATTAATAAATTCATACCTAGGTTATTAATAAACGCGTATGCACAATGTACAAAGGAGGACATACTTAATTAAGGAGAGGCTTACATGGAGCAGTTACTATTCTTATTTATGTTTGCTTAAAATTTAAGCTTTTTCGTGTTTTTTCCTCCTATCAGTTAACCTGTTCGTAGCATATTTCCCAAAAAAATATAGATAATTGCTTGACTTTTCATAATTGATGTTGCTTCAGCGGTTAATTCATACAGATCTATGGGGGACCGTTTGTGCATGCTGGATCTGCTCTTTTTTTGATAAAAAACATAGAAAGGCAAACTCTCAATTCACTTTAGCCACATTTTTTAAATATCTGCTTTTAACTGTATAGCCCTAAATCTCAGACTTTGAAAAGTTCTTAGTTCTGTAAAACTTATAGTAAATCCTTCTCTTCCTATAATTTTTCACAAATTTCTCCGTGTCCTACTGTTATGGCAACAATTGAAGATGAAGATGTTTCAACTGAAGAGAAATTATTAATACAGAAAATACAAATTTTATTATTAATGTGTATACTAACTGTCTTCTTATGTGTAATCAATCAACTTACTTATCATATTATAGTAATTTTGGCATTTCTAAATAGGAAAAGATGTATACGATGTCAGGGCATCATCATCCCTAGTAATAAATGCAGTTATTCTATTAGATGGAAAATCATGGTAGTAGCACAAACTATATAGAAAAATTGCAATTTACCAAACCAGAAAACGTTTAACATTTCATCAACAGAACCTTTTTGGATAATTCCTGATCAATGTTTTAAACAGCTTGATAAAAAAATCGTTTTACATAAATTTTCGCGAAGAAAAAGTACTATTTGTAATACCACTAGTGTCACCAAAATCAATTGTATTTCTTGAAAAACATAGAAAGCAGTTGTGAATTATTTTCAAGGTCAGGATTTGCTTCAGACGTTAATGTTATAACGCGCATTGTAACCGCAAGTATTTTTAACTTTTTACTAGTAAAATATTAATGACTTCGTGACCAAAATATATACACAAAAAACTAAACTATAGTAGTAAACGTCTTCAAGAATCAAGTGAAACAGCATTTGTCAAGTTTTTCCGAATTTCATGACTAATAGACAATCATAATTTATATCCTAGCAACGAAGGGGTGAGATAGTTGATATGGTGAAACCAAGAAGTTGTAAGAAGACTGGCTCGGATTAATTTGTTGTGGATATAAATCACCCTTAGCGAGATACACTGAAACAACTAATTCTCAATTTTTTTTTCTTCCGGAAGCAGTGATATATTTTAATTAATATTCTAATAATACGGCATGACCTAATGAAAAAATCGCTCATATACAGGGTGTCCCGAAATTAGTGTGCAATATTTTACCAGCTGCCTCTACGGCCTGAAATAGGAAAAAAAATCATATAAAATTTGGTCGAAAAATACTTCCTAAGGGAGCTACAGGCCCCTAAAGGTGGGCCCCTGAGAAAGGTTTTTATCGAATATCTCCAAAACCACTCAAAGTCAAATATTGAAAATTTACACAGCCGCTACACTTCTTATGTGTAATAAGACGATGTGGATATAATTCGAAAATATTGTCCAGGGCTGTCCCGAACTGGGAGGTTGTGGCGTTAAAATAACCCCAACTTTCTTGTATGTAACTTTTTTCTATTTTTGACGGTAGAATATGACATTTTAGAGTGATATACGTAAAAAAAGGTACTCTTGATGAACATCGATAAAATGCACTGTTTTTGAATAATACCGACTTGAAAATTTTAAAATTTAACAAATTTTATTTGTTTTTTAAATTTTACAACATATGGAGCAAAATGCATTGTACCAGATGAGTTTTGTCTATTATTTCATGTCCATATAAAGTACATACTAATATTTTTAATTTGTTGCTTGGAAAATAGGTGAAAAATATTTTTTTATGAATAACTCGAGCGAAACTATCATACTTAATATGAACAAAAATCATCCAGTAATCTTTTTATATCAACAAAATTAAATTTGAATTTTACATAGTTTTATTGTAACAGGTGTTCAAACAAATTTCCATTTTCTTGGATACACAATCTCGCTCGACGTTCTAAAGTTTGAGAAGCCCGTAAAGTCTCGAATGTATTTCTTCTTAATTCATTTGCGGCCTGATTTATTCTTTGAAGTAGTTCTTCTCATGTATTTACTTCAGTGGCGTAAACCAAACCCTTCATATAACCTCAAAAGTAAAAATCTTATGGGTTAAGATCCGGTGAACGAGGTGGCCAAACTATAGGACCACCTCGCCTATCTACCTGCCTGGAAACTTTTGATGTAACAAGGTTCGAACATTGCACCCAAAATGGGCAGACGCGCCGTCATGTTGAAAATGCATATTTTGTCGAACCTCGTGTCGAACATTCAACGGTAATAAATCGATAAGGTCGTTTTGAAGGAGGTTTAAATACTCTTCTGCATTAAGATGATTGGGGAATTCTATTGGGCCAATTACTTGATCCCCAATGATTCCTTCCCATAAATTCACCGAAAATCTATGTAGGAAATTTGTGCGCCGAACAACTCGTGGATTTTCATCTGACCAATGATGCATATTGTCCATATTAAAAGCGCCGTTCCTAGTGAACATTGCCTCATCCGTCCATAATGTGCTAGGAAGAATATTTCGATTCGCTAATATCCATTGACAAAACTAGAGTCGTGGTAAAAAATCTGCCTCCGTTAAATGTTGCACGCGTCTAAAATGATAGGAGTGTATTCCTTATATTACCGTCATTCTTCCTGTCTGAAATTATTAATTAAGATAAATAATTATCTAGGTACATACATTTTTTATTAACTATTGAACGAGGTATGTTGACAATTTCTGAAACTCTGCGAATGCTTAATTGTGTATCATTTTCTAAATGATTCAAAACTATATCCATACGATGATTCCCTTGTGGCCTTCCGGCGCCTCGAAACCTTTTAAAATCCCCATTGTCTGCCAAATTCCAGTGAAGAACTGCAAATATTCGACACCCAGGTACTCTACGATTGGGAAATCTTCGTCGGTATTCCCTTACTGCGGCTAATTCACTACCATTGCAAAAACCGTACACAAAGTCATTTCCCTATCTGTAAATCTTGGCATTTTAAATCGACTTAATGAAAATCGTAGGCGCACAAATGAAATAACTGATAGAAAAGGGGACAAAACGTTTTTTTTTTCCGATATGCGTTCTTAGGATTTTATATCATACAACTTATACAAATTTATTAACCTTGTTGACAGCTCTGACATCAAATTATATCACAGCGGCATGAAGCATTCTTTTTTTTATTCATGGCCTACTTTTAATAAGAAATTAGTTTAGATTCCCAATACCTATCTCATACCATGTTATAAAATTTTCAAGTCGATATTATTCAAAAACGGTGCATTTTATCGATGTTCATCAAGAGTACCTTTTTTTACGTACAAACCGCTATTCTACCGTCAAAAATAGAAAAAAGTTACATACAAGAAAGTAGAGGTTATTTTAACCCCACAACTACCTAGTTTGGGACAGCCGTGTATAAAATTTTCGAACTATTTCCATTTCATCTTATTACACATAAGAAGTGGTTTTGGAGATATTCGATAAAGACCTTTCTCAGGGGCCCACCTTTAGGGGCCTGTAGCTCCCTTAGGAAGCATTTTTCGACCAATGTTTATCTGAACTTTTTTCCTATTTCTGACCGTACAAGCAGCTGGTAAAATATTGCACAATAATTTTGGGACACCCTGTATAAAGTAGAGAAACATTTTGACTCATCTGTAAAGGTATGTAAAGGGCAATGACCTTTATAAAATTGATTATTTTTGTTTCACCGTTTTCACGCTAATTAATAGTCAAGCACTAGATCATATATTAAGACACAGCTTTCTGTAATATTAAATTCTCCTGGGACAAACAGGGCGTATCATGATAACACTAGGTCATATATTTCTAAAAAACCTTTACATAATTAATCTAAATGATTTTGTCGACAGATTGATATCGTAATCGTCTTTTTTTAAATTATTAGGATTAAAAGGACTTAATTCATACTTCATTGCAATTTGTAACGAATATCTGATTGTAAAATTCTGTAAAACTCTATGATTTTCACAAAGTTCACTTCAAATGTCATTGTCCAAATGATATTGATAAGTAAGATGCTAACCTTTCTTATCCTTATGCCCCTATCTTGTGGAGGTGATTACAAAACTACTGGGTGTGGGGACTTAGCAAGTCGAGACACTACTTAGCCCGGATAAGTTAAGTAGTGTCACAAGATAAAACTAGCTCAAATCTCAGGGCGTTTACACCCAGTTTATCTGAATTACAATCCTATAAAATTAATTACTCTATTTAAACTTTAACATACCATAATTATTAGTTCTCGTTATAACGTGGTGCTTCAAAATAAAATATCAAATTCATCAACTATGAAACAGGCTATATTCATATAAATTTCATAAAACAGAGTAACACATGAGAAACTATTTACATTAATTTACGATAACTATGCCTCAAATGTTAATTAAAATATTTAGTACCACCCTTATTCACAGAGTGTACAACTTAGATCATGACAACAAAATGGGGTGATATTTCCTTATCATAAAATTCCAAACAATATAATATACAGTTACCAGCTACCAGCGCCACATAAAGGTGGGTACTCTCCTCAAACACTTTTTTTCGTACCCGTTTACCTGGACTTGGTACTTCACCCGATGTTTACGCAGGTACGTAGGCTCTCCAGTCTTACGCTTGCAAAATAATACCGGACCGCACCTTTGGCATGCAGAACAATACAGACCTCTCACCCAGGCTTGCACAACGACACCAACTTCGTCCCAGGCGTGCAGAACGATGCAGATTTCGCCCCAGGCGTGCACCCTCAAACAAAGATGGTACAGGTGTCTTCCAATTTCTTCAGTAGAACCACAAAAATCATAACCTCACTTCTCACTTGTTATATGCTTAGAACCCAACATTCCCCAAGACAATAATTATATTGTGATATTTTAAGTAAGCGTTTACTACAAACCAACCAAAGATGGCAATTATATCCTACTTTCAGCAGAACTTCCCTTTTAAAACAACATTAACATATTCTACACTGCTACCAAAACAAAGGAACTTAAATTTCAGAACAAATTCCCTATATCCCTATCGGATGGCCATAGATCAATCTTATGGAAATTATCCTTTTCGATCAGATAGCCGGCGTATTTCACGATGAACGACCAAAATACCGGAAGGGTAACAATGCCTTGCGCAGTAGAGAACGGCACAGATAACAAATCACGATAGAAAGTTGCGAAGTATAGCGTTATGAGATTTTAGAATGTAACAAGAACTTCTAATGTAAATGTGGGATAATCCACGTTGCGAAAAACTCGAATAACTGACATTAGTGACAGCGGTGTCTGCTTGTCCTTTTTATTTTCTTATAGCGAATATAAGGAAGTGTAGTATCATGATTTTTTCTCTATTCAGGCTGTTTCAAAAACATGGTACGAAATTGATATGGCAGAGATTTGGAAGAAAATCAACTAAATTTTTTTTCTGAAGATGTTGTTAATCTTACACGAAAAGTTCTCTTTAATTTAGATCCTTGAAACTCATAAAGAAATATATCTTCTATTACTCTACAAATTGTATTAAATGAAATGTGTTCAAAATACGCTTCCGCGTAAATTTTAATCTCACAAAAAATGTCATAAAGTTCCACTTCGAGACATTCACAAAAATTGAAAATTTTCTTTAAATAAGAACCACATTTGGTGGTCTCTATGGTAGGAAATTAAATCTGTAACCCGCAATATAATTGAATCTTAAAAAATAGTTTCGTCAATTCATTACAATATATGTAAAACCATGGTTTACCATGTTAGACAAAATAACTATATAGGATATTAATAGGCACTTATTGCATTCTGCAATTGTTAATAGTTCTGTGATCTAAACTTTAATTGGTGCAATTTCTAAATGTTCTTAAAACTAAACAACAAATTTAAAGAAAATCAAATGATCGAATATCAGTTTAAACAATCTACAAAGAAATACTTCCCTTCACCTTTACAGTATTTTAGGAAAGGTTCACCTAATTTAAAAAGCATGAATGGGCCAAAGAAACAAAGTTCATATGAACATATATACGGAAATGCATTGTTTTTGAGACACAGAGCGATAAAGTTTCGAGAGAAGATTACAAAAACCATTAATGCTGTTTAGGCAAAACATGATTTATGGCAAACTAGCACTCTTGCAGCCACTTATTTTAATCTTGCATTGCATGAGGCTTTAAACAGCATTTAATCAGTTTCAGAATTTCAGGTGGTGTAACTTGTGTATTCTGGGACACAGTTATAAGATGTAAGCATCTTTTGTCCTTGTAGAATCATAAAGTAGTGGATCAAAATATGTTGAACCAGGAGTATATCCATACACATGTTTTAATGTAAGCATGCTTCACATTTTCTGCTAAAGAGGCAGCGAGCATAAAAGGGGCAGCTGTGACTTACATTACATACAGTGATGAATTTTGATGCTTGTTGTATTGCATCAAAAGTACGTTGGTCTCCTATCAGAGACAAAAAAGTCTACTTTTCAGTATTTTAATGGTTTTATTTCCAGTGCCTTAACTGCAGTTGAATCATATCCGCTAATCGCATGTGCTAGAATATTAGGTTTTAACTTCAAATCTGATGCTCTAATATCTCTTACTGTACGGTCATAGACTGGTGAACCCATTAAAGGAGAAAGAGAATATTTTCTTTAATTTGTTAAAGTACACTATCAGCAAGAAACATGAATGTCATCTAATATGACAATCATTGTGTGTTCATCATAAGCTACTTGGATACTTAAATAGGCCTGGTACCAGCTTTTTTATGTGTTGTTCTTCATTTTGAACTTCGTTTAACTTTACCACAATAAAGTTTATAAAACTTTTAGTCAATTAGGACTAATGTGTTTATAAGGATAACCTGTATTGTATGTGCTATTAACGATGATAATCTTATGAGATTTATTTCTTTCAGTAAACAACTCAATTTTGTTAAAGTCACTCAAATATTATAGTTAGGAAAATCAGATAAGCATTTTATGAGTTCAATAACGAATTTATTATATATCCATTCCCAGACACGACATTCTATCGTTTTCAGATGAAGATAACTTTATTATTCCTATACATAACATAATAATTACTTTTATCCTTTTAAAATGTTAAAAGCAGTTATATCTAAAACTCATCTAATTATTGTTACAGTTAATAAATATTTAATATTCTTTAAATAAAATGTCTCCCTATTACATGGAAATTTCTTAAATGTTGATTTTCGACAAAAAAAATATTACACTTGAGATATACCGTGTGTCCCAAGTTCGATGCTCACCATTGGGATCTCGAAAACGGTAAGACCTACAAGATCGGTTAAATAGGAAAAGTTTTAGCAAATTTTATGTTGATTCCAAATCCGTTAAGAAATCATGGCTAACTGAAACCGTTTTTGAGATTTTCAAAAAAAAAATTGTGATTTCTCTTTTTTGGCTTTAGCCAAGTAATCCTTGGTCAGACAGGTTTTAGACTTTTACATTATTGGAATACTTTTTGGAGACTAATATTTTGGTCTAGAAAAGAATGCTTGATAGTATTTTGTTTTCGAGATATCCGAAGTAAGTTTTGTTTTTCTTGTGGCAGCCATATTGATTCTTTCGTTTTTCAGATTACGCTTAAAAAGATCTTTCAGATGATGCGAGGGACTAATTTAATAAAATCAAAATAGTGTAGGCCATGGAAAATCAAAAACTTTTTTGTAAAGCCAGAGACAAGGAAGTTACTTATTCAGACGGCGACTAATTATTATCTATGTACTTAAAATCTACTCTAAATTGCTTTATTTGTACAATTTTCTAAAAATATCAGTTTTTAGACGATCACTAAGGTTTTATTTGTCTTAAAATTGTCAATGAAGTGTTCAAAATTGAACAAAGAGATCCTCTTCATCAAGGGCATTCTTGCATGCAAAGTAGTTAGTAATTAGTAAAATTTGAAAAATGTTCTTCTAAACACGACCAAATTCACACATAACTTTCAGTAAAATTTGGCTGTGGTTTAAAACAAATAGTAAGCATTATTGTTAGTTGACAGTTGTTCACTAGATAGTATTGTAAATTGTTCAAGAATACTTGTTACTACTGTTCAAGAGTGTGATTATTGCAAAATGGCGTACAAATTCTCAAATGAAGAAAAATTTTATGTTAGAATGTTATTTAAAAGTAAATAGATATTCGCAAAACGCATCGGCTTCCTATCCAGAAACTTTTCCGGAGAGAATGCAACCATATAGAACAGTTTTTGTAAAATTTTAAGCAATTTGTTAAATTACGGGAGTTTTGATAATAAAAGAGACCGGTATGATATTGATAATGTTGACCGCACAACAATATTCTCGAAGCTGTTAACAGTAATCCTCGAATATCAGTTCGATGAATTGCAGGTAAACAGATCGAACAGATCAGATATTTTAGTTACATTTTTCTGACAGTTGAGGATCTTCCTGCAATGTCTATTGATTTATAGCACCAGTTCCTTACAGACGCAGACGAATACGTCGATTTGTGAAAGGCCTAGAACAGGGTAAACGCTTTTCTGGATAGTGCTCTCTATACAGATTTCATATTTTCAAGACATTACCATTGGTTAAACTTAAAAAAATGTGTATTAACTATTTTAGCATTCGTAAAAGCAGCCATGATGGAATACGATGATATAACATATTATCGTATTCCATCATGGCTGCTTTTACGAATGCTAAAATAGTTAATACACATTTTTTTAAGTTTAACCAATGGTAATGTCTTGAAAATATGAAATCTGTATGGAGAGCACTATCTAGAGAAGCGTTTACCATAAATCAATCAAATCTCCAAAATTCCAAAGCCTATTATCTAGTTGAATTTTGTTTAATGACGACTAACTGAAGAAACTTGAAAACATTCAAGAGACTAAAAAATCAAATAAAACGCAAAAGATCTAAATCTCCTTAACAAACAATTTTGCAAGAGAGGTTCACAAATTCACAATTCACAAATACCAGAATCAATACTTAATCAATAAACATGCATTTGAATTTTATCTAATAATGTCTGTGTACTTTCTCCTGTGTGGAATAATTAAAAATGGTGGACTGTATTTTACGCGTTTATTGAAAACCAAAAACTTAATAAAACTGGCAGTACAAGAACTAAGTACAAGATATACGAAATGGCGTGTACGTCTTGCTTGGGGTATAACTTTCGCTCTCTCTTACTGTGCGCCCTTAAACCCTCATAAAGATAATAACCAGGTACTTGGCATTTTCTAGAAATTTCGATACTACAAAACATGTGAGTTACTCTAGGCAAAGTTTACAGAATAAATAATCTGTAAACTTTGCTCTAGGGATTTCTATACAATTCTAAACATGTACCAGAGGCGGCATTAAATTTAAATTGAATAAGCAATACCAAATAAATAACATCTAAAAGGAAGGAGATATCAAAAGAGGAAGAAAAGTTTGGAAAGAAATAAGTAACTCCAAAACAATTCCAACTATGAAAAGTTTGGTAGAGGAAAAATGATCATGACACTTCAAGAGAATGTCATCCTGTATACCATTTTCAAACAGTCACAATACAGTTGATCTGATCAGAAGATATTGTGTATCTAATTTTAGATCAATATCTTGAAAATGTGGGATATAGAAAATCTAGAAAAAATTTAAATTTTCTCCTTGAAGTCGCTTGACGGATTATCTCCTTAAGTATATTACATTACTTAAGAAACACTCTGTATATATAAAAAATTTTAATTGATTTATTCAGCGTTAACATAACATCTCGAAATTGGTTCAATTATTGTTTTAATTTGATAAAATATTTCAGTATGCAAAATGTTTTTAATATTGATTTTTAATTTCATTAATTACCTACAATTAGAAAATAAAATAAAAATTGGCTGTATGTGTTTCTCGTCGTAATTGTCATTGCATACGTATACACATTACTAAAAATTAACAATTATAATCCACACAAGGCGATGTTTATTTAGAATTTGGGCGTTGTTAAGGACCTTGATGTTAAGCATCGAAAATCAGGGATAGGTTCATTGTTAGCAAAAATTTCATCGTTGGTTACTTCAGAATAATTTGTTTCTATTTTAGTTAACCTCGTCTGCCAACATATCATTTTAGTAGGTTAATTATTGACAACATATCATACATGCAATATGGATTAAACGTGTTTGTTTATAATGAAACTGCTTTACTTCAATAGCTTAGACAGTGGGTCGCGTAATTCTTAATAACTTACAGGATTACATCTTCGGCTGATCGAATCTTAGCTTGCAAGTAACCCTTGATACAATTGAGTAAACTATCATATGTGCTATTTATATAAATATTTTTTTTAATAAAATAAAGGTGATACATTACCAGTGGACGCACTAATATTCATAAACAATACGCACACACGCACGCACGCACACACGCACGCACGTACTACTTTTCTTTTGTCGGTATCGATTCCATAATGTAACAATTTTTCCAATTTGTTTGTAATCAGAGATATTTTTCTAAAGTCTAAAACATGCACGCAAAATATCATCAAAAACAAAGTTAAAAGTAACAAAAAATAAGATTTAACAAAGGTGCTTCGGATTAAGTTAAAGTAAAGTTTGTACGAAGTCAATTGAAATCGTATAAAAACTAAAAGCCGGCAAAAACCGTCGGCATCTCTTTATTGTACATGGGCGGAGGTAAATAGAAATGCTTGTCATAAGAAAATGTTATACTTTTTTGAAAATTGTATTAATTTTTATTATTTTTTGTTTATTAGATAGGCTATTTTTGTTCATTTCGCCAATAAAATATTTTTGAAATATTATATCAGTTTTAGATATAAAGTCTAAATATTTAAATTTATTCGGTTTAGTTTTAAAGTTAACCCATACTATATTGAAATATGTTATTGCTCAGCAAGGACCAACGAGAAGGTATGAACATATCCTTGCCAGGATATGTTCATACTAATAAAACATTTCGTAGTGTATCTAAAGAACAATAATTATAATCAGGAAAATCGCTTAATTTTTCTCGAATCATTTTTAACGTAGGAACTATAGTTTTTTCATACATATTATAAATTATACGCCGTATTACATCTTTGGTAGCATCATCAATATTTTTTAATTTCATATTTTTCCGTTTCCTATTTGTACCGTGATCTATAACATCTCCTTTTTTTAATTACACGATAAATTATTGATTTCGATTTTTAGTTAATTCGTTAATACGTTCTATTATTTCTTTCTCATATTTTTCACGATTTTCGCTTTTTAAACGTTCATGTATATTTAAAATAATGGGTTGTAAATCTTTATTTTGAAACTCTAAGTTTATTTCGTCTTCCTCGACAATAACAGGCTAAACTACTTCGGGATTTTCGGGCGTTATTATATTATCTTCTGTTTCAAATGGTTTCCAGAAAGCCATGGTAAATTAGTAAATAATACAATATCTTAAATACCTTTTATGTAGTAATAAATATTTACTAATATGAACACTAAGTATAAATTGAACTACACTTGATATTATAATAGGTATTTCTGCACTGCACTGGACAAATGTAATAAATAACTAGGTAATCGACTCCACGTTGACTACTGACTGATATAAACTCAAACACCCACCGACCAACCGGACTGACGAATATCCTGATCCCAGCCAATCGTCGCCCATCGTCCTCAAACCATAGCCAATGCCGGCACATCTCACAAGTCTACGTAATTGCGGAGAAACGATTTAATGAGTTTTTTTATACTATTGGGCCTGTCCGTTTTATTATCTTTAAACACGTGCAGTCGTAGATGGTTCATTCAGGCTGATTACATTGCCAGTCTCGGACTCGTCTGCACAATTTCAACTACTATTCGATCTCGATACCATTGCTAAATACATAGGACAAAATATCAAGTTAAGTGCGCACAGTCCTGTGCTTTAACAATGACCAATTTCAATTGACTTCGTATAAACTTTACAATACTTAAATAGATATGAACATAAAGGCTAATCTTAAAAAGTAGATTATTTACAGTCATATATGTTTAACTATGAAGCATAAACATTTGTTTAATAAAGTACAAAAAATATATAAATAACAACTCAATGAGGTAGGTACAAAATAAAATAATTTCAGTAAGATTAAATTAGATATTATAACACATATTTTTTAAATCAATGATTCTGTGAATATCCAATCTATGTGTTTCAGAAATCCACTTCTTTACTTCTTTATTAGACAAGTATTTAGAATTAAATTGTTTAATTCTTGGTGGTAATAAGTTGTAAACTTTCGGCTCTAAGTATGTGAAACATATTTGCACAATTGATTTTTTAACTTTAGGTACAACCGTGGCATTTATTTTGTATCGGATGTGTGGTCATGTTCGATTGCTCTTAGTTCGTTTTTATTATTATGTTGTCTAAGTAAAGTTTGGCACTATAGTTGACGCGTATCAAATAATTTAATTTCGTTAAACAAAGCGTCTGTCGGGTAAGTCCAATGCCTTTTATACACAATCTTTATAATTAACTTCTGTATGATTTGTAGGTTATTTAAATGAACATTACTTGCCGCTCCCCACGCTATTATATCGTAATTGATATGAGACTCTACTAGTGCATGGTACAGTATCTTCATTTGTTCTATTTGGAGTATTTGAGATAGATGTTTAAATTTGCATAGTAATGTACTATATTTTTTTCCATTTTAATTTATGTGAACGTCCCATTTTAAATTATTATCGATAAAAATTCCCAAATATTTCAACTTTCGAACTGATGATAATGAAATACTAATTTTAGATCCGTTTAACTCTATTTCTATTGTATTATGGGTCGGTAGACATCTATTATATAAAGTGAGAGCTACGTAGTAGGTCTTGCTATAGTTGACTGTCAATAATTTACTATTGAACCAAGAGAAAATATTAGATAGATCATTTTCCACAGTTTCTTTTAGTAGTTCTTAATAATTTCCGCTGTAAAGAATTGCGGTATCGTCAGCAAAACTCACTATATCGCCTTTTGTATTCAATGTAAATAAATCATTCAAATAAATATTGAAGAGTATAGGTCCCAGAACGGATAAATAGTAATATTATGTAAATCAGTTCCTGCTTTACAATGCAAATTTACTCTTATTTCAGTAACATAGATGTTGCATGTATTTACAATTTTTAATTGTGTAACAATTATACACAAAATATCTGCTGTGGATAGTTTTGTGCCATAAATAAGTTTTTGGTCCACAAATAAAAATTCACGAAAATAACAAAGCAGAATACTCGCCTTCTAGGTTCACAGTTTATCCACCAGGTGACTTAGATCGCATTCAATGTTTATTTTTCCTTGATGGTTCATAAGGATTTTACTTAGGATTTGGTAATATGATTCATCATGAGATCACAAGTATATTAATAATGTGACAGACGATCAGTTGGGTATATCTTGCGACTAATTTTTCAAATATTCGATTCGTGGACTGAAAAACATTTTTATAATTTCTCCAGTTTTTAATATCCCGGAGTGAGTTGGAACCATTGATATGATAATATATGACGAAACTAACATTGAAATAGTTTCCACAAATACGAAAATACTGGATACTAGACTCGACGCCAACCTTAGCTGGAGCGAATCAGAACTTAATCAGTTTTACTGATTTTCTTCGCTCACGTAGCAACGACTACAGAAAATTATCACTAGCTATGATGCCAACAGCAAAATATTTAGTAAACCACGATTTGGATATTCTTCTTATGGCACCATTTATGTAAAAATGCACTCAATGTTGATGTTGATACTTCTCTTGGAAGCTGCCCAAAATTCAGTTTATATTATCGCAATATCTTGTTGGTACCATCGTTTTAACTCACGGATATGTTTCACCAACAACACTGCATTTTGATTAGTATATTCATGACAAAGTTTGGTCTTAATTTTTAGTCTTGAATGTAATAAGTAATATCAGTGCACATCAAATAAGGGACTTATATTACCCTACATCAGTTCATATCACCAACCTGTATAAGTCACTTATTTGAAGAGTTTTTTTGTCTTTTCAGAAAAATGCATTATCCGGATCGTAGAAATCAATATTTTTCTTGATTAAAATTTCTTGTGCGCAGCGTCAGAGCTACTTTTAATATCTGAGCAGCATTGTTATGTCAACTTTTTAAAACCGTCTCTATCGCACATAAAAGTTCATTTTAATTTTGGTCTGTACGGTGACTCTGCTTCCACTTCCGACGTGAGAATACAAGATCTGAAGAATCAGAATTTTGTTGAAGATGTAAATTACATAGAACATGTTTAAATTGCATTTTTTGGTCCATAATAACGGGTCTTCATAAATTATCGTAAGCCATGTGACCGATTAGTTTCCTTTAACAGCCTCGTCGAGTCATCCCGTCAGCAAAATATGGTTGAAAACGATTCCTTAGACACATACGTATGTGCACTGATAAAAAACCAGTGTTGCCAGGTCAAAAATATTGGCGACAATTGTCAAAGTAAAAATCGCCAGGTTCGTTAAAAAACCGACAAAATTAAAAACTTTAGTAATAAATAACTGACTACAATTTGCGAGACTATTCGTTGATTTGATGTTTTGCTGTCCCACTAGTAGTTGTAGTAGTAGTAGTGGTAGTAGTAGTAGTATAAAAATGATTAAATTGACATGTCATTTATTTTATAGTTACGCTGCAGGTGGTAAAAAGGGAAACTGATCTATTAACCATATTAACCGATATACCATTGCTCATTAATCGTGACTGTAAGCATAGTAAACATAGTAGTTATGTTTACTATGCCTACGATCACGACTCATGAGCAATGGTATATCGGTTAATGTGGTTAATTGTTCAATTAAAATTAGCTTGAAAAAACAATGAACCAGAAAAATATTTATATGTATAAAAAAAAGAATTCTCATGAAAATCGCCCAATTTTCATAAATAGTCGCTGCATTGCCAGTGTTCTATGGATATCACCAAATCTGGTGATTAATCGCCAACACTGGCACCAAAATTACTAGTTAAACGGTATTAACTAATCGCGTGGTTTTTAATCATTCATAAAGGCTCTGTATGTTATAAACTACCTTACTGAAACCGTAATCAAGTACGTAAATTTCGAAGATGAGAATTTAAAATATTAGGCTCGTTCTAATAATGACAATAATAGTGACAAATATGTAATGAATAAATTATTAATTTTTTTACATAATATTTTAAATACTCAGCATCATTAAACAATTGTTCACTACATTATTAAGACAACAATTAAAGATACCGCTACAACCTTTCGAATATTGACCGTTGGTTTCTACGCATGTACTTGTAAAATGTAATTCTACCATCAAGCATGAAACATTATTTAATTTTTCTGGATATCTTACAACAGTACGTGTATATTAAGTTACTGTGGTCTTATATGTGGCGCGTCTAACGCAATAGACAGATCAGTTATTTTAGTTACATTCTTTTTGACTATTTCATTTCCGTAATGATAAATTCTGCAATTTCTCTTTTGAAACAAAATAAAATATAGCTCATTTGATCCTTCCTTTGTGAACCAATTTTATTTTTAGCTTTAAATCAATTATGTGGTTTTAAGAAATTTTAAGTTATTAATAAACTTGTATGCATTTTTTTGCTAAGTATGATGGTTCACGTTACACAAAGCTTGTCAATCAAAAAACCTATATGTATAGGGTGTAATAGTTAAGCTGGAAACAAAGCTATATATATCTTTGTTAATACTTCTCAGACAGAGAAAACTATAAACCAAGATATTTTATGCCTCTGATTAGGCATCTGCTGACCTATAAAGTTTTCCAAAAAAAATTTACAGTATGCTTGTAAGAGACGGAGATATAATTTTACCGAATGAATAAACTCATGTTAGCAATTTATATACGAGAAAATTTAATGGAAAAGAAAGAGACCATACGTTATATTTATACAGGGTGCGTTAGCTACATAGGATTAGTCAATTTCCTCGTAAACTACACTAAAAAAAAAAATATTCAAGAGTAAACTTTTTTTAATTTTTTGTGCAGAATTCGAAAATATTGAAAATTTTCTGAAGGCACACACAATATTTTTTTAAAAAAGTCAGTTTAAAATTTGTTAATTATCTACAGATTAAAATTGTCAGAAACAGGACAACAGATTAAAATAAAAACGCTAACATGAAATTTCCAAAACAGAAAATATGTTTACCACATCTTTAGGCATAACAATTGAGAACACAATCAAATTCCATACGTCAATGAAATGTTTTAGAAAATACTATACATATATGTATAGACACCACAACAGATTGAAAACTTTAGCAAGTGTTCGTGACCAAAAACCGAAATCAAATTTGATTTCGGTCTCTAGCCAACAGATTAAAAACTTTAGCAAGTGTTTATGGTCAAAGACCGAAATCAACAGCACTCTATATCCATGCCCTAGCCAGGATTCAAACCCGGGACTCCTTGGTTTCAGCCTAATGTGTAAGCATTCCCAGGTAACACTAATGCTCTTATTAAGATCTCCAAGGTCGCTTTAAAATTATACAATAAAACTTCGAATAAAACCAAATGATCTTCAAGACAAGCTTAGGATCACCATAAAGCAGCTTCTAGCCAAAAAGGGCCCATCCTAAAAGGGTCTTGAAGACTAAATTTTAAAACTATATTAAAAACCATTTAGTTTTAATTTCATATTCTTAAAGAGTTCTTCAAAGCAACCTTAAATTTATGTATTAAAACGTTTTGCATTTAAAATAAAATTGCAGCAGACTAAATTGCCTTAAGAATCATTATAATTAATCCTAAAAGGGTTTTATTTTGTTTTAAAGTCGGACAACTTTATGCGTGAAATAGTTAAAACAACGGCAAGTCTCTAATGGAGCAGAGTGGTAATATTTTAAACGTAACGCATATAAAGCTGATTAAAAATAATATTCAAATGCAAACTATTCTGGTAAAAATTACCAACGGATGGCACTTTTCTGACAAAATATAATAAAATACTTCTACATAACTCGAGCGCCACCAATATAATGTGTTTTTTTATTATATAAAATTTTTTTTTAAAAATATCGTCAATTTTTATATTGCATCTAAACATCCAAATGCATTTTTTTTATTAAATTGCATGTTTGGACACACCGTCCTACAGTTATTTAAGAGGATGTAAAGCGCATATATTTCAATATTTTTTTTCTTTGGCTGTTGAAAATATTCATCATAGCGGGTCTGTATCTGATATAAAAAATGGCGTGGTCTAGATAAAAACTGATTGCAAGTTAATAGAACATTTTAAATCTTACAAGACTTAAAATAGCGTTTTATTTACCACTTTAAGTACAATCACTCTCCCAGACATTTATTTACTCTTCCTTTTAAAACTGAGTTGCTTTAATATGTTCAAACTCGTGGCCTTATTGATTTAAAGAGATCTGACGCGCGTATGAAATCCTAACCTTAAAATTGTGCCGGTTTTGTGATTGCTGGATTTAGTGACTTCGTTTTAATTTAAAATACTTGTAACTAATATTTTCCATTTTCCATTTGTCTTCTAGTTTTCATTCATGCATAAAGTAGGTACACGGACTGCACTGGTTCACTAAATCAGCAATCAGTTTATTGAGCAGATGGCGTGTTTTCTCCGATTATGGAGGGGGTAGAATTAGTTTTAATAAAGTCATCAAAAATCCAACAGGCATTTCTTTTAATCGAATTGACTAAATTAAAACCTTTGAACTTTAAAATATTCTTAATTTACTCTTTAAAAAGTAAAAACTATGTTTTAGGATTTCATTGAGCATATAGGCTTAAGATAAAATAGTTTTCTTAATGGGTTTTAATGACTACATCAAGGATATTCCATAAAACTACATTAAAACTATTTGTTCCAAAATGGATTGTTTTAAAACCAACTTGCTATTTAATTCTTTAAAAGGGCAAATTAGTTTTAAAATAGTCAATGTCAAGAGTATTATAAAACTAGGGCATTAGGAGCAAACAGTTTTTTTATTTTAATTTAAAGAGTGCATTTAATCCTTTGCATAAGAATCAGTGGTCTTTAAGAACTTTTATTTTATCTTAGGGTAATTTTAAAACCACTATCATTTTATTGAACATGTTAAAGCACTTTTAAAACCTAAATAAATCAAAAGTATCTTAGAGTTGTTACTTGAGCTGAGCCATTGAGCCTATACTCAAAGTAGATATTCAAATGCAAATATCTCCCACAGGTTTCGTTTAATCGACTTGAAATATTTTTGATATTTTCGTATTTTTTTTATATACGACACAGTTTATAAAATTTGATAAAAATAGGAAAAATAATGTTCCACTGGAGAACTATAATTGTAAGAAGCTACATTTCTGAAATTAAATATGGAATAAATTGTAAATTGTGAAATTATGTATTCCCTTTTAACATTTCTAATAAAAGATGATACAAGTTACAATCTGATCTTGTTAAATACTTTTATGAACATCTAAAGTTATTTTTGGCCTATAAACCCATAATAAAGTAGTTTAAACAATTTTATGATGTTCTTTGCCAACTAGATACATGACCTTTGACATGCAAATGTACCATATACACGACAATATGGGTAACCATATATGTAGCTGACTATCAAATTGCGATCTGGCACATTATTTTACTGATAGCTTTAAATATGTCACAAAAGAATACCTTTAAGTTTTGTTTCCTGCGAGTATTCTTATCTATATTTATGTTTTCTATGATAATGAGCTTCTATTGTACCGTTCAACAGAAATAACATAATATTCAAATGTTTCAGACGTCTATCCTGATAACATTCCTACTGGATTTTGTATCAAGTTGACACTTTCTAGCTGAAGATCAGTAGAAAATATATTTTTTAAGTAATTGTAAGTATTATTATGGATAAGTAAAAAGATAGTTTCCGAACATAATTGAAATTATCATCTTTAATGAAAAGCGTTAAAATGTTAACAATTACTAGACACCGAACAATTTCCGTGAGTACCGGATCGGCTTCCCATCCGGACTGTCTAAGCTTCCATAGGAAAGAACAGGATATGTGCGTGCGCAGCAAGATCTAGACGTATTATACATTATTCAGTTTATCTATAAACGTCGCAATGTGTAGAGAAAGTGAGGAGAATAATAAATAGTAACAATATCACGGAGTACGCGAAAAATCAGTACGTGTGGATATGTGTTGACGGAAGAATGGATTTTAAGGGACATAAAATCGTTAATGTTATTATGCGTATTTTAAGTGCTATTCAGAGTACACCTCCACTGTTACTATGAAGTTACAAACCACTTAAAAGTGAAAATGTTTTACTGCTTGTATCAGTCGCAGAGGCATATACACTCTGTTCCAGGATACAAGAGGTGTAATAGACAACAAATTTTGGGATTTTGGACTGTCAATCAATACAAAAATAATACTGTATATTAGGAAGTAATTAAAAAATAGAAATTATTCATTGCATTGTCGTTTTGGGCCGATTATTTTATTTTTCCAGTAAATAATATCGAGTTCAAAAAACATATTCATTTGTTAACTGTCAGTCTATACTGAAAAAATCCTTAACCTAAAGCACAACAGAGACAAGTTCATTTTTGTAAACATTCCTGAGCTGATGGCTCATACTATGGCTGTGAGCGGGAAGAGTTTTACAAAAAAATCTTTTCAAAATGATATAAATTACGCACTGAGCTCAAAAAAACATCGTAGAATTCCAATATACACCTGCCTCGTACTTGGACTGCTGAGACTAATTTTTACTATTTTAGGTACTTAGTAAAGGCCTACTAGTCATTTCCCGTATTTAGTTTTGAATATTTGTTTATCAATTACAGGTTTGCCGACTTCAAATAAATTTCTATTTTTAATCTGTTATTTTTTTCGTCATTTTATTGACATAATAATGAAATTATAGAAATAGAAACATTTTGTAAAATTGTTAGTTTCTTCTTTCTGTTTAGTTTGTATAGGTCCTGGCATAAACCGACCATCACTGCAGCAGCTACCTAATCCCCTAGCAACCCGGTAATAGGGAAAAGTGTTGTTTCTGTACTCTAAAGAAGAACCGTAAAAAATTAATAACACTGCAGCTTTGGGCGTCACAAGTGACTTTTCCAGTAGAAGAAAAAAAGCGTCAAAAATGATAAAGATTTATTTATTATGAGTTTAATTCAGTTCGGCTCAGTCAATCCAAATTCATGTTTTCAAATAACGTGTTTATATTAACAAAATCTAAAAAACATATTTACAAGAACTAAATTATATTATGTTTATATTTTCTCTTTTTTAATTGTTTTCATAATCAATTGTATTCTCTCTTTTCGGTGATTTAGTTACAACTTCAAGGGGAGAACAAATAAGTTCGAAACCGGTCTATGTCTGGTTAGGAATTGACAAATGATATTGGCTATCGATCTATCATGATTTGAAGGTGTAATCCATTGCAGGTCGGGGTATTTGCCCGCTGAGTAGTTGTTTCGTTCAAATCATATTTAATAACAGTAATTTAGTCCACCTGGGCTAGAGGTCGTCGCTCTCCGTACTTGCTTCGCAAGTCACTATCCGCCACAGAGACATCTATGATGTCGGTTGGATAGTAGCATTTAGACCATACGAGAAGTTTCATACCTCTCACCATTACTCAATTTACCTTAGTTAGTATATGACTAGCAGGTTAGCCACTATCATTTGTCTGTTCCATAACCTATGGCATACTGAGGAGGACAAATAAGTTCGAAACCGGTCTATGTCTGGTTAGGAATTGACAAATGATATTGGCTATCGATCTATCATGATTTGAAGGTGTAATCCAATGCAGGTCGGGGTATTTGCCCGCTCAGTAGTTGTTTCGTTCAAATCATATTTAATAACCTAACTTTCACTTTCGTATATTCAAGTTCAAGTGTTGTATTATCGATTTAAAAATACGTTTTGGTTTTATTCTGAACTGTGGGTTTATAATTTGCTCCAGGGTGTGATCAAACTAATAAAAATGGATGTAAAACGTTTAAATTTCCAAAGGATAACGAACTAAAAGAAAAATGGGAGAACCTTATTAGAGTTCGGATAGGGCGAGCGATTCCAGTGCTGTCTGCAGGAAAGGCAAATTTTTACCATGTGAATTTGTATAAATTTTCATATAACCATATAAATACTAATTCGTTTACGTACTTTCATTAATCATGTAAAATTATTTTAAATGAAAAACCGGTAAAGCTAAACATTCTCTTAATTACCTACCTGTAAAAGATTATTTAAACAATCCAAACATAATCAAAGATATTTTATAAAAGAAAAGAGGTTATAAAATACGAACTTGAGGTGAGCCACATACTAATTGAAATGTACAACTTTTTTTACAGATCGTAATTCCTATTGGTGGATACTAAATCCGTTTTTAATATTCATTAATAAAGTTTTTCTAATATATCGAACATTGTACATAATCAAACATACTCTCTGCATGGTATATGGTAGCTGAAAGTAAATATTTCTTACAAGGGAGAAATAAAATAAAATTCTACCCTGTGTTTAAGCCTCGAAAATGTCGCCAGACGTATGCATTAAGGATCAAGTTCCAGCGTAACGTATAGCCAACAGATGTGTCATGAAAGTAGTACATACGCTGCATAATTATGTGATGTTACAGTCTAATAGAGTCTATTGCTGATAGCGTCATGACTTTGGCCATTTTTCTAAAAGAAAATATGATCTTTTGGGGCTATCATAATAAGTGAAAATGTTACCAAAGGAGATTAACATATGAGTCAGCTTAAATATTACTGAAAATGGCTCAGAAAATAGTCAGACGATCTTTAAACTATTGTAATTAAAATTATTACGTCCGAAAGGGAAAACATGCTACCAGAATAGTTTTAAATTTGTTATGCTGCCTTGAAAGCAAGGCCAGGAAATCTAACGATCTAGTTATAATTTCCACCCAGTATATTTAACATACATTTTATGGCATGTGGCTTCGTGGTCGGGCGATAAGGACACTTGCATCTCACACCAGATTCCTGGGTTGGATTCCCAGTAGAGGATCTTACATTTGTTCAAAAGAAGAAATTAATTCTAGCATACTCACTGGGATATTGGGGATATCGTGTCCATGTCTCTAAATGTGTAGCTCCCCTTGCCTTCCTAATCTTATTTTCAACTGGAAAGGTATTAAGAACAAGATGACTTTTGTTTTACAATGACCAAGATCTCATAATTTTGCGGAACACATCTACTGGTACAATAATGACCATCAATATGCATACTATGTCTGATTTATTAGATAAAATTACGTCAAGCGACCTTGGCTTTGGTTCGATACGTCGTATAATATTTTCTATCACATCATTTCTCATCTAATAATAAGCGGTACAGGAATTTTGTTTACTAATAAACTTAACGTTGTTTATTAAACTTCTAATTTGTACAATTAACTAATAGTAATGTATAATTAAAAATAACTAAATTAAATTTTCTAATTTTCACGTTGCTAAATGAAAGATCTAGATTTCTAAAAAATGTAGTTACATTAATTATTTGGGTATTACGTTAATCATCCTTTCAAACCTAATATAATAATCATAAACCTATAGTTTCCTATATATACCTATAGTTTCCTATGTCTCACACTATCGTTCTTATCTGATTTTTTATACTAGTGCATAGTATAAAAATTTTAGGTATCTAAATAATATATTAGTAATATCGTCGAAATAAAGCCAACCTACGAGAGACAAACAGTTGCTGGTTTACAAATGGCTCCAAAAACTCCCGAGGGAACAGAAGCCGGAGTACATAACTACAATCCGAAGTTGATGATATCCTCAAGCCTAACCGTATTTAAGGCCATGGTTCATACCATTGAACTGTATATGCATCCTACACGCATATCAAAAAACATTTTTTCAGATAGTCAAGCATATCTAAAAGATTTTAGCTCCTACCGATACAGCTCTAAAATGATATCCAAGTGCCAAAAGGCATTAAGTCATTTGAACAAAAACAATAAAGTGACTCTAATCTGGATACCTCGTTACTCTGGTCTGGAAGGTAACGAAATAACCGACTCCTTGGCCGGAGAAGGAGCAGGATCACGAATCATCGAACCTGAATCGATACTTGGCATATCATCGAGTACTGTCAAGATCTGAATCTGGGCTGAAAGGAAAACTCTCTAGTATTGGTAAGAATTACTATAATTAATTAATTCGAAGGCTTAAGCACCTATCCCGTTGTGAAAAGTATCCGATTTTCAAATATTTGGCAAAAGAGCAACTACTGCCAGAAGATCTGGATACACGTTCACTAAATAAAGTTATCAGTTTTATCAAGAGATAACTTATTTGGTGAAATAGAAACAGGAGTGAACCACAATAGGCCTGCTGATGGATGCAATGTGCAACACCCCCGTCCAATTGTTGGCATATCACAATAAGCTGGGGTTGTACTTATTGACCGGTAGCTCAGTAAGCAGGTCGTGAATAAGGGCTTAGATTAATTTGAGTTATCACCAAAATCTAGGCTGGGCGCCAGGACTTTTGCAAGTACCAATTAATTAAAATTTTACTTTAAAAGGTAAAGATAGCGTTAAAACTTGAATTCGGTTGGGAAGGAAGTGGAATAAAAAGATCTTATTTTAATAAAAAGTATAATAAAGACTAGTATATGTGATGTACAAGTATTTACAAGTTATAAAAAAATTAAAGGTGGTTGAAGACCAAAAAGTATCCAAAAATGATGGTGAAAGAAAAAAAAAAAAAAATGAAAAATGAGATGCCTGATCTCTCACAACGTTTCTTCTGACCAAATAAACTTAACTGGGGACGAAGATCTTACTTAACTTCAAAGGGGTTAGTCCAGCGAAGAATTCACCAACGGCTAGGCTCTTAATGGGTTCGGTGTCAATTTGACTAACCACTGTCAGTACTGCAGTTACCCTTGAGAAAAAAATGCCAGTTGTGTAATATTACGTTTTTCTGCTCCACCCTGTATATAATGATCAGTTCGATCCACCAGTTATCCTCTTCTCTTGGTCCAGGTATTTACATAAAAAGGGGAGAGTTTTATGAGATCAGTATTAGAGGCAAAACAAAATTAAAAGCTGTGACTTTTGAAGTGTCCAGCTACGTAGACAAAATATGAGTTAACACAAATTTACCGAGTAAATTGCAAACTAAACAAACTAGGATCGGTATCCTACAATAGGTTAGGAAGTTGAAGACTTCAACTAACTTAAGTATTAATAAAAGTTAAGTTAAATAGAAAAAATACTAGTCCAGCAAATAAACTAGGTGTAGCTACGATAATAAACAAGTGAAATAGGTATTCACTAAATGTTAAGATATTTTTGTAATAAAAGAAGTGAAGCTTCAAGAAAATAGAATTTAGAATGTCTGTTTACAGACAGACACCTAGAAAGATAACGTAAATAAATATTTGCTAAATATAAAACAATATGATAGTTTTCAACTTGAAGGTAACGTTAAATTAAATTATTTATTAGTTCCTCCGAGAGAGGTTCTAAGGAATTGCAGATAAAGTTAAGTAAAGCTATATACTTGACTATATGTTTACTTTAGATAATTAAAAGTTAATCAAGTGCCAGATAACTAGGCAGGTATTTTTGCCAGAGAACTAGGCAAGGTTCCACTAGAGTAGCGTTCCTGAAGAAATACTAAGGAAACGTTTAAGTAAGCATTCGATATTTTAAATTTAGAAAAACCTTACGTTTCTGAGATCTGGTTGATAAATATATGCACTGGTATTAAATAATCCACCACAAAATAAATGCACCAAATTAGATAATTTTCACAAAGGTTATAAACAAATAGGTTTGTCAAACCAGGTGTACCAATCTTCAAATGTTACCAGTCATCACTTTCAGAGTGCTACCAACGTGGCTAAGTGACCTAAAACATCAACAGGCAAAGTATGGAAATAACTAACTACGATACAAAATGGCGACATACGTTGCCAAGTAAATCTAAAATTTACAATAACCGAAAGTTAGTTTAAATTAACACCTGAAATTATTACAATATCAAAGTAATATTAGATAAATTGCCAGCAAGGCACGATAAATTGATACTAATCAATATTAATAATGGCTGTTCCAGAGAACAAGCAAAGTGAACTGATCACCAAAAAAGCAAATTCGCCCAAGGCGTAAATTAAGATAATTACGGTACAATATTATTATGAAAATTACCTCAAAGGTACTTTAAATCAATATAGCAACTTTTTAAATAATGATTAGCATTAAATCACAAGATAATACCCGAAACATATAAATTTTACCAGACCGCAGAATTATAGATGGTTTCAATCTGAACGCTGCACTAGTAAGAAGAAAGTAGCATCGTAGTATTCTGCTACCTAAACTCGATTATAGTTTGGAAAGAGACAGACATTTGAGAATAGAGTATGAGCAATAAAGATAGATAGATATTTAGTGCAAAAATCTGCAAAACCGACTTTTCCAGTAGAAATCAGTGGCGCCATCTGGACTAGACTAGCAGCAACTTAATTCCTCACGGAACACAACAAACTGGAATGAAATAGCTTGCAATTTCGTTACAAATGAAGGGCCCATAAAGACCCACTCATAAAAAAATAAACCTAAATCTTAATATCGTAGCTATACATGATCTAAAACCGCACAAAAAAATTAATTAATTAATTAATTAAATTAATTAGGATTAAATAGGAAAAGAAATGCATGTAGAATATATGGAAAGTCGCCCAGGATCAGCTGTCTCTGCAGGGCACAAAACCTGTACTCGATTTTAAGCAAAAAACAAGAAAAGGGAAATAAAATGATCAAAATAGAAAACAAATATATTCAAAAATATATATAAATAGAGATCTAAATCAAGAGTTATTTTTTATATTTGGTAAGTAAGATTTTTTTTGGAATAACGGAAACCAATAAACAATCCAATCTGTATGGATTCAAAATCGAACTGACTGTGATAAAATTTCCTTAAAACTCAAATAAATACTGCCACCTTAAATACCCTTTCATCGTTCCTTTGTTTATAGTGCCGACGCAAAAGTAATTGATAACTGACTCCAAGTTCCTTGCTATAATGCCAAAATTCGATTGCCATTTGCCAATAACATGCAATTTAAACTCATCATAGACTTTTTTGTTTTGCTGTAGGTAGGTCCTTCTTTTGTGGTCGCTTTAAGAAAATATTGAGCTTTCACAATTTTTTTACAAAGATATCCTTGGTTCTATTTTGACAATTGTCCAAAAAAAAACTGGTATTTACACAAAACACTAAAAAATAAATGAAAAAAAAATAAAATGAAATTTACTAATTGTATTTCATTAATAAGAAATGTGTCAATAATAAGTTCCTAAATATATTTAAATAAAAAGAATTACTAATGTTATTAATTGAAAAAAAATAAATTAAATCTACACAGCTATATTTCTGTTACACGCTGAATTACAGAAAAAAATTCGGAGTATTTTTCTAAACAAAAAATTATCAAAAGGACTGATAAGTTTATTATACATACACTTCTATTTTTGAGAATCATGTGCTTTTTATACGACAAGCAATTGCTTTTAACGCATTTTTCGAATTACATATAGAATTTGAATTTAATGCTGTTACTAATTTAAGAAAGTTTCACTTAATCGATTGTGCATGATGGTTTTCTTCTTTCCATTAAATTTAAAGAAGCTCTTATTTCTTACATTGCAGGATTCCTATTTTTAGAATAAAAATATATATAATTGTCTTATTTTCGCACTGTAACGTAACTAATAATTAAGTTTATTCGATGCTAGCAAACAACAACCTAATTAGGTACTTCAGTTCAATTTGATTGTACAAAGACGTGAATTTTTACACTAAACTTTCCTTACAAAATAGAGCATATTTATAATAATATATGATCACAAGTTGCAATGAAAAGTAATTTTAATGAAAATAATGCGGATATATTGCTTCATTTATTATCTGATGTTTAACGCTTTGGAATTTATGAAACAACTTTCAAACAGTTTAATTTAGATATGTTATTAACTAAAATTAATAAATTTATAGTACTGGAGGTGTATCAATGATGGCAATTAATTATCTATAAAGAATAGAGAAAAAATAAAATGATTTTAGCACATTAATTCACATAGAAATTTTATAATTCTTCCTATAAAGACTATAAATCGAAATAATTTAAAACAAATTAAGTTCCTCTTCTTGATAAAAGTTAAAATATAGAGAGGAACTTAATTTGTTTTAAATTATTTCATTGACCCTAAGGGGTATTTCCACTATATAATTTCAATTATTCTGTTCTCTGAAGCCATTAATGTTTATTACATTAAGGTTTACAAGTTTCCTTACTTTGGATTCTTTAAATGTGCTGGCTACCCTGATGACGCTATGGCAAGCAGAAACACGTTCCGGTAGATATTTTAAAGTTCTTTAAAGTGAGTGTCAACTGGTGAGTACCTTGTGTTTTATTTATTTTTTGGTTTTAGTAGACAGAATGGTTGAAATTAAAAATAACATTATTGAGTCAGTTGCACTGAACATAATGTGCATATTATCTTTTTTGTAATCCAAGTTTCAGCGTTTTGGCAAATAGCCGGGAAAATAATTGTTTAAAAAGATATATGTTATACTTATCTGTGATAAGATTTGTAAAAGTTAGTAAATAATAATTAACAAAAAATTTTCAGTAAATATAATTTTTCATTCCACACTATAAATCGACACTAAAAAAGACAAAAATGTGTTTTTAATGGGAATTTTCTTTAACTTTACTTCTATATATTTTTTATGACATTGGCTCTAACTTTACTTCTATACTGGGTGAATCGTCTGTCTATACTAGACCAAATAATAATGATAGACTAGTCCAACATGAAAAAGACCATCTGTAAAATATCTTTGCATTTTAGAACTGCCGTTTTTTTGCCTACATGGCAACTCATTATCACTTCTTATTTTTCCGAAAGCGATACCAACTTTGTTATTTTAAAGACAACACCTTTTATATTTCTACAAATTTGGATAGAAGATTCGAAACATTTTCAGTAAACTTCCGATGACATTTATTATGAATAGTTCCTGAAATATTATTAAAAAAGGTAATATAATAAACAAATTCGATAAATTCGTACTATTTTTTTTTTGCAAAAATACTTAAACCTGTCGATTTTCGTTATAAAATAGGCATTTTTTGGCCTATTCCAGAACTCAGTATCACATCTGGTTTTCCCAGAAATGACACCAATTTTGTTATTTTAAATACAACACCTTGTACATTTATAAGGATATGGATAGACGATAAAAAGCTATTTTCAGTAAACCGCCTGTAGGCATATTTATTACGAATAATTCTTTAAATATTTAAAAAAGAGATGAGATAATAACCTATCTAAATACATTTACACCCACTATATAGGTACATAAGTAAATGTCGTTTTAATTAAACTATGTTTATTCTATATTACCCCTTTTAGTTTACTTCAGAAACATAGCCATGTTTGCACAAATCATTTTTTTCACTGCATTTATTATTATATTTGTTTTAGTAGACGGAACTAGGAACTATTTAATTTTAATTCAGATAATCCAAATAAGTCCAAAAGTAACTATAGTAGAAAGTGTCGTCTTTACCTTTGTTCCTTACAAACATATATGCAGATTTCCATCAGAAGGTAGGCGTTTCTGTTTACCGATTCTGATCCATACGTCATGGTAAATTCTTGTCAGCGTCGTTATCTAATAGCTGATTTGCTTTTGAAATGTTAGATTATGAATGACTCAGGATATTCAGATATCTTAATTGTTGTCATTACTATTCACGACGAAATAAGGTGTTGCAATTCATTTGACGAAATCAAATAAATATGTTGTACTGGGCAAAGATTTTTAATAAATCAGATTTTTAACATCCTGACCTCAAATGTCCAAACAGTTAAATGTATTGCAAAATAAATCCAGGGTATTAAAAATCCCTTTTGTGAACACTGTAGTTTAATGATAAAATTCCAGTAAATATAAGAAGGTAAACGTATAAACAATAAAATATTTAAAAAAAATTTTACTGTAATTTAAACGGAAATTTCTAGTCTTATAAGAAAGTATACGTAAATTAAAAATATAAGAAACGTCTATGAGAATAATAATTATGGGCGATATTCAAAAGATAAAGGTAACTGAAAGGTAAAACATATTTAATTTAATCCGCTAACTGAATATTTAAAATTGTACAAAAGATGATTTTACAATGAAAAATGTTACCTGGAGAATTAACAATTTAAAAATACTCCAGAATGCAATTCCAAAATGAGCAGCTAAGTCTGAGCTGCTCAATTTCTAGTTGAAAATATAAACCATTTCTATATAAAGTATTAGGATTTTAGAGGAGTTGGTGTTGATTAAAGTTTGGATGAAGAATTTTGAAGGGGAAAAATGAAACGGAAAGAAGAATCATTACTAACAGTTTAATTTTAAATATATGAAAGAAATTTGCTTTTTAATGTTTCAAAAATATTTTATTAGAAACTACACGTGTTTCGGCTTTTTAGGCCTTTGTGAAGAGTACAGGGAATACTGAACAGTAAAATTTGTGTCCATTGCTTATATAACCACATCTGGTACCTACTATAAAACTATTGTAAAATATGTTTTTATATTTTAAAGTAATATTCAACTTTTAAAAACATATTTTACAATAGTTTTATAGTAGGTACCAGATGTAGTTATATAAGCAATGGACACAAATTTTATTGTTCAGTATTCCATATACTCTTGACAAAGGCCTAAAAAAGCCGAAACACGTGTAGAGTTTCTAATAAAATATTTTTGAAACATTAAAAAGCAAATTTCTTTCATATATTTAAAATATTTAATAATGTTTCACAAGGAGCCAACCGCAGAATCAGTTCAGTGTATTAACAATTTAATTTATTATTTCATATTTGATTCCTCATGTCTTTTTTATCACTACAAAATCATCCCATTGTTTATAATATAGGTAAATTATAGAAAAATATATGTATATGATGTATTTAGTAATTAATTAAAAGAATAAAAATAATGTAGTTATTTACGGAAATATCAAGTTTTACCACGATCCATCGTAGTAAATCATTAACATTTCTTTTTCAGCCACTTTTTATTATTAATTGCAACTAGCTTATAGGGAAAGTGTCTACTTTCTCTCATTATTTCCAAAGTCAGTATATTATGTAGTTTTTTTCAAATTTAATATTAAAGTACCAAACCCCTCAAATATCTTGAAATTTAGAAATATTCTAGTTTCTTTCATACAACAAATTATCTATTACCAGCACGCACATTTAACAAGTAAAAAAAAATTCTAATTCTAAAAAAATATTTATTTAATGAAAAGAAATATGTCAAGGTGAAATTCATTACGGTGCGGCTAATTTAAAATCCAGTTTAAAATGTTTACTTTTTTTCTTTATATTTAAAGAATTAATTAATATGTTTATCTTACTAAATTTAGTAAATTGTGTAAATATGTTTTATTTAACCAAGATGTGTTGAGATTAGGAACATACAAAAACGGACTTATATACTATCGTGAAATAAGGTGTTTAGTTGAATTTGGACCTGAAAATATTTTATCCTGACAAGTTTATTACATGAAGAATGTATGGAATAAAATCTGCATCACGAGTTGCTTTAAAAATATAACACTAGACAGGTTTTTTTAAATAATTACTCAGTGATGGTTGAGAGGACCGACTTCAAACTAAGCACGGAAAATGGTTTTATTGTAGCTATGAGTCATTCCATATGAAATCGTCTAATCCGTAAAGCAAGCTTATTTTGATTTTGCTTAAACTTTGTGAGAATCTTCTTTAGGGTTCCAAAGAGGGAAATCCACCGTCATTTAATTTCGCATGCGTCAGTTCTCGCCTGCCCGATTTAAAGCATTTAAAAAACGTCATTTTTATGCTTTGATATTTTCAGCTGTAAAAATTTTTTTATTAAAGATATCTACACATTCAAGATGGCATTTCAAAGCTGAAAGATAGTAGTTTTTGTGCAAAGAATATAAATTTACACAATCAATGCCCCCGAAAAATAACACGGTGCTGAAAATACGTGTATTTTACTGATTTTTAGTGATTTTTAACTGACTCCAGTTTCTCGACTGTTGAATGCAACCAGCTAATATTTCTCAGAGTCACGTGCACTTATCGTGGAAGAAATAAAACCTACAATTGACTCGTTCGGCCTACTCTTTATAAAAAAATCTCTGTTTGAAATTTTGAAATTTTAAAAATTCGCATTATTTAGGTTATAATATAAAAATGTTGGCTACAAGATAAAAATATGACACTTACAGGATACTTAGTTCTTACCTTGAACTTCAAAAGCCTGTAATGCTCGTTTTGTTATTTTCATCCTTTGTGCGTGTACATGTGGTTTAAAAGAAGCAAAAAGATCAGTGATTTGTTTATTTTTTAGTTCAATAATATTATTTATAATTGATTATTTTTAACATGAAAATCCTTACAGATCCTACAGAAACTACATATTCCCTTTTCATTGTAATTTAATGTATCCTTACTGTTTTCTTTCTTATGTTTTTGTGAGTTGGTTAGAATAAAGTTAAGAACAAGAATAATTTTGATGTGAAATTACATTTTTTTTTTCATGAAATTATGAGTATGTTAACATTCTAATTATCTAAGTAAGTAGTATAGTTTGACATTTATAATACTTTTTATTTGCTCATTGATAGATCGTCTGACGGTGTCGAATTACAAGAACGCTCCTGTTCTAACGCTATTGTCATTGTTACAAAAATTGTATGGTATGGGCGCTTTGCTTTGCTTTGTTTCATATTTTTATCCCGTAGCCAGCACATTCATATTATAGCCTAAATAATTCGATTTTTTAAAATTTCAAAATTTCAAGCAGAGATTTTTTTATAAAGAGTAGGCCGAGCGAGTCAATTGTAGGTTATATTTCTTCCAAGATAAGTGATTTCTGAGAAATGTTAGCTGGTTGAATTCAGCAGTCGAGACACTGGAGTCAGTTAAAATTCACGAAAAATCAGTAAAATGCACGTATTTCATCACCGCGTTATTTTTCGGAGATATTGATTATGTAAATTTATATTCTCTGCACAAGAACTACTATCTTTCAGCTTTGAAATGCCATCTTGAACGTGTAGATATCTTTAATAAAAAAAATTTTACAGCTAAAAATATTAAAGCATAAAAATTACGTTTTTTAAATGCTTTAAATCGGGCAGGCGGGAACTGACGCATGCGAAAATTAAATGACGGTGGATTTCCCTCTTTGGAACCCTAAAGAAGATTCTCACAAAGTTTAAGCAAAATCCAAAATAGTTGAGCAACAAAAAAAATTTTTTAGACGATTTTATATGGAATGACACATGAAAAGTTTGATAAAAAACTAACCAGTGGCGTCGGTGTTAAGGCGGGTTGGGTGATAGAATCTTACCTAAAAGTTGGTTTTTATCATGAGAACGTTTTAGTTCGTGCACCCAAATCAATAAAAAATCCGTTTTTATGTAAAATTCTATCAACCCAACCCACCTTACTCCAAGTTAGTTTTGGTTGAAGCTTTTCGAGTAAATAGAATTCTATTTTATATTTCTCCTTTACGTGCATAATTGGTTCGTCTTTACGTTCATTGTCAAAACCGCTTAAGTCTATATAGCCGAACTAGAGTTTGAACGGATTCGAAACAGCATCAACTTTCATGTTAGAGCTATTTCCTTAGCTTCTAGTAGGATACACAATTTGTAACGCTTTGTTTACTGGATTTTATGTGGTTGAGAATGTCATACCAAATCACTACATATTTCCTCATTTGTTATAATAGGCCCTGTGCTGAATTTGTCGTATCAGTTTTGAAATTAAATAATTACAAAACAGTGTTTTTTACTTGTCTAATTTTCACTTTTATTTTTAACTTTACTACTAGTTTCATCCTATTTTGATATTTTCAAGTAACTAAAAATACAGACTTACTCTTTAGGTATAAAATAAATGGAAAATAAGTTTATGGTTGGTTTCACTGTGCACAGATGTTGTCTTAAAAGCATAGAGGGTGAGGCTGGTTGAATTTTTATCTTAACAGCAATAATAGAGTGGAATGAAAAATAATATTAACTGAAAATTTTTTGCTAATTATTATTTACTAACTTTTACAAATCTTATCACAAATAAGTATAACATATATCTTTTTAAACAATTATTTTCCCTGCTTTTTGCCAAAACGCTGAAACTTGGATTACAAAAAAGATAATATGCACATTATGTTCAGTACAACTGACTCAATAATGTTATTTTTTATTTCAACTATTCTGTCTAGCAAAACCAAAAATAAATAAAACACAAGGTACTCACCAATTGAACACTCACTTTAAAAAACTTTAAAATATCTACCGACACGTGTTTCTGCTTGCGAGCTTCATCAGGGCAGCCAGAGTTAATATTATTTTTCATTCCACTCTATATTTTAAACTTTTACCAAGAAGGGGAACTTAATTTATTTTTAACAGCAATAAGTTTACTGAACTAAATTAAATAACGGGGAATTATTTATACCTATCTGATCGTTTAATGTTATAATTTTTTGTTTAATTTATTTATTTCCATAGCCTCTAGTAAGTTAAGTTTTTTACTTCTTTCACAAATATGTAATATTTTTGGCATATCATTATTAGTTATAGTATGTCCTGAATCTACTAAATGTTTATAAAAGTTACAGTGTCTTTGTGCGTGAATATGCTCTTTACAACTTATTTCAAATGATCTACCTGTTTGTCCTATATATGTTGCATTATATTCTGGACAATCTAACCGATATACCCTACACTTTTTATAATTTTAAGTTTTTTTTTGCGTTGTACAAAAGTCTGCCTACATTTTTGTTCGAACTGAATGATGTTTTTAAATTAAATTTTGACGAGGTATTACTGTTTGAATCAGAGAGGTGTCCTGCATATGGTATTGAGATATATATTTTGTCTTTTTTTTAACACGCTTTTATTAGCTTCACTTGTATGTTTGTATGTTTGTTTGTTTGTAACCGACTCTTTGGACTCGATTTTGACCCACTTTAAACGGACAGATTTAATTGAAATTTTGTACACTTACGAAGAACCGGTAACAATACAATAATTTGATAAGTTTATATCATTATCCTGATCAGGATCGCCAATCCTTTCCTCACGTATCCCGGCGTGAACGCAAAGGCTTAATATGTAAGTAGATTTCGTATTTGTTAATTAGCTCGGTGGTCGAGTGGGTTAAGGCAGTCGACGCGAAACGACAGACTCCTCCAGCGTGAGTTCGAACACCACGACTGAAATAAAAAAGTATTTTTTTTTTTCAGAAATATCTGTTGGATCGTAATATGTTATAATATCAGCATCAATAAGCAATATAAATATAGTTTAAAACAAGTAAAAAACACGCTCTCATAGCACATCAAACTAAAAAGTTAAAAATAAATATAGTTTAAAAAAACTAAAAAACACGCTTTTAAAGCACATCAAACTAAAAAGTGAAAAATAATTATTAATATAAACTGAAAACAATAATGAACGAAAAATACTAGTATTATTGTGAAAAAAGCGTGGGGCGCTTTGTGCCATATTTTTCGTATATCGAGCAACCCACGCTTTTTTCACAATAATACTAGTATTTTTCGTTCATTATTGTTTTCAGTTTATATTAATAATTATTTTTCACTTTTTATTTTGATGTGCTTTAAAAGCGTGTTTTTTAGTTTTTTTAAACTATATTTATTACGTATAAAAGATAAAAACGTTCATCATTCATTATACTAGAAAAATGAAACATTGAGCTTTTTTACTGATAAATGCCTAAGAGAGAAACTTTGACACTGTATGTATAAGAATTACTATATTTATTTTAGTTTCCATGTGATATCTTCCAGTTTGATTGCTGTATTTTTTACAGAAACACTATACTAAATACATTTATTAGATTAGTACAATGATTTCATAATGTCATTCATCTTAAAAAAATATTTCAAGACTATAATTCTTGTATGAGTTCTGTAGCGGCAAAGAACACTGAACTCAACAAGAAAAAATTAATTGAAGGAGTTGCAATTACATTATTCACAATAATATAAATATATTTACAGCAAATGGATGAAATATTTAACGAAAACTATCCTAATTATGCACAATTTTATACTGTTTGATCAACTATAATGAGGGAAACTTGGCCTACAACAATAATTAACAGAAACCTTCTAAACTGTCTTAATTGGTAATTAAAACTTAAAATACGTGAACATAAAACTGCTGAAAGTATAATTGTATCACATAATATGTAATAATACTGGAATAGTTTAATTAGGGGGACTTAAGCAGGTACAATGGAAAAATATATACGCTTATGTCAAGATCGTTATCTGTTTTTTTATTATTTTGTTGTGCCTATTGCGTTAATGTTTATAGTTTCATTTTGGAATACTTTTACTCTTTGATTATAACTAAAAGAACAACGAGGAAATAATATAATTCGAAGAAATGAGCACACGCACTTTTAAACATTAATAATAGTAATGAGATGATTAAAGATTATGATTTGAATACATTACTTCATTTTTCACAACCCACTGACAAAAGTTGGAAACGTAGTCAGAAAAGTTAATCTTACATGGAACAGGTAACTAGGTATAGACAAATTTTTCAAAACGTCTCAAATGAACTATAACAATGGCCTGATAAATTTATCTTTCGATGGAAATAATCAATAATATTGCATCTTTCTAGCGGATTGTTTAATTATTTTTATAAACAGACTAGCTGGTTACTAAAATCTACTTTTGTTTATTATCGGCTTGGACATATACCATTTATCACTCCAAAAATGTGCATATCTTTATAATTAATTTTCTAGTGAACACCTATCAGGACATCAGATGCTGTGCGGGAATACAACTATGAAAAAATATAGTTTTATTTTTGTCAAAATGATTAAAAAATAATGTTTTCCTAATGCCATTAATATCTCCAAAAAGATGCTTTCCTAAGTAGTCTAACTTCGTTTCGATTTTCAGCAGACTATTTGTGCATAGATTTATATGCATAAACGACTTATTTACAATTACTTTGCTCGATAATTGTAGCGTAGGATTAAATTTCAAAAATAAAAAAATACGTATCTAATTATATAACTTTTGATTTGTGATTTTATCTTAAAATGAAAGTTTCGTGCATTTTCTTTTATTTGTTAATAAATAGTGAAAAGTACTATATTATTAATTTGTGTTGAATGTGTCAGTGAGGGATATTAATAGTTATATTGATTTTATGTCTGGTGTTACAGTTATGCTCAGTATTAATTTTCAGTAGCGTTTTTTAGAAGTGAATCAATAGAGCTGTTTCTGTGTATAACAAATAAATCAACATTCAGAACCCCGAACTTGAACTAATTCAGTTTGACAGCAGCAGTTCTTCTATAATATAACCTTAACAATATTTTTTTGTGAGGTTCCTTTTTGACTATTTTTTAACGTAAAATCTCACAAGTGGAAATATCTGACAATTAACAATATACACTTGCAATGAATTGGCAAAAAAAAATCTGTTGCATTTACGGTTATTTGCCAATCACTGTACAAAATATGCGTACATCGTGCTATGAGTCATAAAGCGCTCCAGTATAACTTTCGTTAACTCTGCGTGGCTTCCAACAATAATAATAATAAATTTGTAGAATGACCTCACGAGAGATCTAAAAAGAATCTGCACAATAAATCGATTAATAAAATCTGTTCAGTTTTTCATGAACCAAGTAACCATAACGGTACACGTATTTATAAGCAATAGAAAAATCATAAAGAGTCGTGCCGCAATTGTTAATTTATATCGGCCTTATAAATGCAGACACGATATGGACGATTATATCACTCCCATGAAATTGGAATTCTGGGTTAATTTCTGATCTTTATCGTGTTCAAACTAACCGCAATTCATGATAGGGGTAGTCGCAAATAGTGTAAAGCTTACACGATTTCAAAAAGCATAACATGGATACATTAATACTACATTTATTGTAAAAAATGTTATTGCATTTAGGTTAAGTCGGCGTTACTTTTAGGTGGCTAACATAAATCTGCATATCATTTCTTTTGTTCACGAAAACCATAAACTAAAACAATGACCTCATTTTAACTAATATGAAGATTTAGTAGGCGAAATTGACGACAATACTAAAGCTATTTTTTAGGTTCATAAAATCGCCGGTCCCAATGGAAAAGAGGATAAGTCACAAAATCGCAAATGTGCGATATATACGTTGCTAACTTTAAAATAATCCAATCTTTGTTTGTATAAAGAAGGACAAGTCCAAACTCATTACAATTAGTATATTTATACATGCGACAAAATGGATAACTTATAATTTTTCATGCATATGCTAGTGAAAAAGGAGTTATGTACTAAATTTCTTTAACACAATTAATATCCAAGTGTAAACAATATACATTATTCGCCTAAAAGGACATATGTCGAAATAAGCAAATACAGACTTAATTTCTTTCAAGCAATATATTTCAAAACGCATGACTTAACTTCATTAACATAACTGTAATGGAAGTACCATGATAAAACTATGGGCTACGAAGAAAGGCGAAGGAAAATGATAGAAGATATAAAGAATGATAATCCAGTTCAGACTTTTGAAAGATTGTTTGACGATAAGGTTATAAAATTGATCACTGAGCAATCAAACCTTTATGCATCACAAAAAAATAACCATGGTTTCGCGGTGGAGGAGGCAGAAATAAAATATTTTTAGGAATTTTGTTGCTTTCTGGCTACCACAAATTACCCCGTGAACCCATGTATTGGAACGTTGACGAAGATGTTTTTGTGCCTTTCGTAGCTTCCAGTATGTCTAGAAATAAATTCCAAGAAATCAAGAGGTACATACATTTTGCTGACAATACTAAACTTGATAAGTCTGATAAAATGTATAAGCTACGCCCACTGATGAATTTACTAAATAAAAATTTTCGTCAATGGGGATTTTTTTCACCAAAATCTTTCAATCGATGAAGCTATGGTCAAATATTTTGGACACCACTACGGCAAACAATTTATAAAGGGAAAACCGGTAAGATTTGGTTTTAAAGATTGGATGCTTTGTAGTCCTACTGGGTACTGTTACAACTATGACACTTACTGTGGAGCTAAAGAAAAGGATGGCGAGAAGGATATCAATTTGCCATTAGGTTCTAAAGTCGTTTTAGAATTGCTTCATTGCGTAGAACAACCTTCTGATCACACTGTATATTTCGATAATTACTTCTCTAGTTACGATCTAATGAAAACGCTCAGAGTTATGAATTTTAGAGCAACTGGCACTGTACGAAAAATCGGACTAAAAATGTCCCCTATTGTCAGTAAAAGAAATGCAAAAAATGGACCGCGGTGATTTTCAGCATGTATATGAAAAAAAAAAAATCTATTGTTTGTGCGTTGGAAGGACAATAACATTGTTACTATGGAACAAATCATGACACTATAGAGCCCCTGGGAAAAGTGAAACGTTGGTCTTCGGCAGAAAAACGAAAAATTGATGTGCCACAGCCACACTTGTCTTCATGTTATAATTCAGCAATGGGTGGGGTTGACCTGCTCGACCAAGCAATAAATAACTATAGAGTATCTATTCGCGGAAAGAAATGGTAGTGGTCTCTTTTTACTCATTCGTTAAACGTTGGAATGGTAAATGCATGGAGACTGCACCTACTGGCTCATAATGATAAAATGGATTTACTTAGTTTTATTAGAGATGTTACTCGCCATTACCTAAAATCTTTTGGCAAGGCAACTTTTTTCAAAAAGGCGACCTGCTTCTCTTCCAAGAAGTATCGCAGAAGACGGCGAGGGTCATTTTCCGAAAAAAAATCGAAAAACAACTAAGGTGCCGTCAATGTCATTTACGAGCACAATGGAGTTGTCTAAAGTGTAACGTCACTTTATGTATTGAGCGTGATTGTTTTATAAAGTTTCATTTAAATAATTAAATAATATTTATCTGAAATGCATTACTAAAACAAATAAAAACTTTTTATAACTTTTAAAATTTCACATTATTTTCCCATACATTCTCCCACTGGACCCATTTGAGTACACCATTTTTTTTTCAAAAACTTGCAAAAAAAATTTTTTATAATAATTTTTCTAATATAAATATGCATAAGAGTGACCAACTAAAGTAAAAAACTCATAAGAATAAAGAAAAAATATTCATGGGAGGCAATGGGTTAAGTTTACGGTCGGTTTTTCCTAATATTTTAAACTTTCAATTCTACTTAGAAACCAACATCTTAACTTACCTTTCTGGAACCACAATAATGGATAATTATATTAGTTTACAATCGGGGTTCTCTCATAGTGACACTTTTAATTCAACTTAGAATAACCCGTAATTTAACAAGCTATCATAGACCGCATTAAAGTAAGGAATTTCTCTTTATATAAATACTCTTACCTGACTGGCAAAAATAATTTTCATACTTGTTTTGTTTTCGTCAGTATAAAAACTGCTTCTGATTCCATGTTCTATTTTGTAGCATCAGCGCTACAATAACCAAACTAGCTTCATGAAAATGTGAGGCATATTTTCCTATATTCAGAGTCATGAGAGGGAGAAAACAAGGATATCTACCTTGCAGCTATGTTTCTTTCAGTTCTGCAGATCTCTCCCCTTGAAGTTGTAGATCACAAATTCTTATTACCTGGTCACACTCACATGGAGTGTGACACAGATCATAGCATTATCGAGAAAAAAAATATATATATATATATAAGGTGAAATTGAGCACCCCCATGACTGGGCTCAACTACTAAAGCAAGAATATTTTTACGATTTCGCGTCTATTTTCAAAATCTCTCTAATCAATAAAAAGAAATCTGAATAAGGAGAGAAATTCAGCCGGAGGGAAATAAAATGGTTACGTTATGAGAAACAAAAAGGAAACATAATACAGATGAAAACAATACTGGATGATGGCGACATTCCAAAAAATTGATTTTTGAAAATTTTAAACTTAATCGGGCATATTCTCAACCAGTTCCTATCAGCAATGAAAAAAAAATCAAAGTATTTTGGATTTACTGCCATATGTATCAAAAGCAAAACGAAGACGACAGTGACGGATCTATTTGATTCAAAAACATTTCTTTATTTCTTATTATTAGAAGCAAAATGTAGTTTTTTTTTGTATTTCTTATAAAATAGTACAATAAAAAATTATACGTAATAACCGCATTTTTTCTTGCCACATATTCAATTCAGTACCATGTAAATAATGAACGAATCGAGTACATAATTTGGTGCAAAAGGAGTTGTCATTATTTTTATAATTTTCTAAAATATATGTACTTTTCAAAATGTGCTTTTGGTATTTGCGAACAATTATTTGCTCTGTTAGTAACTGAAATGTTCACTTCTGTATCTTATTTTTACGTATAGCTGTTTGAGTGTAAAGAATAAAAAAAATTTTTAACATGATTTTCTCAGCAATCTCATTTTTGACTTATTCCCTTTTTTTACTGGAACCGGCGAAATGATACTTAAAACTCTTTATCTGCCAGAGTTGAAAAAAATTGACTTTAATCAGTCAACCAAAGATATTTTAAAGTCCACAGTTTTATTTGCATCGCATTTATTTCTGTATGAAATTTTACGCAGGTCTGTACCATCAGACTTTAAAGTACCTACAACTCTTTCAATTTAACACTAATGCAGTTGGCACCTTTGCTATTTTCTGACATATAACCATTACTGACAGTGATGACCATACATAAGATATAAATGGAATGAACACTCCTTCAGCGGTTTTTTAACAAAATTTTTTAAATAATTTAGGACACGGCTTAATATCCAAAGAAGGTGAGAAAAAAATGTTGTTTATATTTTAATTAATAAAAAAATATTTTGTAATAGTCTGTCTTGCCTTTATTTAACAAAATATAATATACTCACTATCACACTCATAAGTACCACATCCATATTATATGCATGAAAAGTAAATATAGTTTAAAAAAACTATAAAACACGCTTTTAAAGCACATCAAACTAAAAAGTGAAAAAATAATTATTAATATAAAATGAAAACAATAATGAACGAAAAATACTAGTATTATTGTGAAAAAAGCGTGGGTTGCTCGATATACGAAAAATATGGCACAAAGCGCCCCACGCTTTTTTCACAATAATACTAGTATTTTTCGTTCATTATTGTTTTCAGTTTATATTTTCATTACCATTACACACTACAGTCTGACAATTGTACCTTTATAAGTGATATATATATATGTGTGTATATATGTTACATAAGTACACTAAAGAAGGTTTCTTAATACCCAAGGATTTTATCTGTTTGTTTCCTGTTTTATATATATATTTTATGGTGACCAGAAAAAACTCATAATTAATTGCCCTGAAGATGGTAATAAAAATTACCGAAACGTCGGCAAGTTAAAAAAGTAGTTTTTCTCAAAATAAGGACCCTTACCCAAAAAAATTTTCCAACAATTAATAATTATTTTTCACTTTTTAGTTTCATGTGCTCATATTATAACATATTACGATCCAACAGATATTTCTGAAAAAAAAAATATTTTTTTATTTCAGCCATGGGATTTGAACTCACGCCCGAGGAGTCTGTCGTTTCGCGTCGACTAAGACTTGTGCCTTAGCCCGCTAGGCCATCGAACGAACTGAGAATCACAGAATGTACTAACAGTAATAAGCCACTTGCTCTCAAATTATTTAATTCTGGCGATCCTGATCAGGATAATGATATAAACTTATCAAATTATTGTATTGTTACCGGTTCTTCGTAAGTGTACAAAGTTTCAATTAAATCTGTCCGTTTAAAGTGGGTCAAAATCGAGTCCAAAGAGTCGGTTACAAACAAACAAACAAACATACAAGTGAAGCTAATATAAAAGCGTGTTAAAAATCACCAAAATATCAGATTGAGATGCCCCCTGAGTAACAAATGCACAAAATCACATAACATAAACTTTGCCAGATAACTTAACCTGTGATATTAGGGTATATCAATTGTTGAGTACGTTAAAACTACGTTTTCACCAGATATTCACTTTAAATCTATAGTGCGATGCTAATGCCAACTGTCGTAACTTACGAGTTGGTATTTTTGAGATACGAAGCTTTAACGGAATTTATTTAGGCCATCTTTGTAAAATAATATATCATATTTTTAAAACACTAGATTTAGGTAAAAAAAATGCTTTATTCACATATCTCATAAAGAATAAAGAAAAACAATGCTAAATATAAATTTTGATAGATAGATAATATTAAAATGTAGTTGCAAAGAAATTTTGGAAAAGTAAATAAATACACAATTTGAAACTACAAAGTTATTATGTATAGCTCAGAAGTAACAACTTATTTACAAATGTAAAATATTGAGTTTCCATTCAAGGAAAACACATTTTTACATCTACTGTATATGTGACTACTAAAGACTGCATGTCAGGAAATCATTTCGCGAATATCAATGCCGGAATCAGCTCGTGCGTGATCACATCAATATTTTCATGTGCAAGAATGATATACATATAAGACATCTTACACACAAAATAGACATCTTACTTTACACTTTTGTTGATGATTTTTGTGATATCCAAAATTAGATGAACGCTGAACATTTAGCAAAAAAATACTATTGACTACTATACTGCCCTCATAAGCAGAAATGCCTTAAATATTATTTTGACGTTTGTGCAGAAATTGCAGTCTTCATGATTTCATCATAAAATTGTTAAAAATAGCTTTTTTCATTATTTTTTTCAAAACAACATAAATATTCAGACATTCAGTATATAACAAGTGCCTCATATTATCCAAATATGGATGTTTCAATATTTTAAAAGTCATTAATTTATTTTAGTCTCACACTCTATATTAGTTTTTTATGCTTATATGATATTAAACAGCCTTATGTCAATACATAAGGCTTTTTAGTATCACATAATCACACAAAACTAACATGGAGTATTTCAATCTCAAACTCCATGTTAGTTTTGTATGTCTATATGAGACTAAAAAGCCTTATGTATTAACATAAGGCGTTTTTTAATCAAATAGCCGTACAAAACTAACATGCAGTTTGAGACTAAAATAAATTGATGGCTCTTAAAATATTAAGTCATCCATAACATTTTTGTAACTCTTATGTTCTAGAGACAGGAAACATGTTATGTACATTTTTATTTGTGAATATTTTAACAAATCTATAATGAAATAATGAAAATTGCAATTTCTAAGCAAATGCCAAAAGAAGATTTTTTTGACGTTAAAGTTTTTCGTTTAATTTATAAATTTCATATTACACAAATTCACACAACATCTTAAGTCGTCATACACGTTTTAAGCAAGAACGCCTTATGTCTATACTTGAGGTGTTTTAGCTTCGAACTGCGTATATATTGAGTATATATTTTTAAACAAGAATACCTTATATCTGACTTAATGTGTTCTTGCTTAAAAATTCATATATAATACGCAAAAGTACCTTATAATATCAGCTCAAGGCGCTCTTGCTTATGACACTGTGCTGTGCATGTTAGTAAACATGGGGTAATATTATATCTATAAATAATGTCTTATTTAAAAATAAAATGATTTTTTCTGGTTAATTATGATGTAAAATTACATAAATAGACGATTTAAATAATTATCTCATTTTTTATAAAAAATTCGACTTAAGGCATTTCTGCTTATGAGGGCAGTATATAACAATTATTTTTTGGCACTAGAATAAAAGCATATTATTAATGATTGTTCTAAATGATTTGGAGTTATATTCCGTCGCCTGTCATTAATAATCCATTTGTAGTTGGAAAACGACCGTTCCACGTCCACAAACGTAACTGGAGCATATTTAAAATATTGAAGGTTTTAAAACGTTCGGTTTGCATGTACAGAAAATACCGTTTTTACAATAAAGTTTGTGCTATTGAACTCTAGTTGCCGGTTGTTTTGTAACCACCGGTCCATGGTATTTTGCGAAGGAACTCGTCGAGACATTTTTTGATAATAACAAAATAAAACCCCAAATATAATTTTTAGTCTTATAAGAAACATAACAACGTCGTCATGACTTAAAATACGATTTACTTTTAGACGTGACGACCTTTTTACAACCCTTTTACGACCAGATTTGAACGGTTGCGATAGGGTTGTCACGACTTTTCATATGACAATTGGATACGATCTTTATAGAACTATTAGGTCGTGTGAATTCAAAGACGCCTTAACGTCATAAGAAGTCGTTACAGGATCGTGACGAACTTTGTTAGGACTTTCATACGGCCAAATAGTCCTAAATATTGATTACGATATTATCGTATAGAGGTCGTTATAGTCATTATAAGTTCATAACAATCTTTGATCCGACTTTGATACGAGCTATGATCTGATGTTTGTTCAAACACGACAGAAGAACGTAACGAGTCAGTATGTACTCGTATTGTATATATTCTACCTATATGTATATCTTGTATTTATTCGTATACAGTATGATAAATAAAACGTCAATAATTAAACTGTATTAAGTATGAAACTAAGTACCTACGTAGTGTTATTATACGAAAATGTTAAATGTTTAAATAGACTTCTAATCGTGTTATGATTCCAAAAGTGTTGGGAATTATTTTTACTGTGAAAGTGTAACATTTATTTAAACAACTATGGAGTACTAATAAGAATACTAACTACTAACTCACTAGCAACTTCATTATTGTAGATTGCTTTTAAATTACTCTAGAGTTGTTTTATTTTTGAAACGGTCGTAGAGTCTTATTCATAATATGACCAACTACCCAATGGCGTGTTAACACCGTTCACGTGATTTGCATGCTGTAAACTACTTTTGAGTCCTATTGTCCATGTGTGATTGGCTTTATGACACCACATGGTGACTTGCGCTAATTTTTTTGGTGAAAAAAAGTAAGAAAAAACAGATAAGCTCACTGATATCAAGTGTGCTTATCTAGTTTTTTTACGCCACGCTATCTTGATTGTGATGTATGCAAGAAATATGAAATTTGATGCAAATTTGCTAAATTTGTGGCTCTCGAAAGTGTAACGTGTTGGGGTTATGCGTGATCAGAGCCGTTTCTAGGGGGGGTTAATGCAATGAAACGGAATTCTTATATTTTGACCACACGCAGACATTTGTCCAAAGACTGAGTTACTGGGTTTTAGGGTTCCAAAGAGAAAGAGTCCGATATAATTTTAATATTTTTCTAAAAACTTTTTGGCGGGCCTTGAAGGTTTGAAAAAAGTTAAAATGTGAGGTGAAGTCATCTTTGAACTTTGTAAGATATATTCATACTCGTACTTTTATTCATAAACTAACATTGTGTCATATTTTTATTCATCTTTGTTACGACTACCACGTTTTGGAGTACCATGTTTCTCTTCATGAGTCGGGTCGAAGTCGTTTTGAATGTTAATATAGCCTCTGTTGGAGATCATATTCAAAATTATTATAATATCTTTCAGAACTCCCTTCAATTTCAGACACTATCTTGTCTTAAGGTCCTATCATGATTTTCAATGACCTTTGTACAACTATTTTTCTATTAGGTCATAATGAGGTAATATTATATTTTTAACGATCCTTACAAAACTATATTCCTTAAGTCCATGTTAAGCGTTATATTGTAGATGATAACGACCTCTTCACGACCTCGTAACGACATTTTCAAGACCAACTACTTTTAGCATCCAGTTAGTTGCCATCATATGACTTTCATACGAATATGAGTTTCGATAGACGTGAGTATATCCTTATAACGACCCTCAAACGACCTATAGTCATAATTATTTTAACAACCATTTTATGACCATTACACAACTAATTGGGCATATAGACCAAAAATTATAACTCAAAATGTTACCTGAGACGCCTAAGATTCTATACAGTTTGGGGACTATAAGCAAGGTAAATGGGAAAAACCAAATGTGAGGAACAAGGACAGATTGCTCTCATATCATACGTATGTTAGAAAAGGACAGAAAAACTGATAGTAAATAACGAAATTTGAATTAGTGGTAACAGGAACCCATAAAGAGAAGCTGGCGGTATTCTTATCACCGTTTGTTTGTTTGTTTATGCAAGTATTATGTAAAGTGGGGAGACCGGCCAGCGACCAACCGGCAAGAAAAAAGAATAAGATACACCCAAAATCTCTGTCCTTTTCTAACATACGTATTATATGAGAGCAATATGTCCTTGTTCTACACATTTGGTTTTTCCCATTTACCTTGCTTACGGTCCCCATACGGTATATCGAAATACAATTGCAAACTGTTGATTATTGGTTTCATCGAGGTTACAAGCTCAGAAGGAATAATTAAATTAACAACTTTCTTCTTCTGTTTAAATTATGAATATTGACTTGTATGAACACAGAAAAGCAAAGGCCTTAGAATCGTCTCTTGAGCTGCTCCTCCATCCAAATTACCTTCGCGAGGTAAGTTATCTTTAAGTTTTCCTATTTGAATTTGATTATACAAGTAGTTCTAAATGAACTTATTTATTATTTTCAAAACGTATGCAGTGAACTACACAGTAAAATTTCATGATCTATACAATCCAGGACTTAGTCTAACAATATAAAAGCTGTTAATTAATCATTTATCATCAATAATATGAGTTGATGTAATGAAACAACTCTGACTGGATAACCATGCGTTGAATCGATATAAGATATAAAGAACAACCGTTTGCTTTCGGGACACACTGTATTTTTTATACGTTCATCTGATAAAATATCACGTAATACTGAACTATTACATATTTTTTATAAATGTCAATATTATTAAGGTAAATAATAATTACTATCGTGCATCTATTACGAAATAAGAGAATTGCAGTCAAGAGAATAATATTAAATATATATGTGCATTTTCAAGATACATCTTAATAAAGCTAAAATTAAGTATATTATGATGTGGGCGTGTCATAGCCGCTGTGAGTAACCTTACATGGTTCCAGATTCGTGAGTTACCAACATTTACACCGCTAGAGGTTAAAGGTACTATGGGTTGGACTGCCTGTCGCCGCTGGCGCCGGCCGCCTGGATATGGATTAAACAAAGAGATTAACTACCTACGAAGACTGGTAGATCGAACGATTTTCCAAATTTAAGAGAAATTTTTTTACAATAATAAAGTTTTTTTTTAAATGAAACAGTCTGAGAAATTACATTTTTTTCAAGAATGGGCCCTCATATATGAAAATCAATTTTGCATTTTGAGGAATTTTATAAATGCTGACTTTTGGATATACTCTACTTGATTTTGTAACTAAAAAATATACTTAAGAACTTGGTTTTTAAAAAACATGAAAGTTCCAATTGTGATGTGGAAACGTGATCTAGGCGACTTTGACTTTATCCATGATATTTTAGGTGGCCCACCGGTCGTCTGAGCCTTCTGGCACCGAGTATCCTCCCGTTTAAGCTGCTCTCTCATAGGTTCTGCATAAAATTAATACTTTAGGACAACGTTAATTCAAAACATCGAATTTTTAGGTTTTCTTAGCCAAATATTGATTGTATACGACCATCTCTTTACAATTACCACTTTTTATGTTCTTATTGGTACAAAGGTTAGGTGAACTGGGTGAAGTGTTTTACGTATCTAGCAGGGCTTGCTGTTGCAAGTAAGTTGCTTCGTGTCATTCGTGGTCTAAATTCGTACCATCAAATTTCTTAGACCTAATAATTAAATAAATTGAATAAATATAATTTATATTACCACAATAATTTACAAAATATGTCTCTTAGATGAGTGAATCTAATTACATAAAATTTTCATTTGATGTTATTTAAACGTTCCACCATTTACCTAATAGTTTAATGTATAGACACATTTTGAAATAGAATAGAAAATACTTTATTTCTGTGGCTTATTTGCGTAAATATTGTCATATCCTTAATTCTACTACATAAACTTATAATACAGAATACAGAGAGAATATACTTTAAAATATTACCATACGCAAAAGAAAGAAGAATAATAAAAAAATATATAAATACAATAATAATAAACACTTAAAAAGTAACTAAGAATTTCTTCTGATGAATATATTTTCGACTTAGAATGATTTAATTTTTGTCTGAATTTTTTGAAATTGTGTAGTTCTTTATATTGCAGGGCTCAATAACCTATTCAAATATATAAATGTAGTTATAAGCGCCTCTACAGCACAGGTACTCTAAATTGAATATGGACTTTGCCATTCTCTTTTGCAACAAAAATAATCTTTGTATATTTTTACTGTTTCTATATAATATGATAAGTTATAAGCAATTTTGATTATGATATTTACGTTTAATGGGGATAGGCTAAGTTTTATAGAGAGTGAGCGACAAGAAAACCCTCAGCGACCATAACTACATAATATTTGAGGTAACAGGCAAGCAGCAAAAAAGAGGTAATGTAACACAAAACAAAGGATGGCAGATGACAAGTTTAAATAAACAGACGTTGCAACAATTACTGAACGATACCAACATTACTCAGGAGGTGGGCGTATCTCCCGCAAAAGACTTTTCTGAAACCCTCACGTAGATCTGTGACAGAACCATGTCAAAAATAAAATACAATGCGAGAAGGCCACCTGCGTATTGGTGGTTAGATGAAATTGCCGAACTTCGCAGGGAATGTTTGAGAAAAAAAAGGGAATGCACAAGAAATGCAAGAATAAATCTTCCAGAAGTAAACCTACATCTGCGGGAAGAGTACAAAAGCAGCAAAAAAAGGTTGCAAAATAGTATAAAGGCAACTAAAAAAGCATGCTGGAAAAGTATGTGTGATAAACTAGACTGTGATATCTGGGGGATGGCTAAAAGACTGTGATGAAACAAATGCCTGGCTTTCCTCCAAGGCCCCAAATGACCATGCAAATGATGGAAGTGGTAGTTAACCACCTTTTCCCAGTGCACGACCCTATAAACTTCGACTGCGATATTTTTAAATTTCACATCAGAAGAATTGTACACAGCATGCAATAAGCTGAAACGAAACAAAGCACCACGACCAGCGTATATCCCAGTGAAAGTTCTGAAGGAAGTAGTGCATAATAAACCAGAATATGCACTAAGGGCCTACAACGAACTGGAAGCAGGCAAAGCTTATACTGCTTAGGAAAGGAAACAAGCCCCTAGACCACCCGGCATCATATAGACCAATATGCCTCCTAGATGTAGAAGGAAAACTGTACGAGTAGCTCATCTTAATAAGACTCAAAGGAGAACTAGAACGCACTGGTGGACTGGCAGAGAGACAGTATGGCTTCATGGAAGGTCGACAAACGGTAGATGCAATAAACAATGCGACCCAAATCGCCGGAGAAGCTGCAGCTTACGCACACCAGCATCGAAGACTATGTGCCGTAATAACGTTAGACGTACAAAATGCTTTTAACAGTGCATCATGGCATATTATCCTAGAAGACCTGCCTATCTGAGAGGAAGATAATCCTGGAAGCAGAAGACGAGACTAGGACCATAGAAATCAGCAGCGGAGTGCCTCAGGGATCAGTACTCGGTCTAACCCTGTGGAACGTCTTGTATGACTATCTCCTAAAAATGGAACAGCCAGAGGGTGTCACATTAATTGGTTTTGCTGATGACGTAGCCATGACAGTAGTTGCAGAAAGCGAGCAAATACTGATGAACAAAGTAGACATTGCTCTCCAGCGAGTCGCAGATTGGCTAGAGGCAAAACAACTAAGGTTTGCACCAGACAAATCGGAGGCAGTCCTCCTGATTACCAAAAGGAAGATTGCGCCGATATGCTTCCATTCTGGATACCTCGATCAGGCTCAGCAAGGCAATAAAATACTTAGGAGTGTGGCTTGACACTAAACTTACTTTCGCGGAGCATGTAAAAAGAACGACTGAGAAAGTGGAAAAAACTGTCGCTGCATTGACAAGCCTTATACCCAACATAGGAGGGCCAAGAGCGTCAAAAGAAAGATCGTGGCGCATTCACAGATTTTATACGCCGCTCCGGTCTGGCATATTGTTACAAACAACAAAAAATTAACTACAAAACTACTGAGAGTACAGCGACTTATGTCAATTAGGGTATGCAGTGCATACAGGACCATCTCCACCGAGGCGGTAGGGGTGAAAGCGGGCATTCCGCCCATAGATCTGTTAATCCAAGAAAGGAAGGAATCATACAGTGGAGTGAGTGCCACAAAAAACAGAGAGGGAAAATGTCCTTCATAGATGGCAGGAAAAGTGGAGGAATGGCAACTATGGGCGGTGGACCTATAGGCTAATACCTAACATAGATAGGTGGATGGATAGGCCGTAAGGTGAGATGGATTACTTCATCGCACAAGCATTATCGGGGCATGGGTGCTTTAGGAAATTTCTATATGAACGTAACAGGACGGAGACCGATATGTGTGCCTATTGCGGCAGAGTGGATGACGCAGAACATACACTGTTTATATGTTCTAAGTGGGCGCACGTTAGGGAGGAGTATATGCAGAAAACCGGAAGGATATTCAACTCAGAAAATATGATGGAAGGACTGATGATGTCAGAAGAAGAGTGGAACAATAGCTACAAAGTAATAAGATTCGTAATAGAAAACAAAGAAAAAGAGGCAAGAAGATAACAGTTGTCAAAGACTGCCCACGTACTGAAGTAATGCGAAAGCGGTTTCCAGTATGTGGAGCGAGAAGAGGGGAGGGGTTTTAGCAGGTAAAAATCCGGCACTACCTCGTCGCCAAACACCCAGACGAAGCGTCTTATCGAGGATTTCCCGTCCCCGCAAACAAAAAAAAAGTTTTATAGAGAAACCAATGTAGTAGATGTTTCGATTTTTAATTAAAGCACCCTCTGTATACAAAAGATAACAAAAAAAAGATAAAATGACAATTTTCAACATATTTTCTAAAGCAAACAAAACACACTGATATAAAATAACTAAAAGTTGATATTTAAAAAATTTAAAGGTTCATAAAATTACAATCGTTTTTTTCAGTAACTATAAGGAGTTATATACACGAGTTTTTGTAGACCATAATTTTTCTTTTAATGAGATATGATGAAATCCATTCATTTAGATTTCTTAAAATATCAAACTTATACGGTGTCTCCAAAACAAACGATTGGGTCAAGATAATTTAACAGATCAAAGGACACTGGGAGCGTTGTAAAAATTTAGATTATGGTTATTTGTTCCCAAAACTATTATTGAAAAAATACCTCTGTGTGATGTGTCACACTACCCGAAGATTGAACTGTATTATGTGATTTGTATTTGAGTTGAGGTAGGACTTGCACATTGAGTGCGTATTAAAAAGCACTACATAATAATTTAATAGAACACATGGTAAGGACTTCAGTAACAGTACGTGCATTATCACGTGTTTATGCAGGGTTCTGGTATAAATCAATACTAGTTCGAATAGCTGCATTTAAACACCCACAAAGACAATTATATTTTAAAATATACATCTCTCACAATATTATTCTGAAAGAAAATGATGAGAATATGGTCGGGTAAACTTGTGGCAATGTACGATTGAAGTGAAATTTTAAATTCAATTTTTATTTTAATTAAAATTCGTGACCCGACACTCTGACAATGAAATTACCTACTTTCATTGTTAGATCACAAAATTTAATTATAACAAAAACTAACAACTAATATATTATATAATGAGCCATTTACAGAGCCCTTAAAACAGTGTTTGTTTTTTTTATCATATCTGCTATATTACTCATATTAGTTACACTAGAACTTTCAAATTTGAAATGGTACTAAATGACATGTTACTCGAGAGCATGAGCATACAAAATTTAAATTAGATATAGAGTGGATGGTTATTAGGACATTAAAAAAATTGGGAAAGATTTTTCAACTGTGATGTTTCATATTGTATGTATTAAGAACATATTTGCCATACTGATATGCTCAGGCCATAAAATAACTCTTTAGACATGACCTGTAAAAAATTACATTTACAAATTTAAATAAGTTCCCTGCAAACATTTTCTAAAGGAAAATCCTTCAATCATAAATAACTGCACCGGTAGGTACTGCGCTTTACAGGAAATTGACGAAAACAGTATAAGTATGTTTTTACTACATATACAGTATGTAGCAAATAGATTTGATCACCTAATACTTGGCAATTGATTTAAATTTGTTAAAAGACTCTTAATGTACATCATTAGTATAGTCCTAAAACCATTTTAAACATCCTCCTGAAGTGGGTTGGAACCTTTGATGGGAAGATAAACACTGACATGGTTTTCCAAAAAATATGGTGTTGTGTTTTGTGGAAAACCACGTCAGTATTGTTTTAAATATCATGTTTGGTTTTTTCAATACAATAAACCAAAAATAAATGCCTACTTTTCACTCAATCTGCGAAATCCAAACTTAATGCACCAATTTAAAAAAGATATTTTTTTCTAATGAGTAAAACAAAGGTGGCTAGCAAAATTTATATAATTGAATATAAAAGAAGTTTGATGTTTGACATCAATCCTATTCTAAAGTCATGCAATTTGCACATATGCAATATAAAATACCGATTGACATTCTCATTTGATACACCCACCTTAAACCATATAATACCCTCTGTAGTTGATACAAAACTTGATATGTGGAAAATAAAAATGTTTGACCAGAAAATAATGTAAATTGCAAGTCACAGTATTTTTTTCCTCGTTAAACATGTAATGAAATACAAACAACCCTCGGGAAATAATCAATAATTCTCAGGAGTGTCTGTCTGGAAAGCCCTTACTTTGACATCATTACGATAAGAGGTATTTTATCGTCAGCATAAATTGATTGAGAAAATTGCGAAATGTAAGGGTATAGAATGTAACTTTGCTATTGTTTCTACTATATGAATATATGCTACAACTTTTTAAGAATTGATAAATCTTGGAATGCCTGTGCTGAGCATTTTAATATGAACAGTTTTATTAATATCTAATTACATTTGTTGCCATTAATGTTAGTATATAAACCAAGCTCCTAACTCTAAGCAAATTAATAGTTGTGTCATATAAAGAATGTCGATCATCCAATAGTTTTACTTGATGTATAGACTTTTATGCTGAACTTCAAATTATCTGCATTGCGATGGAGTATTATAATTCTAATTTATTTCCTAGCCAGTAAGCGATATCTTTGTTTTTTTTTGGGTGTATTTCTATATATATTTTTTGAACATCGATTCTCTTTATAAGAATTTTTTCCCTGTTTTTTCATCTGTTTCGTTGTTCTTATGTTATTTCCACTAGAAATGGTTATCTATTCATCTAATAATTCTGGAGTGGGTTGAAGCCTTTGATGTGAAGATAACACTGACATAGTTTTCCACGAAACACCAAAACACTACCTATATACTGTATTCGACGCGTGTTTCGCCAACCAAGTTGGCATCATCTGGAGGTGATTAAAACTAAACCTATGCTAACAGTCTACCCTATTTATACCTAAACTATTGTCACGGTTCGGTGATAACTTTGTATCTAAATTAAACAGTCGTTTCGTGTCACTTAAATTCACATATGAAACTGAAAACTGTGGACAACTACCATTTTTAGATGTATTAGTAATTAGAAATAGTGAAAATAAGTTATAATTTGACATTTAAAGAAAATATACCAGTATTCTAAGATATATCCCTAAGGACTCTCACCATTGTGCTCAACACAAAATGGCGAGTTTTAATTTTCTAGTCCATCGTCTATTAAGCTTCTCCCTTAGTAAGGAGAGGTTTGAAAAAGAAAAGGCATTGATTAAGGATATAGCTGCGAGTAATGAATATTCTGTAAGTTTAATTGATAAAATAATTAGGAAACGAAAGTTTAAAGAGTCGCTTCGAAATTCCTCGACCTTTCAAAATGAAAGAGAAAATTCGAAATTTGTATCGATTCAATTCGATTTTCGATTCACCCGTGGTATTGGTATGATTTTTAAAGATGTAGGTATGACAGTGGTTCATTCATCGGGAAACAAACTTCAACAACTTTTAGGTAATCCAGAAGACAAAATTGAAACAAAGGAAAAGTCGGGGATTTACGAAATTAGCTGTAAGGACTCTAATCAAAAATATGTTGGACAGACTAGACGATCAATTCAAACTAAATTTAAAGAGCATATGGCCCATCTCAAATATGGTAAAACAGATGCCTAGTGTAGCCCAACATGCGTTTGAGAACAACCATAAAATAGATATTAGCAATTTAAGATTAATTTGAGAGCTTGGAAATCATAAAGTGCAAAAATAGTATGAATAGTGACAGACGGCCTATCCCAAATAGCCCGCTTTATTCGTTAGTGGGTCACGGTTCACCGAACCGTGGCTGTTTGGTGAATCGTGACAATAGTTTAGGTATAAATAGGGTAGACTGTTAGCATAAGTTTAGTTTTAATCATCTCCAGATGATGCCAACTTGGTTGGCGAAACGCGCGTCGAGTGCAGTATATAGTGTTTTGGTGTTTCGTGAAAAACTACGTCAGTGTCATCTAATAATTGTCATAAGTGTAAATTCGAGAGTTCGTAATAATTTTATAATTTTTATACTGCACGCTCGACTTATTATTTGAACATAATTAAAATGGAATTAATAAATATAGTCTGCTTTCATTATGCCCGTAAATATTAAAGTACATATAGAGTCTTATTTATGACTTTAAGAGTATATGGAACCAACTAAACTGTTGCCGACATACTTCTCAAATTGATTCTTAAAAATATATTCTAGATAAAATATATGTAGGTAATGGTAATTCCCTCATTTTTTAATAAAAAAGGAGTATAAAAGTTCATGTGTATATTGTACATAATATGATGTGTGATGTGTTTCTAAATACATTTTAGACCTGCATCAAATTTAGAACTTTGACGGTATCTACATTCTTTGAGATATCAGTTTATTGAACATGCTGTGGATGAATTTACTACAATTCAAAAAAGCCAAGCATGACTTTTTATTAAATATGATTTGAACGAGACAACTACTCAGCGGGCAAATACCCCGACCTGCATTGGATTACCACCTTCAAATCATGATAGATCGATAGCCAATATCATTTGTCAATTCCTATCCAGACATAGACCGGTTTCGAACTTATTTCTTCTCCTCAGTATGCCATAGGTTATGGAACAGACAAATGATAGTGGCCAACCTGCTAGTCAAAAGTTATCATGTACAACGCTCGAGAGTAGACGTGTTTGTCCAGCTCTGTTAAAACTAAAGAATAAAAATTATTAATTGTGTGCTTGTGGTTCTATTGGTGGTGTATTGTATAAATGCAGTATTGCGCCTAGAAATAAATACGATACAGTGGAAATTGGAAAACTGCAAAAATGTTTACGAAAAATCAAAAGAAAGAAATTCAAGAAATTATAAAGGAGACTATTCAAAACTTCTTGGTAAATAATGTATTTATTAAGACGATAACGGATAAAATTGCAGAAACTTTTGAGGCTAAAATGCAGACTATTACTGAGAACTATGATTCACAATTACGTGATTGCCATAAAACAATTCTAACCCTAAAAAATAAACAGGAGGCAATGGAGGTGGAATTAGACCAATGTCAGCAATATAATAAAAGGAATAAATTACGTGTTTATGGTATTCCAGAAAATAATAGAAACCTAGTAAGTGAACTAAAAGATACATTTATTAGCAAAATGAAAATTCAAATATCAAATAACATATCTGCCTATCGCGTTAATATAAAAAACTCTGATAAGAGGCCTAACAAGAAACCTCGTCCGGTTATCATAAATTTCAAAGATATCAACGAACGTCAAGAAATATTTAAGAACAAAAAATTATTGAAGAATACAGGGATCGTCGTCAAGGAGGATTTAACACTAAACCGGTTAAATATTTTCCAAAAAGCCTGTACTAAATATGGAATAAAGAACGTATGGACTTGGAATGGGACAATTGTTGTTGTAAATAGTAATGGACAAAAGCGCACAATAAGAAGTAATGCAGACCTAGAAGATGATGGGGCTGGAACTTCAACTTCAGTTAACTAAAGGAGGAAGAACGCATATTCTATCATATATCATAGAGTATCATAATAATACATTATATTGTAAATATATTTATTAATTAAACTCCATACTGTTATATAAATATTGCACTGTAATAATATTTTTTCTCTTTTTTCTTTTTTTTGTGTATAGCTTTGTGAAATAAGTGGAGGGAGAAGTAGCAAAATGAATAGAAACGTAATAACAGATATTGAGGAAATTGAGGAGATAAACACAAACATATTTTTGGATATAAATGAATTTTCAGAAAGTATAAGGAGTAAAAATAGACAATTGAATATCATTCATTTTAATATAAGGTCAATTAGGAAAAATTTTGATGAATTAATTACATGTTTAGAGGCTATAGATATAACAAAATTGGATATTATTATCTTATCAGAGACTTGGAAGCTGGATGGGGTAAGTGGTTTTAAAATTCCAAATTTTACATTACATTATAACAATTCCTGTTTTAATCAGAATGATGGTGCTATAATTTATGTAAATAATAACATAAATGCTGATGTAAAAGTAATCACGTTAACGGAAAATAAATTGTTAAGGGTAACCCTGAATATAGAGAATACTACATATGGCATTTCGGCCTCCTATAGGCCCCCTGCTACAAATCTTACTCAATACTTGCAAGATATTGAGATATATCTTCGTAATTTATCAAAATGTGACTTTGAAGTTTTTGCAGGTGATATAAATATAAACATTCTAAATGAAAATGATGATTCTTCAACAACATATTTAAATTTATTAAATGAGCATGGTATGTTTTCTTACATAAATCACCCTACCAGAGAAACCGAAAATTCTTCTAGCCTACTTGATCATTTTTTTTGTAGGAGTAAGAAAAAAAAAGTTGGAAAACATTATAATATTAAGTCGTCTTTACTTAAAAATTTTTCCAAATTGTCCTTTAGTTGTATAGAAAGCAAAATAGTGTAATGATCAGTTAATATTTTGCTTTCTATACAACTAAAGGACAATTTGGAAAAATTAGATATAAATAAAATTAAACATATTAACAAAATTAACTATTTTAAATTAAACAAAGACTTAAAATCTGAAATATGGGATGAAATATATAAACAAAATGATCCTGAAGTATGTTATAACGCTTTTATTAATAAACTTAAATATCATATTACTAGAAACACCAAGAAAATCAACATAAATAATAATAAAACATACAAAATTAAACCTTGGATTACAATAGGCTTAATAAATTCTATAAGACACAGAGACTATCTAAAACGAAACTTATTAAAAAAATATAGCATAGAACTTCAAGAAGAATATAGACAATATCGCAATATCTTAAATAAATTAATAAAAAATACAAAAAACGATTATTACAAAGAAGAAATAAAGAAAGCTAATAATAATTATAAAAAAAATCTGGGAATTAGTGAATGAAGTATCAAACAGTGAACAAAAGCAAAAGAGGAATGGAAAGTATAATATTATAAACAATGATAATGAGCCTATAAATGATGATAAAGACAAGGCCGATTTTTTTAATAACTTCTTTGCACACGTTGGTGAAACAATGGCAACAAAAACTAATAACAACTCAAAGTCACTACAATCAGATCATTTCAATAATAATATCGAAAGCATTTTTTTTTATCCGGTTACTGAAAATGAATTGATTATACACATTTCAAAATTAAAAAACAACTCTGCATGTGGACTTGATGGAATATCTGTAAAAACGATAAAAACAATACACATGTACATTCTTACACCTCTGACGTTTATATATAATCAAATAATTTCTAAAGGAGAAATACCCAAATCCATGAAAGAGGCAATTATAACACCAGTATATAAAAATGGAAACAAAAAAATTAGCGACTAACTACAGGCCTATATCTGTCATAAATCAGTTTGCAAAATTAATTGAACAGTGTTTAAAAAAACGATTAATAGACTTTTTAGAAAATAAAAATATCCTTAATAATAAGCAATTTGGATTTAGAAAAACTTTGTGTACTCAAGACGCAACTATTGAGTTGTTAAAGGAAATCGTTAATGGGGTTAATATGAACAAAAAATGTCTAGCACTATTCTTGGATTTAGCTAAGGCGTTTGATACAGTTAACCATGAATTGCTGCTGAAAAGATTAGAGTCTTCGGGCATAAGAGGGGAAACGTTAAAGCTTTTTCTGAACTACCTTACAGAGCGTAATCAACGTGTAAAAATTAATGACATATATAGTGACCCACTCCCCCTTAAAATGGGTGTCCCACAGGGTACTGTGCTGGGCCCCATTTTATTTTTAATATATATCAACTCTATGGCGCAAATAGAGAATCTAGGTGGGGAAATAATATCATACGCTGACGACACTGCTGTTATTTTTGTTAGTGACTCTTGGGAAAAAGTCTATGAAAAATCAGAGCAAGGAATGGGAAAACTTAAAAGGTGGTTGGATAGCAGTCTTCTGAGTCTAAATGTCGAAAAAACTAAATTTGTGGCATTTTCATCTACGGTGGCTGATCAACCTGACAAAAATTTCATAAAAATTCATGCAACATCGTGTAACAATCAAATAAGTTGTAATTGTGCTCTTATACACAAAACCAATTGCATTAAATATTTAGGAGTGCTGGTTGATCAACACCTAAAATGGAAAGATCATGTTGAATATATTACAGAGCGACTTAGAAGGCTGTTATACAAATTCTACCAAATAAGAGATGTGTTGAGCAAAAAGTTATTGTTAATGATGTATAGCGCCTTAGTTGAATCCATACTTAGATATTGCATACTGGTATGGGGTGGGCTATTCAAAAACTCCCTATATTGTCTTGAAATAATGCAAAACACTATATTAAAAATTATGTTTAAAAAGGATTACTGGTACTCCACCAGTAAGTTATAGAAAGAGTTAGACTTATTTACAGTAAGAGAACTCTATACTTATCAAGTTTTACTTTGGTCATTAAATAAGTCTGAAAAACTAATAAAACCATCGCATGATTACCCAACTAGAACAAAAGAAAATATATCAGTTACCTTGCCATCATGCAACAAGAATCATACCCAAAGGTTTATATTTTACTATGGTCCAAAATTGTATAACATGTTACCTAAATACGTAAAAGAAATTAATAACAAAAGTAAATTGAAGAATCATCTACAATTATTTATTGTAGATAATTATGAAAGTATTAAAATAATCTATAATTAGTACGGGTTTTATCACTTACCTCTAATCCACTTTCATTTCTTTAAGTAGATAATATACAAACAGCAATTAGAAATTCATATAATTCATTTGAATTCACTGTGTATTGTGAAACTCCTCAACCTCCTAAATTTTATTGCGTGTTTATTATCTATATATGAGTATATTTTTCTTCTTACTCTCTCGACTCCTTCCTTTTCACTGTGATACTGCACACAAACTTTTACAGTTTAGGCAGATCATGGGAAGGGAGAGGGGACGGGAAGACTACAGGGACAGGGGAGATACAAAAACAAAAAATAATAGGTAATTGTACTTAAATTTATAATACTTAGTTATAAGGATTGATTATTATGTTTAATATAATATATGTTTAATATATTGATACAATTAACACATGTAATAAATTATGATCAATAAATTGAAATTGAAATTGAATATACTAACTAAGGTAAATTGAGTAGTGGTGAGAGGTATGAAACTTCTCGTATGATCTAAATGCTACTATCCGACCGATATCATAGATGTCTCTGTGGCGGATAGCGACTTGCGAAGCAAGTACCGAGAGCGGCGACCTCTAGCCCAGGTGGACTAAACTACTGTTATTAAATATGATTTGAAAGAAACAACTACTCAGCGGGCAAATACCCCGACCTGCATTGGATTACACCTTCAAATCATGATAGACCGACAGCCAATATCATTTGTCAATTCCTAACCAGACATAGACCGGTTTCGAACTTATTTGTTCTCCTCAGTATGCCATAGGTTATGAAACAGACAAATGATAGTGGCCAACCTGCTAGTCATATACTAACTAAGGTAAATTGAGTAGTGGTGAGAGGTATGGAACTTCTCGTATGGTCTAAATGCTACTATCCGACCGACATCATAGAAGTCTTTGTGGCGGCTAGCGACTTGCGAAGCAAGTACCGAGAGCGGCGACCTCTAGCTCATGACTTTTTAATTTACAAAATAGTAATAAATACTAGAAATGATACCCAAATTAGTATCAAAATCGAAATCTTCTCAATTTATTTAGTTGAAGATTGAATAAATTTGCCACCACACCACTTCTTAATGTTTTATAAATTTGTATCATACTAAGAAATTACCCCCTAGTAAAGGATTTTTACCACGTGAATGGAGATTCCTCTTGAAGCTGTCGTGCATACCATCCGCAGACCGGTTTCTGATTTTTGTCTTCATTTATATGGTAAAAATCCTTTACTAGTGGACAATTGAAATTAAAGCTTAATTACTTCTCTTAGTATGATATAAATTTATAAATCATTGAGAAGTGGTGTGGTGGCAATTTATTTAATCTTCAATTAAATAAATTGAGAGGGTTTCAACTTTGGTACCTATTTGCATATTATTTTTGTATTTATCACTATTTTGTAAATTAACTTTTACCCTCTATGTTGGAAAACTTTGGTATTATAATTTTTATTATACCTTTATAAGACGAGTTTTAAATTTATTCCTGATATCGTTTCAAAAAACTGGGTGCCTTTATTAAAATCTGTTTTTTATGCTTGTTTTGAAAAACTTCTTTTTTTACGGTTAGTTATTTTTGCATCGTATTATTTTAAAACTGTTTCCTATAAAAAAGAAAGTAAATAAAATAATTTCGGGTTGTTTAGATTATTTTTCATATTTATTGCGGAACAGAGACGCATTAAAGATAAGTTTTAATGATGGTGACTTTCTTATCACAAAACATTTACAAGCATCAATGTGTGTGTGCGGTATCGTTGAACTCATAATGGAGAAGGCGATAAAACAATACGAAAAATAATTCGTATTTAAAAAAAGTAAGTTGATGATGGTCTAGGACAGACGAAACTTCGAATTAAAATTTTGATGACACTACAATATAAGCAGGAAATAGTTGCGTGATGAAAAGGTGTTTTCCGTTTTATTTTAACTTTAGGTACAAATGGAAATAAAAAAATTAAAATTTTGTTTTTTTTTTCGAAAATTTTGAAAACTGTAAGGATTATTGGATTTTTTGTTCAGAATATGATGGCTCTCGTAAATACGAAAATTTGCCCTCAGGAAACTGGCTTCATATAGTACAGGGATCTTGGAAACCATAAGACGATTTCCAAGATCCCTCTACTAACAGTTTGACTCACCCTGTATACTGCACTGACATTTTTGCAAGTCTATTTATTTATTTTTTTTACAAAGAAGAAGTAGTTGTCACATCAAAAAAGTTTACTTAACTTTTCGGTGATTTCAGTAATTGCGTGCAAGATATTCTACGTGATAGATCAATTCTCTATTTTATTTTATACATATTATTACTAGACTTCGTTAAATAAGTATGACTATTAGGCTTTGTTCAATAAATATACATGTGAATGTGAGTACGGCAATGTGCGCAGTCCAAATAACATAATACAAATATTACGTATTCATATGTAATAAAATACATACAGTGTATCCGTAAAGTATGGAATAAATTCATTATTTCTTAAACCAAAAATATTTACAAAAAATCTTCAGACAAGTCGATTTTTAATTTCAATTGCGCACCTTATTCTTTATTTCCTTTTTTGGTTATGACGTCATCACTGTTTCCGTTATGCCGTCATCGATATTTTTTTAACGGAACACCCTCTATATTTCTCCATTTTTGGATTCTTAATTAACAGCTGCTTCCAAAAATGTGTCACATTTAGGGTCTAAAATTGATAAGTTGAAAGATGCGGCCATTTTGAATATAAAAATTTACTAATTTTTCATGATTTGTTTGAACAAATAATAGTCACTAGAACTAACAGTTAGTTAATAATAAAAACAATTTATGGTAAATGTTCGAACTGTACTCCTTGTTGTGGATGACAGTCCTAAACGCTGAATACAGTGTTGCTGAACCAACACATCTCAGGAAACTATTCCTGAGATGTTGTGACGCACTTCGCTGCTCTACACAAGAGCAGAAGTGTCACGTTGACGCCCAACACTACGGAGGTGCTCACGGTACGGATATCTCGGGCGCCAGTTTCTGTTTAAAGTGCAGAAACACCACTTTACTCTATCGGCGGGACGATAGAGGCCGGGCAACTACAGTGAAGAAACGGATAAGCCAGGGGTCGAGAAAAGGTAACTTACACACTACAGTTAATGAAACGACTCTTATTCAATATATTTACATTTATTCTACACACTAATTATTATTTACACTTTATATACACCTTAGTAACTACAAATTATACTACATATGGTCTTAATTACAGGCGAGCGGGGACGGTAAGCGGGCGTACAAGCGATGCGACACGGTAAAACGGTGATTAAGTGGTGAAAAAAGTAACAAGCAATAATTAATCGGCCATAAGCAGGCGGCGGACGGATACCAGGAGGGGAAACAAGCGCCAATACAAGCACACTATGACAATCTATGGCGGTTATTTACTATACCTTTATTTACCAAACCTTAATACCTACTTCCGTATCCTGGGCTGCTTCCTCTCTGGAGCGGTCGGTGTCGGCACGTCTGGTAAGTACTGGCGGCAGCAACGTACTGTCCTCGATGCTCTTAAAAATCCTCAAGCTACTAAACTCTGCCAAAAGCAGAGGTAGGAGGAGACGCGGTAGTCATGCGCGGAATATGGCAATACGTCATCTTTTACGGAAATCCCGAATTCAATTTAAATACCTATACCTTTATACTCACAACAAGATTACTTACTATGCTGGTTGGCGTAGTTCTTCAGTCAGCAGCTAAACGGCAACTGACTTGTTTGAAAAATCCTCAAGCTGCTAAACTCTGCCAAAAGCAGAAGTAGGAGGGCGCGGTAGTCATGCGCGAAATATTGCAACTACGTCATCTTTTACCGTCTTAGAAAAATTCGCAATTAAATTTGTATACCTATGTACCTCTATACTCACAAGATTACTTACTGTGCTGGTCGGCGTGGTTCTTCGGTTGGCGGTCAGACGGGAACTAACTTGTCTCAAAAATCCTCATGCTACTAAACACTGCCAAAAGCAGAAGTAGGATGAGACGCGATAGTCATGCGCGGAATATTGCAACTACGTGACCTGTTTACGAATAATTCCGCATTAAATTTAAATACCTATCTACCTCTATACTCACGAGTTTACTTACTGTGCTAGTCGGCGTGGTGCTTCGGTTGGCGGTCAGACGGGAACTAATTTGATTGTTTCCAGTCTCGGAGTCCTTCACGGTAGGACGGGCGCAGGAGTGCCGGGGGCAATATGCGCGGTTCGCGTTTCGCGATTCACGTACTGCCTGCCACTCGGCATATGTGGAATGTTTATACAAACAGATCAATACTACCTATTTATAATTAACAATTAAACTATTATTAATGAGCAGCTGATAATACCACTGTTAAGGGCGCAGTACTACAATGTTTAAAATATCTTTTGAAACAGACAAATAGCACCTAGTTACCTAATTTAATTCTATAAAATAATCACTTCGTTACAATGTGTTGTTTTTTTCTGTTCTAATTCTCTCTTTTAATTCAACAATGTTTTCCGGGTTGGTTTTTTAAACAAAGGTTTTAGATGGCCCCACAGAAAGTAATTTAATGGATTGTGGTCCGGTGACCTTGTTGGCCATTTGATGGGTACACGTTTACCGATCCACCTGGTCAGAAATATTTGGTCAAGATACCTTCGAACGTCTGCTGCATAATGGAGAGGTTTACCGTCCTGTTGATGTCATACACTTTCGTCAACATTTCCAGGATTAATTCTACTGGGGTATAAGTTCAATAACGTTGAGATGAGATAGCCCATTAAAAATTGGAAATATGCTGGTCCGTTTACAGTACCATCGAAAAAAATATGGTTCAATGATGCTATTTCTTACAATTTTCGCCCACACATTTATCTTTTGTGGATACTATGTGTACTGCTTCCGTATCCATCGAGGGTTTTCGCTTGCCCAGTATCTAAAATTCTGACGATTCACTTCACCATTTAATTTGAAAGTGCATTCATCGGAGAAAATTAAATTTTTTATCAGGAGGGGATCACCATAGTACATATTATTTCACAAAATCGTATCCTCCGATCTGGATCATCATCACTTAGTTCTTGCACAAGCTGAATCTTAAAGAGATGCCATTTTTCTAATTTTAATACTGTATGTACTGACGTTTTAGTAACATCATAATCACGACTAACCTGGCGAAAGCTGGTATGTGGATTTTCTTCAACAGCCAGTAAAATATGTAATTTTGTATCTTCGTCAACTGGGCGACCTGTTTTGGGTAAATTTTCCACCGTACCAGTCTCTCTATTTTTTTTTTTTTAATTTTACTCACTGTCGATTGAGTTATAGGTTGTTCCTGGATATTTAGTATTAAATAAAATTACATACTTCTTGTTGAGTTCGCATCCTATCACCATACCCAATCATCGTAAGAATTTCGATTCTCTGCTTTACAGATACACTCATGTTATAAATTATAATAAATGAAATAGAGAATAATTATTGAGAAACCACTATTACTGAGGTAAAGTATTATTAAGTAATTCACTGTCAAAGACGATAATGATAAAATAAAAAAAGGAAGAAAAACTAGCCTACTTCAAAAATTAATAAAAAACGTATTTATTTTACTATTTTACTTGTTTTTTTTAATGGCCGTATCTTCCAACTTGTCAATTTTAGAATTTAAGTGTGATACATATTTGGAATCAGCTGTTGAAGCAGAATCCAAAAATGGATACAGGCTGTTCCATTTAAAAAAAATCGAAGATATCATAAGAAAACAGTGCTAACGTCATCATAATAAAAAAAACAAAGGATAAGGTGCACAATTGAAATTGAAAATCGACGTATCCGAGGACTTTTTCTATATATTTTTGGTTTAAGAAATAATGAATTTTTTTCATACTTTATGGACACACTGTATAAATAAAACTTGGAATTTTTAAATATTATTGTATTTTTGATACATATTTAATGTTAAATCCTTCTCATTTTGAATTAAATGTCTGCCTTTGTGTGTGTATATGTTGCCCTTTTTTTATAAGCACGATCACTTTAACCGAAAATTTTATAAGTACTATCAACTGCAAAACGAATTTCCGCCCTATGAAAACTATTTTAGATTCTCTAGCATAATGTAAAAACTTTTGAATATATAGGTAGTAAACATGTGCATAATCGAAGTGGATATTGCCAAATTATTGAATTATTGACCATATTTGGATTTCCATATTTTTGGGCCGAGATGGATAATCTTGATGGGGTTTTTTGACGTGTCGTTAGGAAAATCATCGTTTACAAAATTTATTGACCATGGTCCACTCCCCCCAAGAAGGAAATTCCCAGTTTAGGGCTCCATGCAGCGGCCTCCTTTTTAGTGGGGCCCAGGTTAGGTTCCGGAGGCCCTGTGGTAGCGCTCGTGGGCCTTCGTGTAACGATTCCACCCAGCAGCCCCACTAAACATTTCGAATTGTAATTTGGTCGCGCCAACGCGACCAAATTGTAACCCGAAATGATTAGTGGGCCCTTTTCAGTGGGTATTGATAGGGTTCAGGGGTCGCCACTCCCCGTGTCAGCATACTAATTTTACCCTAGGGGAATACAGTGTGTTCATAACACTGTGCACACTTATGTAGTTTGGGTAAATTATGTAAGTAAATATGCTATGGTTACAACTTTTGGGCAAATTTTTATTTTTAAGTTTTTTACTAGTATATATACCGGGTGTAACAGGATCATGGTACACCCCCTTTTCTCCTTTAGTTCTGAAGATAATTGATTGAAATTTAGGACATCCTATATACATAATAAGCGGCACTTTTTGACATACAAGTGATTTTTTTTCTCTTCCAGGTTCGCCTGAAGTGACACTAACTTTCGATTTTTAAATGGAACACCCTGTATATTATTCCATTCTTAACTTCTGCATAATTTTATGAATCCAACGATACCAAATAAGTGACATTTCAACCGTCAATATTTTTTATAATATAATTTTTAGTTTTCCATTTAAGTGTGCCTTGACGGTTCCGATTTATTCTAAATGACCCGTGTAATGCTAGAACAATCGAAATCCCGTTAAAAATACTAAATTACGTGATTTATGAGCAATAAAGTTCATCAAAATGGTTTTTGGGGCCAAAATCAATTCTTTCAAATAGAACCATATTGGTACCGTGGTACCATTTATTAGTACTATTATAAAGGAATTTATTCATATATCGTAATAAAATGTGCAATAAATACAAACAAAATTACAGCTAAAAGAAAATAAGAAAATACAATTTTTGTTCTAATTACCTTGTTATACATAAGGTGGCTTTGGAATACAAAAAAATGAACACAAAATATTACAACAGTTGTTCAAAATGCTGTCCATTAACGTCAATGCATTTCTGAACTAGCATATTATTATCTGTTTCTCGAAGAACGCGTCTTACTCGTAGCTCCAGGTCTTCACGGGTTGTGACGGCGGTTGTGTAGACAATATTTTTTAAATGACCTCAAATCAAGGGTGACCATGGAGACCACCTCACAGGACCATTCATCGAAATTACGTTTCTTCCGAATCTCTGTTGAAGGTAATCAATTACTATCCTTGAATTATGTGGAGGAGCACCATCTTGTTAGAAATGCATTCACTGTCGTAAATGGGTAGGTAATTCAGCTAAACTGTCCTCAATTTCATTTTGCAGAAATCCCAAGGATCTGGCACTAGCCAGGTGTCCTTTAAATATTATTGGACCAATGATTCTACTACCGATTATTCCAAGTCAAACATTGAAACCGAACCGCACTTAAAAGTTACCTTCCCGTAATAAATTTTGATTTTCTTGTGACCAATATTTTGTATTTTGTCGGTTAAATAATCCCAAATTTGTAAACCTAGACTCGTCCGAAAATAAAATCATTCCCAAAAAATCATTGTTTGACTGCAGGTTATTTTGCAAAATCCAATTGCAATATTCCATCCTACGTTCGTAATCATTTTCGTACAAGTGCTGGTGTAATTGGTATTTAAAAGATTTATAGTACGAAATTTTTCTTTGGGCTCACTTCGGAATTGATTTTCAAGATAATTGAAATAATTTCTCGCTGGACATTGTCTATCAAGATATCGTTCGGCATAAAGGTGTCTAGCCGTAGCAGCACTTTTTCTACATTCCCTATAAATAATGTCCATGTCCACTTTTTCATCTCTTGTATAAATTTGCGGCATTTTGAACACAATTAACAAGAATTTTAAATAATTTTTTAAGGCACAATAAAAACAGCGGTAAACCAACAAATGTTTGACAAGCTAAATATTACATTGTTTTCAAAGCCACCTTAGTTTGTTACTTCTTAACATTAAATTAGAACAAAATTGTATTTTCTTATTTTCCTTTAGCTGTAATTTTATTTGTATTTATCGCACATTTTAATACGACATGAATAAATTCCTTATTAATGGTACCAATAAATGGTATCATGGTACCAACATGATTCCATTTGAAAAAATTGAGTTTGGCCCCAAAAACCATTTTGATGAACTTTATTTGCTCATAAATCACGTACTTTAGTATTTTTGATGGGATTTCGATTTTTATAATATTACATTTAGAATAAATCAGAACTGTCATGGCACACTTAAATTGAAAACTAAAAATTATATTATAAAAAATATTGACGTTTGAAATGTCACTTATTTGGTATCGTTGGATTCAGAAAATTATGCAGAAGTTAAAAATGAAATAATATACAGGGTGTTCCATTTAAAAATCGAAATATCACTTTTATGTCAAAAAGTGCCGCTTATTACGTATATAGGATATCCCAAATTTCAATCAAGTTTCTTCAAAACTAAAGGAGAAAAGAGGGTGTACCATGATCCTGTTACACCCGGTATATACAGATAAGATTATCCACGACAATTTAATAACTGTTCACAGTCAGCAACACTTGACAGCTACATTTACTTGTTTACAAACAACGAAACCTGAAATATTATTATTTATATTATTCCTCAATCAAAAAAAAAGAACATTAAAATGTATAATATGTGATGTCGTTCTAACGGATTTTTGCAAGCTTGTTCTTATACACCTGTGTTATATTATTATTGTCCATTATTTTAATACGACCTGTACTAGATTGTCACCAATGATGAATACTTTGTTTTTAATGGAAATACACTATTTTTCATACCTAAATTTTATGTCCATCATAATACCAAGCAAAAAATAAAAACAGGTTCAAACAGGTTATCTATACTAACTAACGGTGCAATCATTTTTATTAGCTATATTCATGAAAATACATTTCGTCTAAAATTCCTTAGGCTAATTAGTTAAAATGTAAAAAAAAATCTGTAAACTGGACCTTATTGACAACCCTAGAGGCTACAATTTTATATATCTTAGACTTTTCAGGTGCACAAATAGCGATAACTGGTTAAGGTAATTACTATTTATGCACCCGAAAAGCCCTAATGGTAAGCAAAAAGGAAGACATTGGTCTCATTTTAAATAATATGCAAATTTATTACGTTAAATTACATGCATATCTGATGGCTATATTATTTTATTAATACGAATAGTAAATTTTGTAAAACTACACTAAATAAAAACACTAAGATGGTATTTCGAAACTTATAAAATTATATTCCACGAAATTTTTCATAATATGATGTATTAACCAAATGTCATCTTTCCTGTCACCAAAAAATTATGTTATAGCGTCGTGAGGCCTACAGCATCGGAGTTATTTTTTGTCCGCGATACGTAAAATTATAGCATCTAAAATGGTGTGTACGACCTCATTTGCGGAATTAAAAAACAATTTTTTCGTTTCCGTTTAATTAGCCTGGCGCGGAACACCCTGTATAGGATTAAGTGAAAATCGTTTTATTTTAAATTGCCTCTATTTAAAAAGACGACGATTTAAAGCAACACAACACAAGCATTTTTCTAGGTAATTGAAACTAAATATAAAACTTACCTCATAAGAATATTTATAAATTCCACTGATCTTTGAAAATACCTCTAGTGCCTCTGCAGTTGCCTCCGAACAATCACCACAATACATGTTTTACTGATTTTTTGTATAAAAGTTCACCAAGCTAATTCCCGGTTAGAATAAATAATGCACAGTAAAAACTAAACGTCTCACTCAATGTACACACACTGTTTTTTATTATTATTTTTAGATTGACACAGTAGTTGTCCGTAATTATCAATAGCAATGGAAACAAAAATCACATGGAGTGCAGAATGAACAGGTAGTACTAAACCATATGTCGGAAATAACTTGATTGGAATCTGGCAATGATGATTTACTAAATCAAGGGTGTACAAATCATACACAAAAATAGATCATCTCTGACGTAAATAAACAAATTTTCTTTCGAAATGTGCAGATATTAAATGTGTTTCCATTAGTTCATTAATCACATCATCAACAATGAATCCAAAATTGGAAGTGTTATTTAATAATTTATTTTGTGTACAGTAAAATACTAATTAACTTCCATTCTTATTTAATTTATTCAGTACCCCAAACGTTTTTAAAATACCTACATAATTATTCAATTGTAATAAATTTTTTTTTTTTATATAAATATATCTTATATTATGTATATTATGGCATCTACAATAATTTTGCAATTAAATATAACTAATAAATAATTTTACCAAACCTGGCAACGGGACATCTATTCAAATTAAATATAAAATAGGTTATTTGACACTACGAAATATTATGTTATATTAAATTATATGAATACGATAATAATTTATAGAATAAATAATCAGAAATCATCGGTTTGTATTCACAAAAACACGAGGTTGATTTATTATTTCAATTCTAAAAATGCAATTTTTTAGTCCGTGAACGATATGTCAGTCAGTGATCACTAGAGTTGGCATTTTGATCCGCAAATCATAGGCGGTGCTAGGGAGAGAAATACCCAAATACGTAAGCGAAACTTGTTTACTATTTTAATCTACTGTTATGCGTCGAGGTGTCAATAATGTAATTTATTCCTTTCCGTTGTATTGTGGATAATTTTATTTTTTGTATTTTATTCTTGATATTAATTTAATAATAAAGTATGTCAGACCTGTCCAAGGGTAAAGACCGGCCATACGCTGACAATGTGAATAAATTTATCAGTGAATTCCCGTATTTATTACAATGATTTAATACAATGGTGCTATAATAACTTGTAAGGTGTGCGAAACTGACCTGATGTGCTGGGACGAACGTGATTGTAAACGTCACCTAAATTCTGTGCAACATAAAAAAAATGGCGTGCCTTCGACAACACAGTTTATGTTCGATTTACTCTTAATGCTGATTGTCTGTGACTTTCTGCTGCACATACTCGATAAACAACCATTTCAGAAGTTCTGAAATAAATACAATCCCAAGGTGATGTTATCAAGTCGCACAACGTTACGTTACTATGTACCAATTGTAAGCGAAGACATTGTAAATAAGATCAAATTTGTACTAAAAAATACACGGCTGTGGTTATGTGTTGACGAGACAACAGATTGTAAAAAAAATTCTGTTGTAAATGGTATAGTACGTGTACTGGACCCTCTTAAACTAACATTTCCACTGTTACTAGCTAGCAAAAGACTAACTGAGTGTATTGGCCAAACAATTACGCGGGTGGTGCTGGAGACGTTAGAAAAATTTGACCTGTCAAAAAGTCAAGTGTTGATGTTTGTGACCGATGGTGTCGCAACAATGTGTTTAATAGGCCGTTCTCTTCAAGAATATGATTCTAGGTTAGTACATGTTACGTGTAAAGTGCATGCTTTACACCTTGTGGCAGAAACTATTCGACAGGGTCCTCCAGGGTTAGATGCATTAAGAGCAAGTACTAAAAATGTATCTCTTAAATCTCCTAAACGTCTTCACGCATTTCATAGCAAGTGTCCTGGTATTCCCGAACTACCACAGCCGATTCTTGCACGTTGGGGAACATGGTTGAAGGCAGTTTTTTATTATGCTAAATATTTGCAACAACAAAAAGCTGTGACACTAAAATTCAACCCAGACGAGGCTGCAGCTATTAAGGAAAGCCAGAGAAAATTTGAGGATGTTTCTATTGACACAGCTTTAAAAACTGTTTACAAGAACTATAAAGGATTATATGTCGCCATACAAAACTTACAAAACAGTGCGTTGTCGTTAGCGGAGTCACTGCAAATAGTGGACGAAGTAAATCGACTGCTACACTCTATAGGTGACGCAAAAAATGAGCCCGTTGGAGAAAAGTTCGCAGGTGTGTTAAAGCAAGACACCGGTTTTACCAGATTAAGACAAATTTGTGATGGTACTGATGGTGCATCTGCAGATCCGTTAAGTGAGTTCAAAGACTATTTTAAGTATGCTTGTATTACATCAATAGATGTTGAACGGTCGTTTTCAAAATATAAGCATATTTTTTCATCACGTCGAACATTACTCTCGGAGACAACCATAGAAACCTATATGATGCTGCAAGTTTTTACACATCCTTTGCAGGTTGTGATAACCAAGCCAGTTAAGAGGGTAAGTTGTGCATACATTGTTATAAACTGTAACAATTTATTGCTTTTATTACTAGTTAATTTCTTTTCTTACACTTATTATGGTGCGTACGCCTATGTCCTGCGGCGCATTTTTGCCAACTCTAGTGATCACTATTCGTTGATACGATGTTTCAAATGTTCCCGCTTTGGTCGTACGAAGAATGATTGCAAATCCAAACAAACTGTTTGCCTCGAATGTAGCGATTCACATGAAAATAGTAAGAAGTGTAGCTGAGACATTAAAAAAATGTATTAACTGTGTTCAATATAACGAGAAACATAAATGCAACATGCCATTTAATCATTGGATTACAGACAACAATTGTTATGTATGTAGGCTTTAAATTTAAAGACAAATAAATATAACTGAATATAATGAATAATAAAACTAATTTAACCTTTGGTCATTTAAATTGTCGATCATCATTTACAGATTATGGCGAAATTTGTGATATGGTTAAAGAAAATTTCTCTTCCGTTTTTGCAGTTACAGCAACCTGGCTATCTGAAAATATTAGTTCTGATGTAGTTGCAATACAAGATTGCATATTTTTCAGAAATGATCAACAAGGGCGAGGTGGTAAATTCCTAATTTATGATAAAACTAGTCTTGTCACAAATTCATATTGATGTAGAAAACAATACTGGACTTGAATACCTGTGGGTCGAATTAAAACTTAACAAAAATAATATAGTCGTTGGTGTTGTATACCGACCTCCTCATAGCAACTTACAAGTCGGTGTGGATATATTTGACAATATTTTACGGCAGTTGATGGTTTCATATGATAATATTGTAGTCTTAGGTGATGTCAACATTAATTTATTTGAACATGATAATTTGGTATCCGAGTGTTTCGAAACTTACGGTTTTGTACATGTTATTAACGAGCCCACACGTATTACACAAAGTACAAGTACTATTATTGATCCAGTTTTTGTTCAAAGCGGTTTCACAATAAATGAGACTGGTACTATAAATACGGTAATCATATCCGACCATAGAGCAAAATACTGTAGTATAAAAAGGCCGGAACTTAAACTAAAGCAAAAATTTGTCACGTTTCGAGATTTTAAACATTTTAATGAGGATGTGTTTTACAAAGATTTACATGAAATAAATTGGGACAATATTTACTATGTTCCAAACATTGGAGGAAAAATAAATTTACTCACGAAAAATATTATTAACTTATTTAATGTACACGTTCCACTGAAAACCGTGCGAGTAAATAAACCTCCCTCGCAATGGCTAATGGATAATTTAAAACATCTGATTAGTAATGAGACTACTGGATGATGCTCTAACAAATTATAATCGTAACAAAACAGAAGAAAACTTAATCCGATACAGAGACTTAAACATTATTACATTAACATCAGTTTGACGCGAAAAAGCTACTTATTTAAAAATTTTACAGGAACAGAAAAATCAAATAGATCTTGCAATTAAGATCGAACTTCACTTAAGGTAAGTTCGTTTGATCTTATAATTATATACGTTCCTATAAGAATTATAATAAGGTGGGTATTCTAATGTCTTGCAAATTTATACTAGAGAAGTCTCTGAAAAGGTCATTCATTGTATTTATTGTTTTCTTTATTTTACTTCATCAACTTCAACGACATTAACAAGATAATTCTGTACCTACAAATATAGAAAACTCACAGATCTCTTTTTATTAATTGACTGTAGATCTCTTTTTTATAATTTCTTCAAATACCTATTTAGCTTCGCTAGATATGAGAGTAGAGATTAAATAATTAGGTAATAAAATTGGCTTTCCCGGAACTGATTGATTCAGTTGAATAATAAATAAAAAATAAAATTCAAACGCTTTTTTATTGAAAAGTACTTGACAATTTTTCATGTAGACGTAAATAAATGTGATATTTGTGATTGTTTATGGATAATCTGAAGTTTTGGAAATTTCGATAATTTAAAAAATTCATGTATTTTCTATTTATTATTGGATTTTTTAGAACCTTAATATGTCGGTGTCTGAGAGCTCAAAAATTATTGTCTCTTAATAATTAAAAAAATAATATGCCAAATAGAAACCGACCAAAAGTTAAAAAATCTAATATGATGGCTCGTTATGTTTTTTCCTATATCCTGTTTATCTCATCCTAATTATCTCGTTTGTCTCATATGTATCTCATTTAATTTGTATCTTGTTTATCTTGTTTTTCTGATTTATATTCTTTATCTTGTTTATCTTATTCGTTTAATTTGTCTCATTGATCTTATTTGTCTCATCTGTCACATTTTTTCAATTTTATCATTTATTTCATTTATCTACTTTACGCAATTTACCTTACTATCTTCTTGTGTTATTTATTTACATATTTTGTTTATTTTATATAAATAAATAAAACAAATGAAAGAAATATTTTAAAACAAAATAATTTATTTCTATCATATCAAATTGAATATGAAATGAAACAGTACTGTCAAGGAACACCTAGCTGTGACCAATTTTTTTATGTTGTTGCTAAAAATACAATCAGAGTCATCTACAAATCATACGATTGCATACAATTGATTCGTTTTAAACATAAATATTTCGTTCAGCAGTTTACTGTAAACCATTTTAATGATAGTTTCAGTGCAGCCACACAGAGGTCGCCATATTTTCAATACATAGTTTTAAGAACATTGTGCCAAGCAACCAATTATACACGTACAAGTTTTTAATCATAAATCTTATACATTAATAAGGAGTAATAAAAATAATAATAAGTAATAAGAAGACCATCCTTGATTTTAGGACATTGTCGTCATTTGGTGTAACTACTTTCAATGTAAAATTATATCTCATAAGACTATAATTTGTAAAATGGCAGTGCGTCTAATTTATACTATCACAGTGTTATGAAAGTAATTTTACCTTAAAACTGGTTGCAATAGATGACAACAAAATTCTATAATCTCTGCTAGTCTACCAATCTATTATATAATCCAGCCTGAGTCTGATAAAATTCGATCGATCGATGACAACCAAATTGTGAAATCTTTCTGATTTATTATACTAAATGTCCTAACTTTTACCACCATTTTGGAAAAATATAGAGCAAAATTAGTTTTTGGTGTATTTTTACCTATTTATACAGAGTTGTTTTAAATCATCCCAATGTAAGGTTTATAATCAAAATGAAAGTGAAGACCTTATAGAACTCTATTTTGGCTAATGCTTTCGAAACATTGTTACCTACATTTTCAGTAATATTTGAACAGTCTCGTGTAATAGTTTACCTTAGAAGTAATTTTCTCAATTCAGTAAATATAATTAATATTAAAGATAATCAAACAGAGACAGGCACTAAATAAATTAAAGAAATAAATGACGCCACATTTTTTAATTATTTTATTATAAAATATGTGATTGATATTTACAACTTAAATTAGAGTATTAACTACAAACAATATTTATTTGTGAAATCATAGATTTCAATAAACTTATGACAAAAATGTTCATATTTTAATTATATGAATATAGATTTCAAAAAAAATAAGCGGTGAGGAATAAATATTGCGAAGTCGAAACAAGGTGCCAAACAAAACGAAACCTTGTGTTTACCTGATTTCCCAGAATGGAGGAAAAAACTCTTTGCTATGCTTTAAATAAAAAAAAATTAAACACTTTTTATTTTAAATAAATTCTGATTGAAAACCAATTTCGTCATATTTACAGTTTCCATAAGAAATATTTGGAAAAACAAAAATAACCAAATATTTTTAAATCATGATTTTTAGCATACATTTGATTAAAAAATGTGTAAACTTACATACAGTTTATACGGATATGATAACAGTACGAATAAAAGTTAAAATAAAAATTATTTTTTCTTTCTTTTCAGTCTACGTAATATCCACTTTGGAATTCTTTTAGCAATTTCAATTTGTAACTGTCTGTAAACCATTACTAATAAAACAGGTATGGCTAATAATTCATTTTTAAATAAATACAACCAACAAGCAACTACAAACATGGCCAGATCTGTGATATAATCAACTGCACTACGCACTTTAATTTCTGCTTTTGCGATCAATGCCTCATGCTTCTGGATTCTATCGTAAGGTGTTGATGTTTGTGAATATGAATCACTGTCAAAAGATTCTAAACCAACGGATGTTTGGGTCATAATCTCACGAAGCATTGGTCTATGCAATAAATGTGGAACAGAAGGAGATTTAGAACGCGTTCTCGTTTCTTTTCTTAATGGTGACGGTGATGTTTTTCTTGTCATTTCCCTTCGCATTGGAGATGGTGACGTTTTCCTTCGTATTTCCTTCCTCATCGGAGACGGCGAAGTTTTTCTTTTAGTTTTTTCTGCAGTGGATTTTAAGGTGTTCCAGTTCTCTGGTCGGACTGGGGACTTAGTGTGTAATTTTGTTTTACTTGGTGATCGTCTGGGTGATACATCTCTAGTATTGAACTGTTTTGGAGGTGACCTCGATAGTGTTCGCTCCCGTCTTCTTAGTGGTGAAACTTTTTGAACCTTTGAGCCATATTCATGGTTTGTTTTTAAACTGTCTCTTCTAGATGTACTCTCATAATGGTCCGTGATACTACTTCTTCTATAAACGTTATCCCGATTGTTTTGATCTTCCATCGTTTCTTCTAATGGAGAGACTTTCTGGATCTTTGTATTGGTTTCTTGGTTAATTTTTAAACTATCTCTTCTCGGTTTACTGTCATAATGGTCTGTAAAACTACTTCTTCTGTAATAAACCTCTTGAGTATAATCTTCCACAATTTTCTTTGGTTCTACTTTTTTCAGTTTTGTATAACTCATTATTTGCTTCATTCCTATCCTCAGTATCAGTTTGTGGAGTTTCAACATTTTCTGCTACTCTTTTTAAGGAGTCTCTATCTAAATATACCTTCGGATTACTTTTTCTTCTTTGACCATAATTTTTTACAATATCACCGTAATGATCTATCACTACTTTCGCTTCTTCAGCATCTTTCTTTTTTTCCAAAAGTGTTTGTGGAATGACGATACTAGCTGCAGTTATTCCCGATATGCTTGCTATAGCAGAAATATTATGACCTGGAGCAACGGCAGTTGATTGATCTGGAATAACTAGACCTTCTGGCACTTCGACATGTTTGGATAAAAGTTCCTTCTGAGGCAAAAGAGAAAATGATCGTGGTCTCGATTTTTCCTGTTTTTTTAGGTTGGAACTTATTTTTAACAAGTAGAATATCTACTCCTTCTTCGGCTAACGATTTTGATCGTTCCCTTTGAGTGATATTTTGAGGCATAGGAGAATGGGATCTTGTTTTGGTTTTCTTCTCTGAAGAAGCAGGTGGGGAAAACATTTCAAGATTTAAGTTTTCTTCGTAATCTGTTTTCTTTAATATTGGCTTTGGAATGAAATTTGGATCAGGAGGTTCTTTGCGTTTAGTCAAAATTTCAAAAGGTTCAGTTTTTAAAGATCCTGGATGGTAAGTATCATTTTCTTCTTCTTCGTCATATGAAATTCTTCTATGTACTCTTTCTCTGATTATTGTATAATCTTCTTGTATCGTTGTTTTTTCATCATCTGATATTTCTGAATCTTCGTCTGTACTCGATACATAGTCCTCGGCCCATTTATCCTCCTCTACAATAGCGATTCTTCGTTTTTCAAGATTTGATTGTCCCTGTAAAACCATGCGCTTTCGAACATGTTCAAATGCCTGTTCTTCTTTTTCTTCTGACTCAGATCTTTGACGACTCATCATTATTTCTCGCTTTATGTTCGTGGGTGTAGGAAATTTGTGTAGTTTACTTTGCAGCAATTCAGTGCTATTTCTTAAACTATGTCGCCGTTGTGTCGATAAAACTTGTTGTTGACTAATTCCACCTGCCGACATTCTTCTCCTGATGGAGTGCTGTCTTTCAAGGCCAACTATGTCTTGATCGTCCTTAGAATTAATTTGTATTTTTTGGGATTTCAATACTTTGTTTTCTGTTTTCGTTAGCTTTTCTTCGTTTTTCCATTTCAGCCTCTTCTGCCTCTGCTGCTTGATAAAATCTCATCATAGCTCTTTCATGTAAAAGTTCTGTAGAACTTGCTGCATTCCTCAAATTGTAGAAAAGTGGTGGCTCAGCGCCTAACTCTGGTGCAGATAGAGACATTGGAGGTGGCACAGAATTCTCGTCAAATTCAAAATCCGAATTACCTAAAAAACATACAGACATAAAATCAATCAATAAACAAAATATTATAATTCATCTAGACAGTTATTTTCGGCATTGAGGGTTAAAATGAAAATCATTGTTTTATTTTTTTTGATAAGATAAAATAATAATGAGATCTGCTTGGACGATAAGAAAGTTCTAAGACCAGCAAGCTGGTCGAAATTGATTATTGCAAAAAAAAACTCAGCCAGGCTCAAATACGTGCCTAATTAAATTACTTGAATATTAGTCCATACCTCTTTCGTTTTCGTCCGGATAAAGTACTAACATAAATTCTGAACTTCCAGTAAAATTTTCATTATTTTCTCTTGGAGATTTAGTCCTTTGTAATTCAGGACTTGGTGATCTGTATGGTTTCACAGAACTAGGAGGCTTCGGTGCTTCAATCTTTACAGTATATATTTTATGATTGGCTTGCTTATCTATTGCAGGACTGGGAGTCCTAGATTTTTCCGAGCTACTGGAATAATAGTTGTTAATATAACTAGGTGCTAAATCTGCTTCTTTTTTCATTTTAATCTCAGGACTTCCATAAGCCAGCTCTCGAGCCATTGATAATCTATCAGATGATTCAAAAATTTGTTTGTTCATTTGTGTATTAGTTTCCCTTCTGGTGGACGGTGGTGATATCTCGGGAGTCTTAGGAGGACTCTTAATTTTATTTCTTTCAGGACGTTTAGGTATACCAGCGTTTTGTATGTCAGAATTCATATTTGGTTCTTTGTAATTCTGTTCTACTCTCGTCGAGGACGGAGAACGAGGTTTGTTCTTTCTTCTTGCAACCACCGGCGTTCCAACTTCCTGTACTATATCCTTTGGTTGACTTTGACCAGTTTGGGGTTGCAATATTCCCCTTTTTGGATCTGGTATAAAGACAACTTCTGTTTCTTCACTTGGATCGCTAACACCGTATGGACTCTCAGCTTTAACCCTAAATTTATATTCACTACCTTCTATTAAATCTCCAAGCATAGTAGTAAGTTGTCTACTAGTCGCAGCTTTTAGCCACACGTTCCAACCCAATCTATAGTATTCTACTATATAGTTGCCAATTTTACAACCGCCATCATCCTGGGGTGTGTTCCAAGATAATGTTACAGACCTACCAAGAGCCATGACTACACGAGCTTTACCTGGAGGAGATGGTTTATCTGTAACTGTAACCAAGAATGATTGGTTATCTTCTCCCAGTTTATTCACAGCTTTGACTTGATACTCTCCTCTGTCATTTCTTTGTGCTTCGTTCACTTTTAAAATTGAAGACTTATCAATATGTTCGACTTCATATCGGTCGTTGTTTTTTATTGATTCTCCGTTGTGGCTCCAAAATACCAACGGAGTCGGGCGTCCGGCTACTGATACTTTTAAGCGTATCATTTCGCCTATTTCGAATAATAAACCCTCCTCATACTGCCTGGGGAGTCTTATGCTAGGAGGAGCTTCTACTGTTAGAATGCACTTTGTGGAAACATGGCCAGCCCGATTAGTTGCTGTGCATTTAATTTCTCCTTCATCTGACAAAGCGCTCTGGTGTATTGTCAAAACACTACGATCACTCTCAGTTAAAATTCGTATTCTTCTACTACTAAATATTTCGAATCCATCCTTAAACCAACAAACTTTCGGTGCAGGTTGGCCAAGAAAATGAACAACAAATTCAGATTTTTCGTTTTCTAAAGCAACTGTATCTTGAAGCTCCTGGGTAAAGCGTGGGGCGGTTATAGCAGATCTTTGTAAAGTGACTGTTATGGGCTCGGAAAGCTCGCTAGGGTCAGAAATACCTACTGCATTTTGAGCGCTTATTCTAAATTGATACCGCCAACCTGGTTCCAGTCCACTTATCGTAGTTTCTGTAAACTGTACAAGTACTGGGGTGGCTCGAACCCAATGAGGTGATCCAGTTCGGCGGTGTTCAACGAGGTAACCCGATATTGGTGATCCTCCATCGTTGATGGGCTTCGTCCAACGGATGGTTACCAAATCTGGTGTAACCTCTATTTCAGAAATTAATTGAGGCTTACCAGGTGGGGAAGGTCGTGCTGTAAAATCAAATATTGCAACTTTAGTCTCCGGTACTTATTTTCATCTAAAAAGCATGCATTTAATTAGATTGATCAATGTACTGTATAATCTAGTGCTTTTAGTATCCGTTAAAGAAAAATGTCCAAGGAAGCTGCATTTTCTTTTACACTTTGATTTCGTCGTTCTAAACACTGTCTCAAAAATCCCCGATGATCCGTTATATGCACAATTTTTTATGGTGTGTAAGAGAGTTAAAAATTGTTTTTTTCGCGAACATTTCCGTTCCTTTTCATTTTGCAAATGTGAACATTAATGTAAGATCAAAAGATTAGAACATTATCTATTAAAGAAGTCCTTAATTTTTTACCGTACGAGATATAGTTTTCGCGAAAACTTGATGCAAACGTTATGGCTCAAGCAAATATTTCATATTTTATTTCGGAATATACTAAATCTTGGGTGTATATCTGCTCATCACATTCTTGTTGGCAAGCCATACAATTTTGGTTAGTTTTTCGGCGTTTGTAAACTTATTTTGCAGTCTTGAAAAACAAAGTCGCGCTGAAAATGGACAATTCATGTTGTCACCTGTTGATGATATATATATTTTTTTAATCAAGCAAAGGAACAGTGGAACAAACATTGCTTTTTCCGAAGTATTGACAAACATGCAAGCAGCAAGGATCATATCTTATTTTTATATAAAAGACCGAATTTGAAAGATGCAGTTCAAGTTTTTAATCGAAGTGATGCCTCTCGAGAATTAATTTCTTCCAATGTAATGCGATTTTTCTTGGATATGTATGGTGCTACAATTAAAGAGAATTTCTTGAATTGCTGTTGTCAATTGTGCTTCTGTAAATTTGTGATTAAACATAAATCTGTCAAGTTACATTCATTATCACTTACAGCGAAAGCAGCTGAGGAGCGCTGTTTCCCAGTTTATCATCAGGTACAGAAGTGGTTGGGCAATTAATTGAACCCCAAGATTGGGGATTAAAAAACAATTTTTTGGAGCTAAAAAAAATATCAGCTGCTCCTGCTCCCGATCTTCTTTTAAATATGATTTCTTGCAATTTTCAAAAGGTTGCGGAGAATCGTATGGCTGCCTAACGTTGGGACTCCGTTGCTCTTCTGTTTGGGGCATTTGCCACGGACTATTTTGTGTAAATGCCCATGATAAACCAAGGAAAATATAAGAGAAGAAGAAGATAATATAGAAGAGAGAGGCAAAAGAGATGAAAGAGAAGAAAAAGGGGAAGAAGGAGAAATTTATGGGGAAAGAAGAAATGGAAGAAAGATAAATATGGGTTCTTGATAAGGCATGATTATACTTTGAACATTTATATTTCTGACATATTTCCACCACTGAATAAAGCAATCATGACTTTCGTACTTTTATATTTCATTAATAAATCGTATAAAACCTTTTCCATCAAAGATTCCTTATTTTCTTTTTAATACAGGACTTAATTTACAAACTTATTAAGCATGGAATAGAGTAAAATCTAGGTGTTTGCCTAACTCATAACTGCAGTTGTTTCCTGTAAATCTTATTCAGTATATAGTTTAGCCCACTCGGGTTAGAGGTCGCAGCTCTTGGTACCTGCTTTGCAGGTAGCTATCAGTCACTGAGACACCCGTGATGTCTGACAGGTAGTAGCACTGACCACTAGGGGATACACTTTCACTCTCTATGTCTACCTTGCTTTAGTGTCTTGGTTTACTATTATTATTTGTCTTTTCCATTACTTATGCCATACTGATGAGAACGTAACAAGTTCATGTCTAGTGAGGAATTGACAAATGATCTTAGCTACGAAACAAGACTTGCACATTTAATTTAATTCAACGCAGGTCGGGGCTCTTGTCCGCTGAGTAGTTGTTTCCTGTAAATCTTATTCGGTATATAGTCTAGCCCGCCAAGGTTAGAGGTCGCAGGCACTTGCTCTGCAGGTCGCTATCAGTCACTAAGACACCATGATGTCTGACGAGCGCGACCACAAGAGGGATACAATTATCACTCTCTATGTCTATAACTTTTTTGTAAAATTTTCTCGAAAACTATAACTCGTGTGATAAAACGAATAAAGACCTTTTTTTGTAGATAATTTTCTAGTATTTCGATCTTACAATAACATTCATATTCGTAAAATTAGAAGGAATGGAGATATTCGCAAAAAACCAGCCCACTTACGCACCATAAAATAGTGTGCGTACAACGGATCAGCAGGGACTTTTGAGACGTGCGTTGTTTAGAATGACAAAATTAAAATATAAAAAAATTCAGCTGTCTTAGACTTTTTTTTAGACGATACATTTTTTGTCAAAATGTATTGGACTAGTAGTTTTAATACAGATTTAAAGCGAGTGATTATTAAAGAAAATAAGGGTGTCGAAGATTATTACCTTTAAACATATAAGTGCTAGACAGAATTGAAATAGAAATGAAATATTAAAAGTGCTTGAGAAGTTAAGTCTTATTAGATGGTAATCATAATTCAGATGTTTGAACATTTCAGTAGCTTTAATACAACACAAATTAATAACAACACAAAGAAACGAAAAAAAAACAAATAATTAAAATCCTTGTTGGTGGCGAAAGAACATATAGTTTGCAGGATGCCGATAAAAAATGTGTAAATAATCATAGCAGTCTTTGTCATCATGCCGATTGTCGTTAAACGTTAACCGGCAATTTAAATTTTTTGCTTATTATTTTTTGTATCTTGTATTATCTAATCAAATCACTAGATTTGCACCGATTTAGTAAACTACGTAAGACTCAATCTATGCCAACGAAGTTGCTTTAAACTCAAACTTATGGCATAGTCATCTCTATCACAATTATATCTTCGTATTTGCATATCTCATTGGCGACTAATCGAAAGCTGAAAATATGCTGCCTCTAACAATAGTGTGGTTTTGGTGGGTACAAGCCAAGGTTTGTAGAGAAAAGGTTACCTAATCTACGATCTGACGTCACCGGCTGACGATCAGGCCTGGTTTTAGTTTTTTTTTTATAACTCCATATAATGAAATAAATTCATTACAGGTGCATTCCAAGTGATTATTTAATTTTATGGATGTGACAAGCGAAATTTTTCGATATAGTGAAATGATATTTAGAATAAATACTAGGAGACAGGATTGACAGGATTACAAATACTACTATCTTCAGTTCATAATGAATGAAATAGTAATACATATATACATTACAAATTTAATTCATTGCAGTGTGGGGCAATAGCGTGTCCAACTTTGATATGGTCAGTTCTATGATAGCTAGAAACTTGATTTGAAAACAAAAATAAACTAGACAAAAAGTGTATAACCGGAAATTATTTTTAAATATACAGGGTGAGCCAAGACTATTCTACAGGATCAACTAACATTTTTTTTTAATGGAATGTTATGTATATCAGAATATTTTTTGAAACCTCTTTTTGGCATCCTTCCTTCCATTCCTGTATTATTATTGACCCTCTCCCAACCACTTGGATGCAATGATTTTTTTTTGTGGATATTTACACGTGTATATTAAAAAAAAATCACTACAGTCACAATTATCGAAAATTAAGAAAAAATATGTTAATGTCAGTTATGAGACACCTGTGTGATGACACTCAGCCATTTTAACTTCCTAAAAGTACACAGGGCAAAAACAATTTTTTGTATACAACTATTTGAACTGAATTTCTCAACTTTTTCAAATGGAACATCCTGTATATTTTGGACGATGCGATGTAGAATTAAAAAACGAACATTTTTTTGTATGTACATCCCTATGGTTATTTGTGACCATTTTCGATTTATTGAACAATAACTGCAAAATTCAGCAATAAAAATTAAAAGTATTTTTTTCCTAGTGTTCATAAAATTGCCGGAGTGATACTTCTAAAAGAATTTATTATCCTTCTCTTAAAATTTCTGATTGTTGTTGGTGTGATTACATGGGCATCATGTAACACGCTTACATATTATAATATCTTCTCTTAAATTATTTGAGAAAAAGGACTCCTTTTTAATTTTTATTGCTGAATTTTGCAGTTATTGTTCAATAAATTGAAAATCGCATTGTTCAAAAATGTACAGAGTGTTCCATTTGAAAAAAAATTAAGAAAATTCAGTTAAAAAAGTTGTAAATTTAAAAATCCTTCCTGTCCTCCCTGTATACTTTTAGGAACTGAAAATGGCTGAGTGTCAGCACACAGATGTCTCATAAGTGGTACAAACAAATTTTTTTCGTAAAATCGGTTGATTGTAGTGACAATTTTAATATACACGTGTAAATGATATTATTTCAACAAAAAAAAAATCATTTCATTTAAAGAAATGTTAATTGACTTTGTAGAATCGTCTTGGTTCAACCTGTATATTCGAAAACAATTTCCAGTTATAGACTTTTTTGTCTATAGTTTACTTATTATGTTTTCAAATCAAGTTTCTAGCTGTCATAAAACTCGAGATATCGAAGTCGGACGCTGTATTACCCACTCTGTATACATTACAAATGTGTGACACAAAGACAATCTGTCAGACACCGTCCATCTCCCGTAACGCATGCCTCCAAAAGATGAGAGATCGGCGTAATCTCCTTTCCTCTGCAAACCATGGGTACGAGCAGGTGTTTCTCGATTAATATTGGTAAATTTTTATAAAAAGAAATCGATGATTTTCCCGGTGACAATTAATGCTTGGTGAAATACGCCTCGCATGGTTTTAGTTCAATCATAATCGATATATCAGTCTTTTTGTCTGAATTTAGTTAAATAATTTATACCCATTGTCTTTCAAACAGACCTCACGAGATTGCCTTCAGAAGCAAACAAACCTTTCATTTGATTAACCGATGGTACCTTACTTTGTAATAAATAGTCTATCTGGTTATATCTAAAATGACTTATAATAGAAACTGTACCTACATATACTATAAGATATACAGTGTGGGGCAATAGTGCTTCCGACCTCGATATCTCAAGTTGTATGATAGCTAGAAACTTGATTTAAAAATATAAGTAAACTAGACAAAAAATTCTATAACAGAAAATTGTTTTCGAATATACAGGGTGAACCAAGACGATTCTGCAAGGTCAAGTTGCTGAATTTTGCAGTTATTGTTCAATAAATTGAAAATGGTCAGAAATATCCATAGGAATATGTGTACAAAAAATGTTCGTTTTTTAATCCTACATCACATCATCTAAAAATATGCAAGGTGTTTCATTTGAAAAAATTCAGTTCAAAAAGTTGTAAATTTAAAAATCATTTTTGGCCACCCTGTATATTTTTAGGGAGTGAAAATGGCTAAGTATCATCACACAGATGTCTCATAACTGGTACTAACATATTTTTTATTAAAATCGATAATTGTGATTGTAGTGATATTTTTAATATACACGTGTAAATGGTATAATTTCAACAAAAAAAATCATTATATCCAGGTGGTTGAGAGAAAGTTGACAGGAGTGAAAGGAGGCCACAAAGAGGTTTCAAAAAAATTTTCTGATATACATGGCATTCCATTTAAAAAAATGTTAGTTGACCCTATAGAATCGTCTAGGCTCACCCTGTATATATTTTTGTCTAGTTTATTTATGTTTTTGAATCAAGTTTCTAGCTATCATAGAACTCAACATATCGAAGTCGGACGCACTATTGCCCCACCGTATATCACGGATTACCGAGTTCTTTGAAATAACCATGTATTTAACTTTGGTGTGCGATTTAACATATTATTTTATTCCATATGGATGTTCTTGTATGCTGCAAGCACGTAATGTAACGGCATGCTATTTTTCTAATTAGTTTATTATTATTACAGATAAATTCAAATTCAGTTGTAAGATTCCAAATTGTTGAAGCAGTGCCCAACGCAGGGACAACTTAAGTGATCTTTAAAATCTAAATTGGGTGTATCAATAGTTTCCATCTTTTCCTTTTTAATTTGTCCACGAGATTTTGCAAGTCCATGATATTTCAATAATATTTGCTGATAATTTATTTTTTACCACATTGTTGTAAAGAAAAGTAAGAAACATTATGCATTTACGCACTCTAAAAAATCTGGAATTCTTACACATTTAGATGTAGTTATTCATAAAAACAACATAGTTTTTAATTATAATGGGAAAAACAAAAAGTTAGTTGAAAAAAATATTAAATAGAGCTATTCATTTAAGGTAATAAGTATTCTAGGATTGTTCAAAAAAATGCCGCGATAATGACAACGGACAAGTTTATTTAGGTTATTGCATTGTGTCTTTGTCTTCGTTTCAGCTTTCTTTTTTATTTATTTTGTGCTTTCGGTTAATCTAATTGTAAAAGTTTGGATTAATTTAAAATTTCCGCCAGTTAATTAACCAATGAAATAATGCGCCTTGTGATATGGCCGAACTTGTGTTGCCATATTTTCTTTATTTAAGTATTGTTTTGGTAACTGAAAATTATTTGGAAATATTTGAGATTTCGTTAATTTTTGTATTATATCAAACATTTTTAAGACTATTTTAATTTGGATACAAAATAAAAGGTACGAACTAGTATTTTTTAACATAATGTATATATTATCCATATATAGTTATTTTTAATAATTGTGTTTGGTCGTTTTTATTTATATTCCACTTAACGAATTGGGAAGAAAATGCTTCTGTTATTGATTTACTATTGCTATTCATTATTTATAATTTAAATTCTTTTTTTAAAAAAATTATTACTATTTTATAATAAAATGCACGTTTCAATACTATTCAAATAAAATTATCATAATTAGGTTAGGTTAGGTTAGGTTTGTTGTGAGTGCGTCTCAGTAGACCCTCCACTGCGGCCATCAGCAGGTCTATTGTGGCTCACGCCTAATTATATTTCACCCAATAAGTTCAGTCTCTTAATGAAACTGATAACTTTATTGGGTGAGAATATGTCCAGATCCTCTGGCAGCAGTTGCCCTTTCCCAAATATTGAGAATCGGATCCTCTCCACAACGGACAGGTGCATAAGATGTGGTCTGCCTTCTCATCATCCTCCAGGCATAGACGGCACTCGGCGTTTTCCGCTAGGCCGAGTTTATGCAGATGATAGTTTAATCGGCAGTGCCCGGTATATAGGCCTGTTAGAGTTTTCAGGTTTACCCTGTTTAACTCTAAAAGTTTCTTAGCTCTTGATTTCAAAGGGTATTTTATAAACGCCTTCGAATGAACTAATCCTGGTAACTCTTGCCAATACTGGAGAGTTTGCCTTTCAGCCTAGTTTGAGATAGCCATCTTGGCAGTACTTGAGGATATGCCAAGTATTGGTTCTGGTCCGATGAATCGTGATCAAGCTCCTTCTCTGGCTAAGGAGTCCGCTATTTCGTTACCTTCCATATCAGAGTGGCCTGGTATCCAGACCGGAGTCACTTTGTTGTTCTTGCTCAAATGATTTAGAGCTTTCTGACAGTTCCATACCGTTTTGGAGTTATACCGGTAGGAGCCAAGAGCTTTTATAGCTGCTTGGCTATCTGAGACAATTTTTATTGATCTGCGTGTAAGATGCATATATTCCAGCCTTCGTACACACAGTTCAATGGCATGAACCTCAGCCTGAAAAACAGTTCCATGAGTACCTAGGCTTGAGAATATCCTCACCCTTGGTCTGTAACTATGTACTCCGGCTCCTGTTCCCTCGGAAGTTTTGGAGCTGTCTGTAAACCAACAACTGTCTACCTTCAGTAGGTCGGCTTTATTCCGATCCCACTCCTCTCTTTCTGGAGGAAGGATGTTGAAGGTCAGCTCGTAGTTGGTCATGGTAGGCATAGTATCCGAGGGCATTCCCAGGATGCTGTGATTCTCTGTCATTCAGCAACCTGTTCCGCTCCATGATACTAGTCTGCGGCATATTAATGGCTGCTTGTTGCAGTCTGTAAGTTGCCCACCTGGCCGGTCTCTCCAGGTATATGAAGAGGGGGTAAATCCAGGAGGATTTCCATTGCAGCTGACGGTGTGGTGCTAATTGCTCCCGTTACGGTCATGCATGCTAATCTCTGCAGTCCAGAGAGTTTGGATTTGGCCGTCCGTTGTAATCCTTTCGGCCACCAAACAATGGATCCGTATGTTATCATTGGTCTGATGACCGTAATATAGATCCAGTAAATTTATCATAATTAGGTGAAAGTTAAAACTAAATAAGAATGATTATAATAATTAACTAATATTTGTTTTCAATCGTCAATTCCGTAACGACAACATAGAATAAACCTAAACATAACCTAACTTATTCGATGTCTGCTGTTTTTTTTTTTTAAATATTTAAATGTCGAAGTCTTAAAATAGGTATAAATAAAATATTCTCTTCGTACTAAGGTAAGAAAAAATTCTATGTGAATGAATTTATGGTTGCATTTATAATTGAATAAGTAATCACCAATCACGCTTTCAAACAATACGTAAACCTGGCAATACTGCGGTACCATCTATACTTTCTCTGGCTGCTTGTGTTTGGCGCCAAACCTAGTCGAATGACGAAATAAGACTAAAATTCAAAACTTTGCTATTTTTTTAACCCTTTTCCAAGGCTCAAAAAAATCAGGACAAAATTCTGTGAGCTTCTAGATACTATAGAAGAAGCAATTAAAAAAAATGTGGGAAATGCCCATTGCACGAAAGCACAGAATCAGATTCTGTGACGAAAGCTTATGATAAACGTCAAACTGTTGTATTGTATCGCTAATGTCACTTGTTTAAATTTTTCCGTACATACTTCTTAAACAGCTATCTCAAATGAAGAGCCCTATTGAGATTGAAAACGTGTACATTTCGATGTATGTATATAGACTGTAGACACTATTCACCTTAACTTCAGTCAGTGGTCAATTTCAATCAACTTCAGTCAGCTAGGTTAATGCCGATGCCGGCGGCTGTATTGAAGTTAAACTGAACTCAGTATGTCTGTATTTATAATGTTATGTTAATATTCTTTATTTACTTAGTCTGTAAATGAAAAGAAGCATATAAGCAACCCAATGACACAATGACAAGCAAAGTTATTAGTTTGATATAGTTGAATGTGATATAGCGTTCTATGCCGCTTTATAAAATTCGTTGCTATACTCCTTTCTATTTACAAATAAAGTATAGTGTATATAGTATAAGTATAGTATATATAAAGAAATGTTATATTACATGAAAAATAATACAAAGAAAGAAATCCACAAATTGCGTACATCTATTTGGTGGAACAACATATATGGGTGTAAGTCATGCTACCTACTAACCTAAGTCAAAACTGGGAAGTCTTTCATGCCCAAAGCATTTGATTATCGGTCCTATTTAACATAAAACAGCAAATAAAAACATAATTTCTATATAAATAACTAACTAATTGTTAGATGAACTTAAAGCTTTAAGAGTAATTTAAATTTTAGTACATATATTTTGATTTGTGCACATATTTTGACTTGATTATTATCACGGTAATTATACTGTCTTTCTATTAAAAAAATTGATGTATGTATGAGATAATGATATAGAGGAAGAAACCAGTGACGTACATGAAGTAGAAGATGCAAATGTTCAAAGTAACTAGTTCTTGAATAAAGAAAGACAAAGCCGTCAAGATGTGCAAACTATAGCAACACAAGAACGAGATCTGAAAATGAGATAATTCATTTATCTGGTGTGAAAGAGATCGCAGAAGAAAAGAATACCCAATTTTATTGTTGGCTACTATACAGGGTTAGTCAAATTCGAGCCTCATCATTAGGATCTCGTAAACCGTAAGAGATACAAACAAGATTAAATTAGACGGAATTCTATGCTGAGCAACATGACTATAAAATAATACCACGTCTTTTGTTTCATTTTCGAGATTCCTGAAAAAAACTGAAAATTTGAGTTTTTGTTTTTCATTGATAATTCGGTTATGAAGTGACTAATGAAAAAGTAAAGGCACCATGCCAGAGAATATTTTTCTCCTCTATCCGTAGGTTATCACCAATTTTCTGTACGACGTTTCGTTGCTTCAGAACCATCACCAACTTTTTTAACTTCCCGCTAAGAAAATTGAAAATTTTCAGATATCGGGAAGTTATTGGTTTCACCCCGATTTTCGAAAATCGAGTTTTTGTCAAATCTCGACGTTTTGAGGTCCTAAGAAGCTATTCTGACTATTCCCACGATGGTGTTTATATGGCTGTATGTATGTGTGTCTGTGTATGTGTGTAGGTACGGTGTATGTAAACCTCTCATAACTTTTGAAAGGCTCGACCGATGGAAACGCGGTTTACGGAATTCTAAAGGCGCTGACTCAACTTAGATTTCCTGAGAATTAAAACCGATTCGGCCCGGTAGATTTTGAGAAATCTCAAAAATAAAATTTTCAAAAATTGGTTTTTTTTAGAATATCGTTTAGACTACTGAACCGATCAATTACAAAATCTAATCAGCTCTTCTTCTTATAAAACAACGTCGATTTTCGCAAGCCGTATGAAGATCGGTTGAATCGTTCGAGAGATATCGATTACGAAATATTCCCAAAAAAGTGTTTTTTTTTGAAATAACATTCAAAATTCTTTTCGGATCGATTTTTCGTACTAAGATAACTTTTTGTACTTAAAAAACTGCGTTGAATGCCGTAAACCGCATCAAAATCGGTTAATTCGTTCAAGAGATATCGATTACGAAAAATTCGCAAAAAAGTGTTTTTTTGAAATAACATTGAAAATTTTTGTCGGATCGATTTTTTGGTACAAACATAACTTTTTGTATTTGAAAAACTGCGTTGAATGCTTCAAACTGCATCTCGATTGGTTAATTCGTTCAAAAATTACAAAAAAAGAGTTTTTTTTTTTAATATAACTTCGAGATTTTTCACTTAATCGTAGAGCTCAAAAATGTATGTGTATAATATTTAGAGCTCGGAGAGCTCAAAAATTAACTAATGCGTATATTTTTGAGCGCTTTAAGCTCGAAAATAGCGGGAAGTTTCAAGGATGGCCTGCAGGGTCAACCGATTTTCAGATTTTTTTTAATACGGACATGGATATTTATTTTTCTTAATTAACAACTTATCACCTCCAAAACATAATGACTTACACATTTTTTTAATTTTGCTGACATTTTGTCTTTCAGAATCCATTTTTTATAAAAATTTTGAAAATACGGACCTGAGTTTTATTTATTTTTAATAAAATATATGTGTGGTTGAATAAGTTTGCGATCTTTCGTAAATCTTCAGTAATTACCTAAATTACTAGTTTGCCCTGCTGTGTAATTTCTATTACAAAATGAAGAATAAACTAGATTATTTTATGAAATGTGTTAATTTACAAAAATATAAAAATAAAACCAATAATTAAGAACATAATTAACAAATTTTCAAAAATATTACATTCCTTTCTATGCGTAAGTTGCTCTGGGACTGCACGATTAATGATACAAACGCATTCAAGATGCTCACCCTTAGTTTTTCTGCTGTTTCTATAGTGTCTTTAAATATAAAATTTAATGTTTACCAAGGTTATAACTTAGTAAGAAGAAATAGATCCTTAGAGAATATATTCATTCGAGAACTCCTCCAAAAAATGATTTTAACAATTTTAATTTTTTTATCTTTTTTATGAGATCATTGGTAATTAGATACATGTATTTCATATAAAAAAAATAGTTTTAGTTTTCATTCTGTACTAGCAATTTAGCAACAGGGCAAGCTAGTAATTTAGGCAATTATTGAAGATTTACGATAGATCGTAAACTTATACTTATTCAATTACACATTGAAATTTTTTATAATCAATAGATTTTGAAAGACAAAAAATGTCAAAAAATCAAAATAGTTCGTATCTCATTATGTTTTGAAGGTGAAAAGTTGTTAAATAGGAAAAATAAATATCCAAGACTGTATTTAATTTTTTCTAAGTTGGTGATGGGTCTAATGCAACGAAACGTCTTACAGATAATTGGTAATTACCTACGAATAGAGGAGAAAAATGTGTTGTGGAGAAAGGCCTTTACTTTTCCTATTTGTCTCTTCATAACCGAATTTTCAAAAAAAAAAAAAAAAAAACTCAAATTTGCAGTTTCTCCCAGAAATCTTGAAAACGATACAAAATACCTCGGATTTTTTTTTCATCATATTACGCAGCATAATATTCCGCAACTTTGCTGTAATTTAACCTTGCCTCTTACGGTTTATGAGATCCTTATGATGAGGCTCGAATTTGACTAATCCTGTCTTTAACCGAAGACATGTTAGATGACATAGATCGTTATACTAAAATACAAAAATAAGAGATGAACCGCCATCCAAGCGACGTAGAAAAAATACATGATGTCCTAAGTATAGTAATAGCTCTATGCATGGAACATGCTTCTTTCACTTGTGAAAATTGTCCCAATTTGGAGCCCTTATAACGTACATTTGTAGCAACATTTTGAAAATATTTTTTTTACTTTGTTTGCTTGTCTTTTTTTTATAACTATTCATCTTAAGTTTTATAAATGTTATTACATTCAACAGTTTTTTATTTAGCATAATATTGAACTATCTTTTTTTCAATAATGAAATACTCTGTTTTGTGATAATTGTTAATATTTTTAAAACCAACATTGACATTTGCTTGAACTCGTTTTAATAACAAAATTGTAATTTTAGCATATTGGGCAGGTGCGTGTAAAGTTTCGATTCGAATTTCGTTTTAAATCCTGTGTAACCATATAACAAAAGGAAAATTTTTTAACTCCTGAATGACTTATACGCTTTTTGGTACACTAAATCAATATTTTTGTTTCCTACAACTCTTAGGACGGCCCATATAAAAATGTAAAATTTTGACAAAAAATCACATCGACTGCGACTGCTGCGACTGCCATGTTTTGGGTTTTATAGACACATCATTGGGCTATGAAAGAAAAAGTTAGATGAAATCTGAAATGTCTTAATCATTTATAAATAAGATCCAATAAACCGAATTACTAAAGAGTAAATAAACAATTACAAATAAACAATCATATGTAGTTCTTCAGAGGCTCAGTAGCTCATTTTTTCTGATTAGAAAATCTTGTTTTATCTGTTATTCAAAGAAATTCTATATTCCCTTATACAATTTTACATTTGATCTTAAAAATTAAAAACATTTTATTGCATCCTTAAAATTTTCGTAAAACGTCTGAATAAAAGAGGGCAATTGAAATATATATGCCGGCAGCATATTTATATTGCCATCCGAAATCTCCAGGTTATCTATGATTCAGTTAGAAGTGGCTACTCCGTATATAAATAAATAAGCTGTTATAAAAATGTCACAGTGATGTATTTTTTATATGTTTATTTTTAGAAAATCTTCTAAAATGTTCTAAAATTCTTATTACCTATTTTTATATGATTGATAAATAAAATATTTCAATTGAGATACCTGAATTTACAATGAATGGAACAGGCTTTAAATATATTATGATACCATTCATACAATTTAAATTCTTAAAAAATATGATTCTAACGATAGTTTGTCTTTCCGTCAACACTTCATTTTATACTGGTTTATTTTTATAATTTTTTTTTTGTTCTAGACAGACACCTAAACCTTTTCACATATTTTAATTAAAATAGAAAAAACAAAATTAATAAAGGAAAAAGAATAGTAGGTACCTAATTTTAAAATGTTTCATATCAGAAAAGGTTATGAAATTAAGTATGTATTTTTAAATTTTAGGACATAGTAAAAATGAAATTAAGAATATGTTCTTAAATTATTTATTAAAGTATGGATTTTTTCTGAATGATCATATTCCGCACCATTCACAATACTTTTATTAAATTCTGTACAAAATGTATTAAATAATCAATGAAGTTTTCCACAATATTTCCTGGATAGACACAAAAAAAAATCTATTTAAACCGGTAAGTCGTGACGTCAATGTCAACTTCATATACGTAATTCTATTCTTCAAGAACACGTGTCAAATTCATTGGTTGAGCGGAATAATCAATCCGCTAACGGGAATTCTTTGGAAGAAAAATTTTCTCCATTTACAATTTATATTATTTTTACTACATAATCTTTTCTTTTTGAGAATTGAATTATGTCGATTAATTATTCACTGACATCTCTTAGACAACACAACGCAAAAACATGATTCCTCTTTGTTCTATATGAGCATTCTTATAGAAATAGATCTTACGTTGAATATATCTATCTAGTCCACTTATTTTATAAGATACGAAGTTCAAGGTAGACATGTTCTATTATCAAATTTTGAAACCATGCACGGACTAGAGAATTTAATTTTATATCTGTATCTTGACCAACTACCTTCATTTCGTTTATTTTTGTTTTCCTTTATTGTTGAAGATATGAAGAGAAATATGTGTTTCTTAACAATAATAATAATAAAATTTTTTTGTTTGAGTAGTTCTGTCAAAGTTTTTAGTTCCAAGTTGAGCTAAAGGTCATACACAGGAAAACATAAGGATTTTTTTTTGCAAATATTACGATTTTTCTCAAATTGTTTATAACAATTGTTTATTTAAAGGAAGTTGTAAATTGTAATAGAAAAAATCTGAAAAAAGTACATATATATACTCTTTGTTATCAAGTGTTCAAACAAGTTGCCAGAGTTTTTGATAAATCAACATTGTTAAACATTTTTCTTGAAAGGGATTGATAAAAATAATACTTTTGTTCAGTTATAAATTTTTTTTCGGCGAAACTATAGGTTTTACAATAAAATATGGTAATAGTTTTATCAGCTATTAAAAGCCCTCATCCTGCACATATATTTTTTTTGGTTTACGATAAATAATCTCCAAGATATCTTAACTTTAAATCCCGATGAAATTGAGAAAAAACATTTTCGCAGGGCTGCCAGAATTTTACCATAACATAAAATTTGTCCACAGTGCGTAGAATATCCATGAATTTTTTAGACTTGTTTCAATAGTTATAAAATGTACATAATGAATTAAACAACTAAGAGTGTCAGAACAACCGCTCCCGTGCGCTGCGGGTTTTGATTACACCATTTTAAGCGCGGCTCACGACATAACTATAAAGGAAAAATATTTACCGTTCAGGACTTTTTTTTTTGGATAATTTTATCCTTTACAACTTTGGTCCTATACAATTTTGACGAATCAGTTGCGGTTCTCTTAACATTTTGGGTGAGGGGTAAATTTTTTTGCATATTTGTCCTGTCGCACAGTGGACGGAAACGCCAAAAAGCTGGCCAAAATTAAAAAATGAAGATTTTTTTTTGAAATGGAAACGTTTTAAATCATTGTAGTGGTACCCCTAGCATTAGAAACGACCGTTAATACCGGTCCGGGTTCACTACCTGAGCGAGGAAATTACTTGTGCGACCGTGCAGCACGTCACTTCGGCAGCTCGCAACGTTTCAAAAATCGATAAATTTTGTCTGCAGCGTAAAAATTCTCAAAGTGCAGTTTTCTGTATCATAAAAATGGATTCTGCATCAGAAAGTAAGTACAATTAAAATATCTCAGTATCAGATCAGTTTATTTATATGGTAATTAGTAAATAATTATCGAAGTGGAGTGTATTTTTGTACATGCAACGATTCATAAACTTCACAAAAAAAAGCCATAAGTTACGCGGTTGGTGATGGTTGGTCTTGAAACTTATTGGAATGTGTTCAATGAACATTTTTTCGAAAGTGTATAAAAAATTAGCTGCATCTTCTTGCATCTTTGCGAGATATTGACCAAATTGTGCGCGAATGCACGGATGCATGCACATTCGTGCACCATAAAGTAGGCTCCTTTTGAATGCGTTCATGAATGTAATTTAGATAGTAATTGAATAAAATTAGTTTTCAAAGTCATTACACATTTTTATTCCATTCGCCAGATCCTAATTTTCCTGAAACAAATGAAACACAGGAATTCGCTTCAATTCAATAATAATTTTTGAACTATGTATATATTTTTGACCGTAATTTTTTTTGAAATTCCGTATGGGATTCTTCATCAGCAACCCAAAAAAACTGTATACAAAATTTTGTAAAAATGCAGCGATAATTGGCGATTTTTGGTATGTTTTGGGGGGGATTTCATGGCCGCCATTTTGTTTTTTTTAAAATCAACTTCGGATTCTTGATCAGCGACACAAAAAACTCCTGTATGCATAATTTCAGTAAAATAGCTCAATGCCTTTATATTGTGGCCACCTTTTCGGCGTTTCCGTCCACTGTGTGTCGGTCGAATCTGTGACTTTGAATGTTTATACTCAGTTTTTATTTCTGAACAGCTTCCAAATATTTTCAGTCACTACCTAATTATTGTCAACTTAACATAGGGAAAATGTCTTTCTTTATTGGACTAAAGAAAAATTCCAGAATCACTAGTCTCTACATGAAAACAGAGTACCAATGATCTACCATCTACTATGTTATATAAATTTGAAATGAATGAATTTAAATGAGTTTTTAATAAATAAAATGTTTTTAAATAACTAGTACCTAAATAAAATTACAGCTCTTGGAATTTTAGAACTACCTAAATTACATGGTTTTTAATATTAAATGTAACTATTTCCCAAGTGTATTACAAAGTATCAAAACTGTGCTGCAATATATTGCAAAACACTTTTGGGCAGATTGTTGTACCTTTTTTTTAATAATCAAATAAATAATTAAGTTGTTTTACTGCTTTACTGGTATTTGAACATTTTATTTGCAAAACTTGATATTAGCATAAGGTAGATGCAAAACTCGGTTTCTAAATCTTTAAACTGCAATTATTTCTTAATATTATGTAATTTTTAGCAAAAACTTAGTCTTATAATCGTAAATGTCTACAATGTTACTTTTAACATAAGTGGTGTATTAATTGAATTATTTGAAAAATATTATACGCGTAACTTATAAGTGTAAATTTACTAATGATGGTGTTAAAAATGTAGTACAAAGTAAAAAAAGAGGTATGGTCTTTTCGGGTCATCCCCGAATCAATATTATATGTTACTTTTTGTCTACATTGTATCATAAATTTGTTATAATTCTCATAAATTCGATTACATGTTAATATGTAATATTTATTGTGTCAAATTACGTTTCCTAATATAGTAATATTATCAAAACAAACATAATACTGTGCACATGGATTATATTCATACTGGCTAGTGTTGAAATGATTTAATATTTTTTACTGTGTATATCTAACACCCGTTCAGTGTATATCTAACTCTACGCGTTGGTATAAGGCGAAACCAACTACTAAGGAACAAGAGAACACGTGCCCTAGTTGCCCACAAATTATATAGATAAACACCCGTTTTTCCGTAGCGATCCTCGTTGCACAAATGGTTACATACACTAGTCACAAAAATTAAGGGATATTAAAAAAGTTCCAAATTTTAGAGTGATTTTCAACAAGAGATATCTCGGCGAAAAATGGTCGTACAGAGAATAAAATAAAAGGAAATTGTAGCTTTAAGTGTCTAGTTTTCAGACCTGGACTGTAAAATTTTTTTACGTGGGCGGTTTTCACATAATTATCCGAAAATCAACAAAAAAAAATTTTTCCAAATTTTTTCTCGTCTTTAAAATGGTCTGTGGATTTCAAAATTTTTTTTTCATCATGCGACCATAAAGCTCTTCTAGACAATTTAATTAGCTTTAATTTGATCTCTGAAGGAGCTCCGTACGATGATTTGCCGCGGAGTTATCGTTGATCAAAGCAAAAAAGTCCATTTCAACTTTGACAATCGATTACTCGGGAACTAATGATCGTACAGAAAATGGAGGTAGGGTTTTGGAAACTGCAAAATATTCTCTATAAGACACAATTAGTGGTGATTGATAAAAAAAATTTTTGAAGCGATGATGTTGGCTGAAAAAAAGTTGAAAATTTGCGAATTTAAGGATATTTGGACAATTTGGTATAACTTTGGATATAGTGAATTAACGAAGGATATCGCCGGTAACTTTTTTAACCTCAAAGTGTCCCTAAAATACCCTTAAAGTTGTAAAGCGCTGCGATTTTTTTTCTTAGTGCCCCGAAGGTTTAAATTGATCGTTTCGGCCAAAAATCATCTTAGCAAGCGATTTTTTTGATTTTTATGCATATTTTCGACTTCAATATGGTTTTTTGGCAAAGATCCTTATTTTTTTGCTCAAAAACATGACTCGTTCGAAAAAATAAAAAAAAAATTTTTCTGAATTTTTTTTTTTTACAGTCCAGGTCTGAAAACTAGACACTTAAAGCTACAATTTCCTTTTTTTTATTTTCTGTACGACCATTTTTCGCCGAGTTATCTCTTGTTGAAAATCACCCTAAAATTTGGAACTTTTTAATATTCCTTAATTTTTGTGACTAGTGTATATTACAGGTATATAAATAAACACACATATCAATTAATTTAATTATGTAAGACTCTTTAAAAAATGCGATTTGTTTATATAACTGCCAGCTCTGTAAAATGACAAATATTTCCGACACCTGATCATTAATAATAATGAATCCACAGGGAGTGTAACGTCTACAAGACCCACCCTATATATTCATGTTTTTATGATGTATAGAATGTATATAAGCCAAATTATAAAAGAAAAATACTTTTTACACATTGCTGAGGTACGGGTAAATAGGTTAATGTTGTACACTGAATACTTGGTAAGTTTTTTGTAAAATGCAGTAATGCTATTTGTATAACTTGTTATGCATTTCCTTCAAGAATACATATGCAATAAATGATGAAAATGATAAAAACTGTTTCTTAAATTAACCCATTTAATTAATTATTATGAATATATATTATAAGATTGTTTAAAATCTCGATAACAAAAATGTTTTCCATGCAATTGTTGAAATTAAAAAAATATATACAGGGTGTTCCTTAATATCATGTACATACGCAAGGGGGTAATTCTTTGGCTTATTTCATGACTGAAAGGTTATATAAACATAGGTCCGCAAACGCTTCTTTACTGATCTACAGGGTGTTGAAATTTGAAGATTTTTATTTTTTTTTTCTTTATAGCTCCTGCAGTTTTTGAGATATTTAGCTCAAATTTGGAATATATGTGACGCTGTAGGGCTTACATTATTGGGCATGCCAAATGGTTGTGAGAATCTACAGGGAGATATTTTTCAGGAGTCATGCCTTTTTCTCCCCTGAACTTTTTTTCGATGCGCCGCTGGTAAATTCTAAAATACAATATGAATTTTCTGTTTGATTTAGAAACTTTTTGGTCTCTTGTAGTTTTTCCGTATATGCGACCGTTACCGAGAAAAAAAATAAATAACTATTTTCTGTAATTCGCTAGATAAAATTGAAAATTTTTAAAATGGTCTAGTAGGCTCCAGCTTTATTTGAATAATCTGTTGTTGTTATTAATGTTGACAGGTCGCATTTGAAATCGTAACTTGTGTCTGCATATGTGTTTTAAATACTCGTTATAATCTCGTAGATGCCAAAAAAATCTTCAAATTTCAACACCCTGTAAATCAGTAAAGAAGCGTTTGCGGACCTATGTTTATATAAACTTTCTGTCATGAAATAAGCCAAAGAATTACCCCCTTGCGTATGTACATAATATTTAGGAACACCCTGAATATAACCTAAATGTTTCGTGAGGCATAATATTCAATAAAAAAAACTCTTAATAAATAAATTAAAAATATATTTTTATAGCTTTACACAGCCAAAAACTGTTGTCAAATATTTCTTACCTATTATTCTAAGAGGATAAATAAATTTTCTTTTTCTAATCATTTTAACGACTTTTTATATGTGATTTACTCTTAAACCATTTCCAGAATATAAAGATAAAATTCGTTCGCTGCTAAATCTGAAGGACTACATTTCCGTAGGAGTCAGTTTAGGAAAATGCTCAAATTAGTTGAATTATTTTACGGATTTAGGTATTTAAACATGCTATAATAATAAGCACGAAATAATAAAAGTACAGACTACATGACAACACAACTTATGTTAAGGAAATGAATATTAGGACACTGTGGCTTAATAACCAAAAAATATCAGGAAAATTAAAACGTGTTTTAAAGAGGAAAGTATTTTTAAGGCACTTTAAAAAATACATACGTATTTTTTTTTAGTCACCAGTAATTAAAAAACCAACAACAACTCACAACTTATACGAGTTTTACTAAAATCACTGCATGTCAATGGTATCGTCCTATTACAAATAAAAGTTGATCTCACCGAAAGGCAGACGTCTATTTTTATGCTCCTTACTCAAATAATTTTATATCTAACAATAATAGAAATGTTCATCAACATGTAATAATAAACATATATATTAAATAAAATATTACAGAAGAAACATGAACTCTCTTATGATACAGTGTGAAGTTACGTTTTTTTTACACTTTTAAACAAGTATTTATTATAAAAAAAATATAAGTATATATAAAACTGTATATTTTCTAAAAATTTGTTTGTTCACATACATGCAAAACACTGTAATTTGCAATGCAGTTAAAGTAAATATCCGCCAAGACAAACAGAACGTTATATTTTATTTATGCATTTTGCAATAATAAATACATTGAAACCGATGCGTCTACAAGTCAAGAAGATAAAAATATAAGCCAACAAACTAAACCCAAAGTATCCTAAAATAACACACGACTTAACTATCGTAACAAAATTCTTGTGGTTAACTTATTAATTCATACTCAAATATTATCAATAAAACATTACCTGCGGCTTTCCAGTGTACTTGCTTCTTATTTCGAGTTCGGGGATGGGGTTTGACATGTGTGTTCCCCATAGCACACTGTCATGCTACAAAATCGTCACCGACAAACCCAGCCCGGCGCGTATATTTAGAACTACTGTGCCAACATTCACAAGAGAAAATGTTAAACTCGCGTTTATAAATGAAAATCAAATTGGAACTTATAAATACTTTCAATGTGGTACGGTCTGTTCACTCTCATCAGAAATAGGTTTATTGATAATAAAATATTATTGTTAATTTTATATTGTTTGGTTCTTGCTAGAAAAAAATAAATCTATTAACTTTTAAACATTTAAAAAACCTAAGCAAAGAAGTGAAGTTTCGTTACATGCAACAATATAGCTTCTCCTGTATTTTTTTCTGTAAATTTTAAGATACAATTCATCTACAACAATAGTACAGTGAAAAATATATTCATGAGCACTGAATCACACAAAAATTGAGAAAAATATAAGTTATATAATAACTATTTCTCATCACTTCTGACATCAATGATAGCTTATTACAACTATTCCATAGCTGACACTCGAGCTTAAGAGAGAGAGACTAGCCGTATTCTGCCACATAACAGCGCTCTAACCAACTGTGCTATCGTGTCTCGAGCCTAACATACCGGGTGTAACAGGATCATGATCCTTTAGTTTTGAAGATAATTGATTGAAATTTGGGATATCCTACATATATAATAAGTGTCACTTTTTGATATACAAGTAGATTTTTTTTCACTTCCGGTTTCGCCGGAAGTAACACTAACATTCGATTTTTAAACAGAGTACCCTATATATTGTTGCATTTTTGAATTCTGCATAATTTTCTGAATCCAACGATACCAAATAAGTGACATTTCAAACGTCAATATTTTTTATAATATAATTATTAGTTTTCCATTTAAGTGTTCCATGATGGTTCCGATTTATTCTAAATGACCCGTGTAATACTGGAAAAATCGAAGTCCCATCAAAAATACTAAATTACGTGATTTATGAGCGAATAAAGTTCATCAAAATGGTTTTTGGAGCCAAACTCAATTTTTTCAAATGGAACCATATTGGTACCGTGGTGCCATTTATTAGTACTATTAATAAGGAATTAGATAGATAGATAGATAGATAGATAGATAGATAGATAGATTTATTTAACCACTTTACATATAGAGATACATTTGTGGCAGGTCAAAATTACAAAAAAATATACAGGTTACAAAATATTTGAAACAAATAAAAAATATATACATACATATAATAAAAAATGAAATTAAAAAACAAAGTAATTGCTTTGTAGACTACAAGAAAGTATAAATAATAATATATACATATATAGATAAACATATATAAACATATAAAAGTTAGATGTACACATAATAGACTAATAATAAAAATACAAACGTATAAAAAAGTATATATATATAAAAAAAAACGGTGGATTTATTAATGATGTGCAAATCAGAGCATCACAAGTATGCAGGAAGGCTTATAAAAGAATAATCTGTGAATTATTTGTTAATAAAATTGCGTATTAAAAAATTCTTCTATTGTATAAAAACAATAATTTAAAAAGTGCCTTTTAATCTTGGCCTTAAAGCCATTAAAATTAAGAGCTTTTATTTCAGTAGGAACATGATTATATAATTGGAGGTTTAATGTGTTTTTTTTCGATTTTGTTAATCTAAGATGAGGCTGTCTGAGTAGGGAAGCAGATCTGGTGCTATAATTATGGAAATTTGAATTTGTAGCTAATTTGGCTTTATTTTTATGAATTTCCAATAACATAGTATACATGTAGAGTGAAGGAACTGGCATTATACTAAATCTCTTAAATATTGGTTGACAGTGATCTAACCAGCCAGCGTCACTAATCAGTCTGACCACTCTCTTTTGGAGACGAAAAATTTTAACTGCGTGAGATGATCCACCCCACAGAAGTATTGCATAACTAATGTAAGAATGAAACATGGAGAAATAACATGTTCTTAGAGTGCTAGGGCAAACTAAATTTTTAAGCCTACGGAACAAAAAGATTAAACTAGATAATTTGTTTGACAGTTCTTCAATGTGGTTGAACCAACTTAAATTGTCATCAAGAACTACACCTAGGATTTTGATGCTGTCTCCTTGTATTAAATGACTACTAGTATAAAAGATGAGCTTTTGAGTCTTATCTTCATTTAGCTTTAACTTATTTGAAGAGAACCATTCGCAAGCTTGCTGGAGGGATCTAGCACAGTCGTTGTGTAAATTGCTAATATTAGGATTGTGATTCAAAATAGATGTATCATCTGCATATGCAATACATTTTACCGGAGACATAAAGTGAAAGAAATAGTTAGTATATAAAATAAACAGTAGAGGTCCCAGTACAGAACCTTGAGGCACTCCATGGTTAATTATTAGAAATTCCGAATTTATACCATTTATTGATACACATTGTTGTCTGTTGTTGAGATAGGAATGAAAGAGATTTAGGCAGATACCTCTGATACCGTAAAAGTTTAACTTATCTAAAAGAATCTCATGAGATACACAGTCGAAAGCCTTGGAGAGATCGCATAAGCTGATAGCCACATGCTTACCACTCTCCAGACCCTCGACTATGTTACTCACTATTTCAAATACAGCATTTGTGGTTGAGCATTTCTTCCTAAAACCAAATTGACAACAGTTTAAAACATTGTGAGTATTAAGATAGCTAACAAGTCTATTTTTCAAGATAATTTCTATAATCTTTGAGAACATTGGAATGACAGATATGGGGCGATAGTTATCTTTAACACTGATATCATCTTTTTTAAAAATCGGTATGATTTTGGTAACCTTTAGCACATCCGGAAAAACGCCTTCACTAAAGCAGCAATTAATAAGTAGTGTAAATGGGACTAGAATTATATCTATGGTATCTTTCAGAATTCGACTGTTTAAGCCGTAAATATCAGAGCAGTTTGAATCCCTTAAATTCTTTACGGCCTCAGCAACCTCAAATGTAGTTACTGGTTCAAGGAAAAAGGATGACTGGGTTGTAGGTAAATTTTTTAAAAACTTTGTTGCACTAACATTCACTGTAGGTAACAACTTTATAAAATGCTCAGCTATATTAGCGAAATATTTATTAAAAGAGTCTATTGAGATTTCATGTTCTGATGATGTGCTAGATGTATACTTGTTTCTCTCAAAATTTATTAATTTCCAGCTGTCGCGTGCTTTGTTATTAGAATTTTCAATAAAAGAATCATAAGCAGCTTTTTTTGATTTAATTAATTTGGATTTATAATCCTTTTTTAAAGTATTATATATAGTGAAATCCTTAGAGCAGTTTGCAATAGTTTTTACACAACAGAGTGTGTCCCTCATATCTCTTAGTGAGTCGTTAAACCGCTGGACAGGAGGATTGTGGCTTATTTTACATTCCTTTAGTGGAAAATACTTGTCAATAAGAGAAGAATAAGTGCTAACTAAAAATTCGGACAAATAAGTAGCGTTTGAGTTTGAATTAAATACATTCCATTTAATGTCATTTAGTGAAACTCTTAGCTTATTTATGCCCTTTGCCTTAATGTTTCTTCTCCAGTTCTTTTGTGTAGAGTTTTTGTTTGCTTTTACAATATTTATAAATTGCCCCAGATGATCTGATAGGCAAGGATCTATGACACCAGTCTCAAAGCTGTCATCCATTAGGTTAGTGAGATGTTATCAATACATGTCATTGAGTGGGATGTAATCCTAGTATAGTTTGATATGGTGACTTCTAAACCAAAAGACGAGGTCAGACGTACCAAATCAGATAATGAGTGGGAAGCACTCCTAAAGTTTATATTAAAATCTCCACTCACAATCATTTTACTATATTTAGACGAGGAATGTATCAACAGTTGTTCCAGAATGTCCAAGAAAATATTAATATCCCCGGAAGGGGGTCTATATAAATTAATTAAAATACAATTTATCCTCATTATTTCGATGGCACAAAATTCTGCATTGAACTGACTACAATATTCACCAAATTGTAATTGTTTAAATTTTACATTGTTTTTAACAAAAATTGAAACACCACCATGTTTGTTTTTATCTCTACAGAAATTGGCTGCTAGTTTATAATGCGGTATTTTAATACCATTTAAGGCAACTACATCAAGCCAATGTTCAAATAAACAGATTATATCGAAACTATTTTTATCTAAAAAAGAGCGAGAGCTCTTCCAACTTATTTGAGATACTCTGAATGTTAACATGAAACAGGCTAAAAACATCTTCTTTTGAGAAGTCAGGTAACCTAACACTTGGATTAGAATTAAAATTAGAATTAATTTTCAGTCGTCTATTGTTATTTCCGATAATCGAGGGTATAAAAAATCCTGCGTTACGGAGCTAGTATTTGTTCTAGCATCCTCCACTATTTGACGGTCATCTAGCACTATATTGTTGGCATTACAGGATGTATTTGTTATATTATCAATAACTACTAACGGAGTAATTAAATTACTACTGTACCGCGCATCAGTACCAGCGTCACTTACACATGGTTGATTCGATGGAAGATTAGTATACCCTGAAACAGGTCCAGTTGCGTTGATAAAAACTAAGTTTTTATTCATGTTGGTACTGAGAACAATGTTTATGATAGCATTAGCAATTTCATTTTTTCTTAAATGTAAATTAACATTTTTGTTGACTTCTAGCAGTCTCATTTTTCCCGGAACATAATTGTTAATTTTGGAAAGAAATTCTTTTAACTTGTCATTAAATTTAAAAATAAATTTGTTAATATTTACACCTTTTGTAGACCTTTTTGTATAATGAATAGAAGTAATAGAAATGTTCAAATGAGCACATTTTTTCACTGTGTCACTAATGTCTTTGAATAAGGGGTATTTAGCTTTATGTTTACTGCTAAAGTTATTTGAACCAGCGATGATAATAATATGATCATTTTTTGTATATGATTTCGTCAAGGGTTCAATGTTCTCAAGAACTTGATGAAAAAGAGCTCCTGGTTTTATTACCATTTCGACAATATACTGTTTTGAGTCAATAGAGTCTGCTATATGTTTGTTTATATTGCGACCAAATTGATCACTGAGTATTAAAATTTTTTTGCGCTTATATTGAACATTATTATTTGCAATATTATTTTTGTTTTTTACGTTGTTAATTTTGCATTCATTCTTGTTTAGCATTTCCATTACGGTAGGTTTTACATTTGTTTGAGTCTCCATATTTTTAACACTTAGTGATTTGGTCATTGTAGATGAATGTCTTGTTATCAATAACGTCTGAAGTTGCACATCTTTTGATTTTTTTTTACCTAAATCAATTCGTTGATTGAGTTCCTTTATGTATCCCTTTAATTCTTCAATATGTTGTCGTTGCTTATTAATAATCTCAGTCAGTTCTTGCTCTGACTTAAGTGCCTCTTCAACAAATAATTCTTTATCAGCTTTTAGTTTTTTAATGTACTTATTTTTATCTTCTGTTTCTTCAGTTAGTTCACTGATAGTCCTTTCCAATATACTTTTTTCATTTTCATTCTCTAAACTTACATTTAAATCTTCACAGCATATGATTTTGTTATCCTTAATATGTTTTATTTTGCTTGCATAGCGTGGCAAACAGCATTTATGGAAAACATTTGAGCATCTCGTACAAATAAAATGAATGAATGATTTTTTTACAGCATTTGAAGCTTGTAGTAGGCATATTGCAGATTATTTAAGTGAAATAAAAATTACTTTTTATTTACAGTGGTGTGATAGGACTACAATTTGTAGTAGTAGTGTATTTAAATTAATTGTTCTTTATGCTAGTTTTTTTTATCTTATATGATGGAAAAACTCTGCTCACTTTTTACACAATTAATAGGTTTTGTATTTATCAGATTAACTTGTGATACATGCAACAGACTAATTAATTAGTTGTATTTAATTAATCATTAAAGTTAATTCACATACCGTTTATCATTTTCACGAAAACACTTACTAAGTTATTACTACACAAATCACATTTGTTCATACGTCATATTAAAATATGCGATAAATACAAACAAAATTACAGCTAAAAGAAAATAAGAAAATACAATTTTGTTCTAATTAAATGTTAAGAAGTAACTAAGGTGGCTTTGAAAACAATGAAATATTTAGCTTGTTAAACATTTGTTGGTTAACCGGTATTTTTATTGTATGCCAAATTGTTGATAAAAGAACTTTGGTGTTTGAAATTAGGTTGGGATGAACTCCCCCCTACTCATATTTTACAGATATGGTCTCAGTATCAAAAAGTTACCACTATTATCCGATTTTAAAATTTCACGTCATTTAGTAATAATTTTAGGAAATTGCTCTATTAGTTTAGTCGGATTTGTAGATAGTTCAGAAAAGGCCTATGGGGCCGTCGTGTATATGAAAGTAATTTCAGGTAGTAGTATAAACATTTCTTTAGTTTGCGCCAAATCTAAAGTCTCGCCACTCAAAATAGTTTCAATACCACGATTAGAATTATGTGCCGCCCTTTTTAGGAGCTAAAATTTTACTCTTTATAGTAAATAATTACATGCCGCAGGTGCACATAGATCATATTTATGCGTTTACGGATTCCATGGTGACCCTTAGTTGGATTCAGGCTTCGCCACATCGTTGGAAAACTTTCGTGGCCAATCGGGTGGCCAAAATCCAAGTATTGATTGCACCCCCACATTGGTATCATATTAGTGGAGTTGAAAATCTCACGGATCAAATTAGTAGAGGTTTAACGCCTGCACAATTTTTATAAAATACGACTTGGTCGTCCGGTTCCACCTGGATTTCGCTAGATAGTAGTTTTTGGCTGATAGAATCAGTTACAGAAAATTACGTAGTACTAGAAAAAAGGTAGTTAGCTTGACAACATTTGATAACAATAATTCTGATGATTTTTACAGTTTACTCATTCTTAATAGGTCTTCCTGGACAAAAATGCTTAATATAGTTGTTTATGTTCTTAGATTTTGTAGAGTTTTGCCAATTAAATTTGCTATAATGTCCACCGATTTAGAACAAGCTGATGAATATTTAATAAAATTGGTTCAAGCTAGACATTTTTCGAAAAATATTAGTCTTTTAGAAAATAATGAACAATGTTCTTTTCCTATACGAAAATTAAGGCCATTTCTTAAAGATGGCGTATTACGAGTCGGTGGCAGATTACGTAATTCTCAGTTAGATTTTAATCAGTAGCATCCAATTTTGTTGCCAAAAACTGATCATTTTGTAAATATTTTGATAGAGTACAAGAGGCAAAAGCCTTTAGTTTTACAGGGTTGGATTACGCGGGTCCGGTGGCTATAACCCTTAATCGTAGGAGGGGGGTAAAATCACAAAAGGCTTATATTTGCTTATTTATTTGTCTGGTTACGAAAGCCCTCCATCTAGAGCTTGTTTCCGATTTGAGTACGGCTAATTTTATTCAAGCAATAAAACGATTTCTCTCACGTAGAGGGCCATGTTCCGTCATTTATTTAGACCGTGGTACAAATTTCATTGGCGCGAAAAATGTTTTAGATGAATTGTACAATTTAGTAACAGGGTTCAGTTTGCTAGTGAATTAGCTTATAGAAAAATTGAGAGGAAATTTAATCCACCTTCCGCTTCTCATTTTGGGGGCATTTGGGAGACTAACGTAAAGTCGGTTAATACCCATCTTTATAAGGTAATTGGTAATCAAATATTGTCTTATGAAGAACTTTACACACTTTTAACTCAAATTGAGGCTTTGCTCAATTCTCTCCGCCTTTGCGTTCTTAGTTCAGGTCCCGCGGAGTCATTGGCTCTTACGCCTGCGAGTTATGTATAAGATTCTCCTTAATCTTAAGAAATATGATATTATCACATCCCACTACGTGGAGATAACCATATGAAATTTATACTTTTATTATGCATATTGTATTCACTTATTACTTGTCGTTCATCTAATAAAGTCCTCTGTTTTACTATTATACTTTAATTCTTTTATTGTAAAGTTTGGAAATAGTTTTTAAAAACAGAGTTGTTACCGCGAAACGCGTAACTGGTGTCAGAAGTGGGATGCTAGAAGAGTTTTTTTTTCCAAAAATTGAAAGAAAACGCTGGTTTTAACCACTAACTTCGACGTATCCGCCCTGAGAACGAAAAAAGTATCCCCAAGTCAATTCCAGACGTTGGACGGGAGAAAAGTAGTTCCTAATTAAGGAAGAATCAAGAAACAATTTTTAATTTTTTTATGGAAATGAAGATTATCTTTAATTTTTATTTTAATGTAAGTAGGATTGATTTGAATCCTCAACTAAAACCTTACCCACCTTATCCTTTTTGCCCTGAAAATAATATTATTTTTAAGCTTTGCATTTCTATTCTTATGTTTTTCAAAGTTGTAATTGGCTGGACTGAGTAGGTCGAAAGCAACTTTGTGACATAAACACTAACACGCTTTCTAGTCATAAGATTTAAAATAAGAACTTAAAATCTACAGTCCCGCTGACGATTTTTGTATATTGTTGCAATAGAGCATTACTTGATTGAGTTCAAGACCAATCCCTCGTTGCAATTAAATATACAAACTGAGTCACACTTAAAACAAAAACTAAACTAAAAATTTTTTAAAATTCTACAGTCCCGCTGACAATTTTTGTATATTGTTGCGATAGAGCATTACTTGATTGAGTTCAAGACCAATCCCTCGTTGCAATTAAACATACAAATTGCGTCACATTATAAAAAACCATCTACGATTCTAAAACAAAGTGATATACTAATAACTACTGTCATAAATTTTAATATTTAAATATACGTATTATACTGGATGTCCCAACCACAAGATATTGACTACTTAGTAGGTCAATTTGGAAATCTACCAACAGAGAGAAGAATCGAATTAACAAGTCCACCACAAATAAAAATGGCTCAACCCTCTATCAGAGACTATTTGGACACCATTCCACCATTTAATGGAGACCCAGTACTCATCTCAAATTTCATAATTGCCTGTGAAAATATACTCGATTCGTTAGGAAGACCCACTGACAATGTATTTAACTCTTTCCTTATGGCGCATATAAGAAATAAGCTTACAGGAAGAGCAGCACAACTAATATCTGTGCGAAATTTAAGAACATGGCTCGAGCTAAAAGAAGCTATAATATTTACCTTTGGCGACCAACGTGACGAGGACGCTCTAATGAGAGACCTGGTAGCACTAAAACAGGAAAATAACGAAACAGCCCTACGATTTGGAGAAAAAATGCCAAGATACACTTAGCCTGTTATTATCAAAAGTAAATTCTATTGATATGAGTGTAATTTTAAGAGCTGAAAAGATCAGAATATACAGTAACTTAGCTGTAAAAACTTTCGTAAAAGGAGTAAAAGAACCATACAGTCTCATAGGAAGGTGCAGAAACCCTAATACACTGGAAGAAGCTATAAACATTGTTTCCGAGGAAAATAATCTAAATTATATCAGAAAATTGACAAATAATTACAACAATCAACCGGCATTCCACAAAAATACACAAGCAAGCCATCAACTTCCAAGAAGACAGCCTATGCCTATGTATAACACAAGACCACCCTTTACACCAAACAGACCAAATTTTATGCAACAAAATCGACCTTATCAATGGCCCAGCAGACCAAATCATTGGCAATCTCACACACCTAATCAACCGATGCCAAGAATGCAACAACCATTTAGACCACAAAATAATTTTCAAAACTCAAGTATGCAAAGACGAACACAAAATTATCCTACCCCTATGGATACATCATCAGGAAACACTAATTTACCGAGACCTAGTGTCCAGAGACCAAATAATTCTCAGAAACCAAATTTCACTTGGGAAGAACTTCACTACACCGACATAAATCAGGACAATAATTATTATCAAAATGATCAATACCAGTCCGAAGATCAATATGAGCCAACTGCCTCATGTTCACATGATTATTATGATGCATATGAATCACATATGGATAATTTCGATCAATACGTGGAACAAGAAATATTCCCAATACACGAACAGCAACATGCAAGTCCCATTGAACCCGAAAATCAGGATTTTCCAAACGACCCGCCGACAAAAATACCGAAATAATACAAATTTATTCGATTGTCGAAACACAACTACCCTACATATACATAGAAGACCTGAAGACAAACTTTTTAATCGATACCGGATCTACCAAAAGTTTAATAAAACCCGAATTAGCCGAAAAACATTTTAAGAATAAAATAAAATCGGACCTTTTTTCCATACAAACAGCACATGGTATAACCACCCACCAAGAAAGTGTAAAAATTAAACTTCCGAAAACGTTTAACACACATAAAGAACACACATTTTATTTATTTGACTTCCATCCAAAATTTGGAGGATTAATAGGTATAGATCTCTTAAAAGAACTAAGAGCACAGATAAATATTAACAAAAATAAATTAATAATGGGAAAAACATCTATATGTTTACATCTGGCAACCCCGAATACACAACCAATTATTATACCACCGAGAACGGAAATGATAACTAGGTTACCTGTACAAAAAACGAATATTAAAGAAGGATTTATCACTCACCAAAATTTAAAGAAAGGACTAGAAATACCCAGTGCTCTAATAAAAGTAGAAAACAATCATATTATAACAACTGTAACTAACAATAGCGAATTACCCCAAATGCTACAAATAGAAAACCCATTAAAAGTACAAGAACTTCCAGAAGAATTTCTGTATAACACCGAAATAACACAACAAAATATACCAATGGATCAAGACTGCATTGACGAAATATTAATTAATAATCTGCAAAATAACTTAAGAACATCTCACCTAAACATCGAAGAAAATGCGAAAATTCAAATATTATGCTATAAATATAAGGATATATTTTACCACGAAGACTTACCTCTAACATTTACGAGCCAAATAAAGCATAAAATTCGAACTACAGATGAACACCCTGTTTATACAAAAAAAATTACCGCTATCCACACATATATAAAAATGAAGTTCAAACTCAAATGGACAAAATGTTGAAAACTAATATAATTCAAGAATCAATATCACCCTATAATTCACCAATATGGATAGTGCCGAAGAAGGCAGATGCCAGTGGCAAACAAAAATTTAGAATCGTCATCGACTACAGAAGACTAAATGAGAAAACTATAGAAAACAAATACCCAATACCAAATATCGAAGATTTATTAAGCAAACTTGGTAACTGCATATATTTCACTACTCTAGATCTCGCTAGTGGATTTTACCAAATTGAAATGGACGAACAGGATGCTGAAAAAACCGCCTTTACCGTCGATAATGGACATTATGAGTTCAAAAGAATGCCCTTTGGCCTCCGCAATGCTCCAGCCACTTTTCAGTCAGTTATGGATCATGTATTACGAGGGTTACAAAACAATATCTGTCTTGTATATCTTGACGATATCATAATATTTTCTACATCATTAGACGAGCACTTAGAAAGATTACAAAAAGTATTCGATAGACTAAGAAGTTCCAACCTTAAAATACAGCTGGATAAGTCAGAATTTTTAAGGAAAGAAGCCGAATACCTTGGACATGTAATTACACCAAATGGAGTAAAACCGAACCCTAATAAGATCTCAGCGATACAAAAGTTCCCGATACCTACCACTACTAGAGAAATCAAACAATTTCTAGGATTAGTTGGATATTATAGGAAATTTATACAAAATTTTGCTCATCTTACTAAACCACTAACCAAAAGTTTAAAGAAAAATACCAAGATTATACACGACGAAGACTTTATAAATGCATTTGAAAAATGTAAAGAAATTTTAATAAATCCACCCATACTACAATATCCAAATTTCGAGAAGCCTCTTATAATAACTACTGATGCGTCGGATGTGGCCCTTGGATCTATACTCTCGCAGGGAAAATTGGGAGAAGATTTACCTATATGTTATGCCTCGAGAACACTCAATGAAACTGAGAGAAAGTATAGCACAACTGAGAAAGAATTATTATCAATAATATTTTCATTAAAATATCACAAACCGTTCATTTTTGGCAGAAAAATAACTGTAGTCACTGACCATAAGCCATTATTATGGTTAGCCAACTTAAAAGAATGTAATGCTAGACTAACCCGATGGAAACTCAAATTAGAAGAATATAATTACGAAATTGTGCACAGAAAAGGAAAAAGTAACGTTGCAGCTGACGCCTTATCTCGCATACAAATTTATCCAATCGATCACTCAGTAATTGCCCAAGCAGGAACGTCAAGAGATTTTCTATCACCTACACCAAGCGAAATTGATAGATTATTAGAACCAGATGAAAATCAACCAGAAATAGAAGATATACAGCTTTTAGATGTAGCACCTCCCCCAAGCAGTAACCAGACAGTACATTCACAGTTAGATAGTCAAGAATCGATTCCAATAACCGAAGATGCCATCGAAACAAAACCTAAACAACTATGGTTTACAGAAATACCAAACATAACCGAACCATCAACAAAAGTGTATTTATATGACAAGAAAAGAATTTATTTAATAAATATACCCAAAGACAAAAACAAATTACAAGAATGGATGAAAGAATATTTAGCACCTAAAGAAAATTACTATATTACCTGTACAGATGAATTATATACAATAATATGCGATGCCTATATAAATCTATTCCATACTAATAAACCCCGTTTATTTAGACGCCTTGGACATAAAACTTATGTCATGAATAAAGAAGAAAGAACTAAAATCGTTAAAGAAATACACGAAAAATATAATCATAGAGGAATATTACCAACTGCACTACATATTAAAAGAACATATTATTGGCCACTTATGGACAGAAATATATCAGATTTTATTAAAAATTGTGAAACGTGCAACTTAACGAAATACGATAGAACACCACCTATCGCAAATATAAATTTAACACCAACCCCTGGGAAACCTATGGACTTATTGCACCTAGACACTTTCGAAATCGATAAATGAAGTTTATAACAATAATAGATGCCTTTACTAAATATGGAATGATATATGAGATAAAAACGAAAAATGCCATCGAAATTTGTGATGCACTGCATATGTTTGTAATGCATTACGGTGTACCGAAAAACATTACGACAGATGGAGGACCCGAATTCGACAATGGATTAGTTAAGGATTTTACCAGATTGTATGAAATTAATCATCATATAACAACTCCACAAAATCATAAATCAAATGGTTTAATTGAACGTCTACATTCAACAATTATAGAACATTATAGAGTAACAAAATTAACTACCCCTGATCTCAAGAATACAACAAGAATAAAACAATGTATCATAGCATATAATCATACAATTCACTCAGCTACAAAATTTACTCCACACGAGCTTTTATTAGGACAAACAAACGCCAATAACCCATTTTCTATGAATGTGCAATATAAACAATATGAGTACTACATAGATGAAATAAGAAAAACAGCCCAAGCTCAATATGAAATTGTAAAGAAAAACTTAATGACAGAAAAAGAACTTGTACACCAACAAAATTTAAAACGTTACGAAGAAACCATACAACAGTATAAAGTTGGAAACAAAGTATACGTAAAAAGTGTACGAGGTAGATCAAAAGCTACTAACCCCTTTCTTGGACCGTACACAATTCAACGGATTAACCCAGATAAAACATGTGTTTTACTTAATAAGAAAAATAATCAAACACGCAAAGTACATATGGACAATCTAAAACATTCTTTTAATGTTTCAGATTCGGACTTAGAATCATCAGAGGACTAGAACTAGAAAATCTAAATGACAAACCAGGACTTTACCCCCAGCATTTAGGTATAACAAAAATCCAACGCAACAAATGGACTTTAATTAAGAGGATAAACTTAGATAAGTTAGTATAAGAAAATTAATTAATAAACTACATAACTCTTATAATAATACACAATATGGTCACACGTATAAAAAAGAGTATAAAACTTACTTAGCTATAGATGAAAATATTTTAACTACATTAGAATCCAAGCTTAATCAATTATTTATTAAACAAAGAACAAAAAGAGGACTCATAAATATATTAGGAAAATCATTCAAGTTTATCACTGGAAACTTAGACGCAGAAGATGGAGAATACTTTGAAGAAAAAATTAAAAAACTAGAAGAGAATCAACACAAAATATCCCATATAAACGAAAATCAAATATCGTTTATGCAAAAAGCTATACAAACATTTAACAAAACCATGAACACCCTAGAAGATAACGAACTGATATTAACAAGCAGAATTATACAAATTGAAACCTATATGAAAAAACAAGATATATATTCTACACAAAGTAGAGCTATTGAATTACTTCATAGCACACATAATCAGCTGATACTCGCTATGAATGAAATAATTCGATTACTCAATGAATTAGAAACCTCAGTTACATTTGCCAAAATTGGATATCTACACCCCAGCATAATTAACCCTGAGGATTTTCAACACGAGCTTCAACAAATAACTAATATTTTACAAGGACCAGATAAATTACCATATGATCCACAAAACATTTTATATTACGAACAGATTACTGAAATTAAGGCTTATCAAGTAAATAACGCCATAACTTTTATATTAGAAGTTCCCCTAGTATATAACGAAATTTATAACATTTTCCATTTATGGGCATTACCTACTTTAACCGAAAATAACCAATTCAATATTATAATCCCAAAATTCAAATTCCTTGTACTTTCCGATCAATCGTACAGCCTCTTCGACAAACCATGTATTTTACTTAGTGATAAGAATTATTTTTGTAAAAGTTCAGAAACACAGCATATTAATAATGAAATATGTGAAATTCAAATAATATTAAAAGCACATACTTTGAATTGCAGTAGAAATATAATAACTTTAAATGATATGAAAATTCAAGAAATTGAAAATAATCGCCATATAATAATTTCACCATATAAAGATATTGCAAAAATCAATTGTAATAATAATTTAAAAACGACACAAATTCATGGTACTTACACCACTGTGTTAGAACCAAACTGTATAATTTATATTAAAGATTATAAAATTCAGTTACATAAATCTGAAGTAAAAATCAATCAATTAAATAGCTACTTGCCTGAAATTGATAACAACTTTGAAAAGCTTAATAATGAGTTTAAACCACTAGAAATTTCTCATATAAATTTGGATGATATTAACAAACTAAATGATGAAATAAACAAAAACAAATATCAATTATTAGAAATAAATAATGTTAGTAAACATTTTAATTATTGGAATTTAATTATTTACTTTGTAATCATATTAATTATAATTTATATATTATTCCCTAGAATTACACAATTATATTTGACAATGACCTCAAGAAAGAATAAAGAAGAGAAGGCCACCCAATTAAAAGAAATGCCATTTCGCATATCCTAAAGAGGCTATTGCTCCATCTCGGCCTGGAGGAGTTATGTATAAGATTCTCCTTAATCTTAAGAAATATGATATTATCACATCCCACTACGTGGAGATAACCATATGAAATTTATACTTTTATTATGCATATTGTATTCACTTATTACTTGTCGTTCATCTAATAAAGTCCTCTGTTTTACTATTATACTTTAATTCTTTTATTGTAAAGTTTGGAAATAGTTTTTAAAAACAGAGTTGTTACCGCGAAACGCGTAACTTGCGCACTTCCTAAACTTGACTCCTCTACAAAGTTTGCCAGTTTCTGATTTAACAGATGAACCTTTGTATCGTTTAAGTCGATTTCAGTTAATTGATAGAATGGTCCAAGATTGCTGGCAGCGTTGGCACCTAGAGTATTTACTCTTCAGGTGAGGGAGCGTTGGAACACACCTTCGGCCAAAATTGAACCCAGTGTGTTAGTAGTATTAAAGCAGAATGGGATACCACCTTTACAATGACCCTTAGGACTATTTAAAGAAGTTCTTCCGAATAATGATGGAGTAATTAGAGTTGTTTCAGTCAAAACAAAACATGGACATTTTAAACGCCCGGTTGTGAAGGTGTGTCTGCTGCCTACACAATAAAGGTTTCTGTTAGTTTAGTTTAACGCTCTGTTACTAGTTAGTTTAGACTATTTCATACATTTTGAAAATTTTACTAAATCAATTTAGGTTCTTTACAAGTTAGGTTTTCTATTAATTTAATCATATAACTTCATTTAACTTTAGTATTAGTTTATTTACTTAAATGTCATGCCTCCATCATGCCCCTCTCTAAAGCCGCGTCTGTGTAGTTCGGTCTGAAAATAATCTTTCAGGGGCGGGGAGATGTTTGGGCCGTGTACGGTATCTCATTTAGATTTAAATTTATTTTAGTATAGTATACTTCCTTTTAATGGTAATCGGGTTCATTATTAATAGATGTCATCAGATATATTAAAAATCGTGTTTTTCACATTAATTTAAATGGATCCTAGTGAAACAGTTTTTTATAGACATCAACTCACTTTTTGCAGAACAAAATTCGGAATATATACCATATTCAATATAGTTTTACACGCTTTAGTGAAATACAAATAGTTTAATACGCTAATATACAAAAGTAATAGTTCTAGTGCCACATTGTTGTTAAAAGATGATATTCGATATCCTACATTCCTTATAACCAATCCTGCCCTTGTCCTATCGAATTACAGGGAGTATTAGGACTGTAGCGTTTGGTAAGTGAATTTTTAATTCATAATTTTCTGATATTACTTATATTTGTATATTCCTTGATCTTTAACATAATAATAAATACAGTCTACTTAAACCCAACAACCTCAAATTTTAGATTTTTTTTTGCAATTTAAGGATTAATCCCTGGTTATCTGAAAAGAAATTTTTGGTGTACTTCTGTTTTATTTTTAATCACGTAGGCCATGATAATAAAGCAAAAACTACTTTCTTGTTATGTAAAGTACATTTTCTGTAAAGACGCCTAGTTTGATTATTTTGACCCTTTTCTACTGTAACCGCATTTTACATTAAAATAATTTACCTAACTAACTAAATAAGTTTTTTTGATTGTAAATCGACATACTAAGTGATGTAAAATGGGTTATTATACAGAAATAAAACATAACAAAATATTATATTACTAACCCCAAATTGTGTAAAAACTATTATAAATAAAACAATATCAATGTTTTGATGTTTTTAAAAATTAAATTAAAATAAATTCTTTTTGAAGTATAATTTTTAAGGAGTTATTACTCCTTAAGGCGGTATTAGCACGCCTTCGTCGCAAGGATAACCAACAGAAAACTTTAAATCGCTATTAAAAATTTTCTATTGATGAGAACGAAAAATGTGAATACGACATGATTCATCTTAAATACCATATGGATTTAATATATAAAATTATAGCCAATACTGATTCCCATTTTCTTTATTAATAAGAAATACAAACATTTTATTTGGTGTAATTTTATGAAACTAAATAATCGTATTTCCTATTAATGAAAAAATACGCATCAGTATTGATTGCCTATATGATTACATATTAAATCCGTATGGTATTTAGGATGAATCATATGTCTTCGTTTTTCGATATTACTGACTGAAAAATTTAAACAGTGATTTATAGATTTTAGTTGGATGTCTGGTGAAAACGCAACTTAAAATACAACTGAGCTGAAGTTTGTATATGGTAATGCTCTTAATAAGTAGTCCCTGTATGAGCTACCTAATCAAATAAACAGAGCATTTTAAATTTTCAACTAAAAAAATCAGCAATTGGGAAAACGTAACCATTTTAATTCATTAATATCTGCTTCTTCCACTCACATATTCAACAAAAGCAGAAATCGGCTTGTTTTGACCGTCATAATGAAAATGACGTCGCCATATTAATATTTGACACAGGTGACAATTTTGGCATTATGTTGTCACGGTGCAAAATAACATGATAGTCATAATATATCCAAGCTCACATCATTAGATATACTAATGGTTTTTAAATGTAATTGATTATTTTTAAATACCTATAATATACGTGATTTGGTGCCGCCCATGGTATGAAATGCTTTCAAGGCTAAAGCTACTGCCGCCGGTATCACTAGTGATAATTATATCTAGTGACACACTTGCAGCTGAACATTAAATGCATCAACGAGTCAACTGACTAAAAAACAAATCATCTGGTAACCATAACAATTGTATATTTACTTTTCGTATAAAATATCGAATTTGATTAATAGAACAGATTTCCACTGCTAAGGTAAGAAATAATAATTTCTGTTGTAAAAGGGACGTAACTATTAGAATTTATTATTTTAGCGTACACTACAATGAATCAGTTTATGTTATTTGCCGTAATTGCTATGCTCCTAAGCCTGGGTCAAGGTGCACCTCCAATCAGTACTCGAGAAACGACTTCTATTGAATCTTTCAAAACCCATTTTAACGATATAATGGCATTGATATCAAAGGAAGAGATTCAGAATATTACTTATGAACATTTAAAAACCGATGAGGAGTTTAAGGCTGCGATACAGTATATGCAAAGTAAAGAATGGTTAGATTTGATTGAAACCATAAGAGGAAAATCAGAATGGATTGCATTAAAGAAGTTCTTGAAAGATACTTCAATAGATGTAGATGTCGGTATTAAATGTATTGAGAGACTTTTTGAAAATGTCACTTTGCATCTAGAACCCCAAATTCCTCCACCAAAGAAAAGTTTGAAATTGTTCCTTATTGATGTGGAACAAAGCTTGCCAAGTATGAAGATCTTAAATTATTTACAAGAACAAGTGACTAAGGGTGTAAACTTCAATGTGTTATTTGACAGACTATCAAGCGATGAGTCGCGACAATTGGTGCAAAGTGTACTTGCTTTGCCAGAAATTAAACGCGTGTTAAAGGAGCTTGCAGATATGGGGGTAAATTTATTAGATGTGCTTTCTCTTATGTATATGCACTTTGGATGGGGCGAGATGGCGTTTTAATTTTACGTTAATTGTTTTAATCTTACGTTACTTAGTTCTTATATTTATTTTGTAGTTCTGTATTAAATAAAGTTCTGTTTTCATAATTTTGTTATGCATGGTTGTTATAATATATTAATAGTGAGTTGAGGTTGTCACTTTTACATGAAGGTAAGTTTAAAAATGGGATGAATTACTCGTTAAAACTATAAAACTAAATGTACTGTTGAAGACAGAAATCCCAGATCAGACTGTAATGTCGGGAGATCAGAGCGGGTCAACTGCACCCATCAGATTTAGGGACATTTTTTTTTATATCAGAGTCCAGTGAATAATTTTATAGATGTTCTCAAGAAAAACTAATGACCTTGCTACCAAATTTGTTAAAAAATATTAAAAATTAATTTTTTTATAAAATAATATAAACGAAAAGTGAGGCAAAAACTTTTTAATATTAAAACGACCCATGAAATTATCTTTCTTTACTTCTCATCCATCTGTACTGATAGCGAAAGTGGCGTCGTGAGAAAAAAACAAATTCCAGATTATGATGAAAACGAGCGTTTTGATATCGAAAAATAGAAAATTTATCCGAATTGGCATGCCGTCTGTGTGTGTGTGTCTGTGCGTGCGTGCATGCGTGCGTGCTTGCGTGCGTGAGTGCGTGCGTGTGTGTGTGTGTGTGTGTGTGTGTATAGGTGCATTTGTGGGAGTGTGTCTGTGTCGCTGGTCATTTGTTGTGACCTCATTTTCTCAAACACATCTTAACGTGGAAATCTGAAATTTTACATATAATATCTGTGACGTGCAAGGATCCTATTGAATATCAGTGAAATTGATGCACCATGGAGGTTACGTCTCAAGGGGGCAAACATTTTTTGGCACCTACAAAAGATGTTTCAAATAAAAATTGTTTATAATGAGGAAATGTGCCGAAGAGAACTTTTGAAAATTTCTCGTAAGTAAGAAAAAAGATTTAAAACAAACGTCATTCAATTAAAAAAAATTTAGTTGGTCTCAGCAGTACTTCCTCATCATATTCAATTTGATATGAATGAAAAATAAATTATTTTATTTCATTTATTTGGTTTGTCTGCCCAAGTAACAATTTTAGTTTTAAAATGCTCTATAAGATATCCTCAAAGCTTATTTCTAAGACTACTTATAAACGTAAATAGTCTGAAAAAAATTCCATAAAACTGATTTTAAACTCTTATAAGGGCCCACCTAGAGAAGAGTACATGACTTTTTAAAACTACTATTAAAACTTTCAAGTTTTAGTGAATTGTCCAAACCTTTACTCGTAGAGTAAGTATCTGAAGAGTATTATAAAACCATACTTGGTTTAGGATAAGTACCATATTAAAACTTAAAAGGCACACACAAATGCTTTGAGTGGACGTTTTTTATTTAATGAAATAAACATAAATGCAAATGAATATAGTGTTAGGCTCACTTGATCTACATACGATAATGTATATGGTTCTCATGCATTGTTATAAAATGAACATGTGGCGACAACTGAGAAGGATTCAGCTTATAAATGGACTACTTATGATGAAATACTGGGACTCATTTTAATGGGCTAAAATTTCCAACGACGCTATGTTTACCGTAAAACATGGATTAGATAGTTGTTAAAAATTCGTGCGCTCTCTAAAACCACAAATTTTAAAAAATATATGGGTATTTTTTTTCCTTTCAGTGACTTAAAAATAAATAAATCGGTAGCGTCCGCTCACTATATGGTTCAGTGTTAGTAAATTGCTTTTAGAAACCATTTCTATTTTATGTAAATTACATTTTTTTGTTCAATCCAGAACATTTCCGATATGTCTCACCGTTACACATATCTTGCCACAAGAAATAATGGCAGCAGTTCGTATAGACCCTATTTTTTTTTTCCTTACGGGTTGCGGTTTAAACTACCCGCTGTACTGAAGCTTAAGCTTATTGTACCCCACAGTCTCATTACTCCATAAGACCCGTTCTATTCCAGAAGGCGAGTATACAGCTTATGGGAGCTCTGGCTATCTCTTCCGGGGTTAAAAGTGGTCCCTCGAAGTGTGTTAGTCTCATTGCCGTTAGGGCTGGGCATTCGTATAAGATGTGGTGGGGAGTTTCTTCCTCTTCACCACACATCCTGCAATCTGGATTGTCTTTCACCCTTATATTGGTTAGGTGTTTGTTTAGTGTGCAGTGTCCTGTTAATATTCCCACTGCACACCTCAGCTGTTTTCTGCTCAGCTTTAGCATTTCGTTGGTCCTTGCTCTAGATATTTCTCCGATGAACAAACGTGACTGCCTCATTCCCGGTATCTCTATCCACTGCGAGTAGTGTTTCTGTCTTAATAGTTCCTTTACCGATCCTTTTGCGGTGCTGTAAGATACCCCGCAGGTCGGTTCGGGACCTGTTAGAATTGATTTAGCGCCTTTTCTGGCTAGCATGTCTGCTTTTTCGTTTCCCGTATTTCCCTGGTGTCCTCGTGTCCACTCCAGTTGTACACTGTTGTGTTCTGTAAGTTTCTCCAGGGACTCCAGGCAGTCTTTTACTGTTTTAGATCGTATTTCTACTGCTTCCAGAGCTCTGAGGGCTGCTTGGCTGTCAGTGATGATGCGGATTCTCTTATTTTTGTATGCCCTCCGTATCATTTCTTGTGCACAGACGTCTATTGCTGTGATTTCGGTTTGGAACACTGTTGCGATACTTCCGAGGTTCAGGCTGATGTCTGTCCCTGGTTGTTCTCCCGCAACTCCTGCTCCGGTACTGCTTGACGTTTCTGATCCGTCAGTATACCAGATGGTGTCATTTTGTTGTCTCTGCATCCTATCTCCTTCTCCATCCCTTTCAGGTATTTTTACCCTGAAAGTTTTAGACCCTATTAGTTTTGAACATTTCTACTTCAAATATGTTTTGTCTTAAAATGCCTATTAAATTACCAATTGATCTTTAAGTATGTCGATTTGTTCTAGAAGTAGGTATACTTTTAGCCTCATTGACCTTATCATATTGCTTGAAACTTGTAGGCTTATCTTAAAACTAGTTTTAAACCCTCTGAGCACATAACACAACCGCTTTAATATCTATAGAATTTATGGTGCATGGATCACATAACTTAAAAATTCATACGTTGTACTGATTCTGTGGTTGGCTCCTTGTGAAACATTATTAAATATATGTTAAATAAACAAAGAAAATTTGCATTTAAATGTTTCAAAATTGTATTTTCACTCTACACGTGTTTCGGATTTTTTAGGCCCTTTTCAAGAGTACAGATGAGAGGTACTTAAAAATTCAGTTTTTCGTGCGTTACACACGACTTAACCGCGCGCCTCCCTGGTTTTTTATCCAGTGCGTTAGTTTTACTATAGTCGGGCGGGATGTAAGATTGCAACTTTCTTCAGAGTCAAAATCATAAATAATTTTATTCGTTTCAATTGTCAGCAATTAATTGTGCATAGATATATACAATAAGCAACGTATTTACAATTACATTGTTGGATGATTGTAGCGTAAGATTGGTGAACAGTGAGTGAATCTCAAACAGTAAATAAATATATTTATGCTTTTATTTTGATATTCATTCAACCATTTATGTGTTTTCTATTATTGCTAAAATTAAGTTTACAAATTAGAATCATATGTAACGAAATTATTAAAATTAGCTATAATGTAATGTAATAATTTTATTAACCAGAATAACATACAAAGTACAACAGGAAAGTCAAGTAATAGGAATACAATGAGAACAACATATAAGTATAAACATGATTAAATGTATAAATTGTAAAAGTATAAAAGCATGAGTTGTAAAAGTATTGTAAAAGGTATAAAAGTATGAAGCAAAAATTGTAAAAGAATAAAAGTATGCAAAATTAAAATACATTAAAATTAATAGACTAATATAATTCATGAATAAATTCGACTACCTACTTATACATAAGCACGACAATATCATGTTTGATCTTGCCTAGACACAAATTCATTTTTATTGAATAGACACATTCGTTAATAAGGAACTTTTTAGTTTCAGATTTGAATTTATGATAATTCCATAATATATGTTTTAAATGAACTGGGAGTGAATTATACAAGGTGATACTACTGTAATCTGGTGATCTTTTGAATTTAGATGTTCTATGCTTGGGCACTAATAAAGAGTTTGCATGGCGAGTGTCATAATTATGTTGATCTTTTAACATACTAAAGTCAGAAAGGTGACTTTTAGTACAATTGACAGATTTCCAGATAAAAATAGATGGAAATGTCAATAGTTTTTTCTGTTTAAAAGTCTCTTTACAGCTTTCAGAATATTTAAGATTAAAAATTAGTCTAATTATTTTTTTCTGACTTATAAAAACTCTGTCCCAACCCACAGATTTTCCCCAAGATACTACATTATAAGACAAGCGACTATAAGCAAAAGCATAATACAAACTTACAAGACCTGGTTCATCCAAGTATGACTTCATTTGCATTATCGCATAAAACGCTTTATTCAAAAGAAGAGAAACGTTATCAATATTAAATGAAAGATCAGAGTCTAGCCAAGTACCAAGAAGTTTGGCGGTATTGGAAAATTGCAGGTCATTTATTAATTGAAAATCAACATGAAGTTCCTTCCTGATATGAAAGTTAATAAAAACTGTCTTAGTATCATTAAGGATAAGTCTATTTCTTTGACACCAAGTATGCATTTCATTATAAGTTAATTTAATGTGTTGTTGAAGTTCTTCAGATGTTTTCCCCGAGACTGTAATACTTGTATCGTCTGCAAACAGAGTCACCTGACCTTTACTTATGTATTGAGGAAGGTCATTAATATAAAGTAAGAAAATAAGTTGTCCCAATACAGATCCCTGTGGAACTCCTAGTGAGACTGGGTGTTGACTAGACATTTGATCTTTCATTTTTACCAACATATATCGATTTTTTAGGTACGATTCTAACCATTCTAATAATTTTCCCCTTACACCTAAATTATTTAGTTTTTTTAAAATATATGGCATGCTGATAGTATCAAATGCTTTACTCAGATCAAACATAATAAGTCATCACATAATCTCCTCTATCTAGTTCAGAATATGTATAATTTAATAAGCGATAGCTTGCTGTTTCTACTGATTTATGTGCTCTGAAACCATGTTGAGAAACTGTAAGTAAATTATTTGTTTCTACAAAATCAATAATTATATTATATACTGCCCTTTCCAGGACTTTAGAAAATTCAGTCAGTAAGGATATTTGCCGATAGTTGTCAGTATCCGAAGTATCACCTTTTTTAAATAACGGGAATACTAGAGCAAGTTTCATTAAGTCAGGAACTTTACCGCTTTGTAATGATAAATTTATAAAATTGGTTAGAGGCATAATTAGAAAAGATTTTAAGTAGGTAAAATTTTAATAAATCTAACATAAACCATTGGTTTATGAGCTGGGCACTATAAAGCACTCATAAATCCTAAATAAATAAAAAACGTATTTAAATTGTTACTTGGGTGGGTTGTCTCGTTTATCTCATTTGCCTCATTTGTTTTATTTGTTTAATTGATATCATTTGTATCGTTGATCTCTTTTATCTCATCTGTCATTTATCTCATTTGTCCATTGTCTCATTTATTTTATTTATCTTTTATTTCTTTGGTTCATTTTAATTGTTTTATATAAATAAATATAATAAATTTATTTCTTTCATGTCAAATTGAGTATGACAATGAGAAAGTACTATCGAAAAGCACCTAACCGTAACAGATTTTTTATATTTCAATACAACTTAAAGTTCCTGAGAATGGCTATAAATTTAATATAAATTTTTAATTTAAATTTAACAAAAACAATTACAAAACTATATCTAAACAAAAACAAGACAATAATTTTCTTCTTCTCTTCATCGTTCTAGAGGTAAAAAAAAAAATGGTTTTGTATTCTTTCCTCATTCTTTTCTCTAACTTTCTTAGTTTTAAGTTATTTCACAAAAGCAAACTTTCAACAATTTTTTTCGCGAATCGACCATCATTTTGTTAGAATTGCCAGTTTTTTTATATGATTTTTTTTTTATGAAAAATTAAATATTTAACTTCAATGCCAGTATGGTGGCCATCTTAAAAAAAAACGTAATTGACCCCATTAAGTACTCAAAATATAGAAGTTATGTTTTTGTTGAAAAATGCCGTGTAACGATATTTTTGAAATCACGGCCAAGTAGGATTTACACATACACCTTCCTCCCTTCTGTCAATCTTCGTTATATTTTTTTGTATATTTGAGTTCACTAACATTTAAAAAAATGTCCCTAAACAGGATCTAATACTCGGTACGCAGATCACAATAATAAGAGCTAACTATGTAGGTGACCAACAATACAAGCAAGTGTAAGCAAAATTGTCTAAAATTATATCCCAAAGATTTAATTTATTAAATTAGTAAATATATTTCATAATGTTGGAATATGTAGTATGTATGTATTGTATACTCATTAAATTCAGACAGCAAATATTACAAAATAACTTAACGTAATATTTCTGTTCAACAAGATGCTCTAAATGTTATTATTAGTAACAAGAACATTATTCCAACTATCTATAATTTCTAAAGTCGATATTATCTTTGGTCATACCATCTATAACATAAGTGATTTAAAACAGGCTGTAAAACAATGAATTTGATACATAAACATATAAAATAATATATAATAGTATTTTGCCATAGTTTAGAAAGCATGTTTAATAAATTTGTACCTATATTTTCGTCTTAAAAAAATAAAGAAAAAATAACTGGAAAAACCTACTATAGCTTTTAAAAGACTGATGATGTGATAATATATCAAACATACTTGGTATTTATTTTATCATAACTAATAAAGCCAGCAATCTGGGAAACCGTGAATTTTTGAAATTCGTGGTTTATTTTTCATCATATGGGCTACTGAATATTACTAAAATTTCGTAGCATTTCAATTGTCTATTAGTTTATTTTGGTTCCACACATCATACGTCATATACCCGTAAGTCCAACTAAAATGGTATAAATGCAATTAACACTTGTATTCTCTAATTTGTTATAATAAAAAGTGTATTATATTCTTGCATGTGTGTTAGACTTAAATAATTAAGGCATCAAGACCTCCTTTTATAAATATTAAGAAGTCGTGGATAGTTAGAGTGAGTTTATAAACAATAGTGCAATTGTTTATACCTCACATGCAAGCGAGTCCTTTAGCATGTTTAAATATTTCCCTACGTCACAATAAAAGCTTTTTAAAACTTTAAATAAGGCTTGTACTTCATCTGAATTCAAAGCAATATTTTTCAAATCTTGAAATGATCTGCTCAGTAATTTTTCAATAAGGCTAGAAAATTCAACACTTCCCTCAGTTTTGTTTAAGAATCCATCTGTAATTTGATCCAAAGGTAGAATATTTTCTACTTCAAATAAAAACTCCTTAAAACTTCTTTCGCTAAAGCTGCAAGTGCTGACTGTAACAGTTGTTCTCAACCGACCAATTATATCTTCTATGTCTTTAATATATTCGTTATAGTAGTGCTCTGAATTTTTCACCACGTTTGACATCATTCATCTACTTAACTTCTAAACTCTGGAGTGTTAATATAAGCTATGCCACAATGGAAGCTTCTTTCTTTTCCAGAAACATATGAGAATTTTTTTAACTTCAGATAGTGGAATTTACTGAAAGATTTAGTTCACTTCCTCTGTGATATTGGCTCTTGCAGCACTACCAGATGCTATTATAGCCACTATTAACAATACTAAATTCACTAAAAATAATTTTATTAATGCAAAAAAAAATATCTATAAAATTGTATACCAACTTGGAACTGTTTCGAGCAGCATCAGACAAGCTACGAGTAGAACATAAAAAATATTTCTAGAATGCATGTTAATATATATTATATTTCTGATCGTTTTATTGACAGGCATATAATCATTGCAGTTTTACAAAGTTCAAAAGTTCGACCATAGTTTTATTATTTTTTTTTACCATACAAAGTGTTACGAGAAAGTAGCTGAAAATATTTTAATATGATTTAGTCGCAAAAAAAATATAATTCATTATTCTACTCATATTACGAAGAATTTATTTATACATTATACATTTTTGGTTACTAGTATACAGGTATTGCTAAATTTTGTAGTTATTGATCAATAAATTAAAAATTGTCGCAAATAGCAATATGAATGAAAATGTTCGTTTTTCAATCCTACATCACATTGTCCAAAAATATACGGGTGTTCCATTTGAAAAATTTGAGAAAATTCAGTTCAAAAAGTTGTAAATCTAAAAATTCTTTTTGGCCACCCTGTATACGTTTAGAAGGTAAAAATGACTGAATGTCATCACGCAGATGTCTCATAACTAGTACTAATATATTTTTTCTTAAAATCGATAGTTGTGATTGTAGTAATATTTTTAATATACACGTGTAAGTGGTATAATTTCAACAAAAAAAATCATTACATCCAAGTGGTTGGGAGAAAGTCAATAATAATACAGGAGTGAAAGGAGACCACAAAGAGATTTCAAAAAATGTTCTGATATACATGACATTCCATTTAAAAAAATGTTATTTGACCCTGTAGAATCGTCTTAGCTCACCCTGTATATCCAGAAACAACTTCCGGTTATAGATTTTTTTTGCCTAGTTTACTTATGTTTTTAAATCCAGTTTCTAACTATCATAGAACTCAAGATATCGAGGTGGTTCAATATTCTATGGTTCTGCCTCCAACACTAACCTAAAACGTATTGACATAGTTCAAAATAAGGCCCTTCGAATTTGTTTAGGTGCTATGTCATCCACTCCCATTGAACCATTACGTGTAGAAGCATTGGAATCACCGTTGCAGATAAGAAGAGAATATCTCTCTAAAAAATTTAAAATGCAAAAGCAAATATTCAGACGTTTTAGATAAAATTTATAAAATAAGTATTCACGACCTAGTTAATAAATTCTGGCAAAAAAAGAAATTCCCCACCACTATGTACTGCCTTCCGTCAAATTTCCGATTCTTTTAAAATTATCGAGCCATTATATCCACCCACACCAGAATATGATTTCTTTGATTTGAGTTCTGAATTCCCAGTAATCATCCCCAAATACAGTGAGAATCAGGTAAAAACCCACAGCATTTTTCTTCAAAATTTGGATCGGTGGTCACAGTGTACACAAATATATACAAATGCGTCAAAATCAATTCATGGAACTGGTTCAGCTTATATAATTCCTCAATATAACATTTCTACAAAACTTAAATTAAATAATGAATCTTCAATATTTTCAGCAGAAGCTTTTCCTATTTACAAAGCAATGGAATATATAGTCTCCGCAAAACTTGGTAAATTCTATATTATCATCTCAGATTCTATGTTCGTTTTGACCTCTCTCAATAACAGTCATCCTCCAAATATTCCATCCAATCCTTTTATTGTAAAAATTAAAACATTGATTAACCAATTTCAATTAAATGGTGGCCATGTTACTTTTATGTGGGTTAAAGCTCACAGCGGTATTCACTTTAATGAAAAGGTGGACTTAATCGCTAAGGAAAGTATTACATCTGGAATAGACACCCCATACCAGTTAAGTTACGATGATTGTGTAAATATCTACAAACGTGAAGCCAAAAGTAAGTGGTCTAACTTGTGGCAAGAATTCGTTTTTACGAACCCCACGAGGTATTGTAAAATAAATCCCGAAATCCCTAACGAATTCTGGCATGATAACTTCAACTTGCCTAGAAATATATAACTATCATCAGCAGGATAAAATTTGGACACGGCAATTATCCTACACACCTTTATAAACTGGGACTTGTCACATCGAATTTATGTGACACATGTAATACTGAGGGTGACAGACCATATTTTCTTTAACTGTAGTAAACACATAAACGAAAGTAATGAACTATACAATAAATTACTATAGATAAATATTCCAACACCATTCAACTTACTGACCTTGTTGCATCTTAACAAAATCGAAATTTTGAACTGTTTAATTTTATTTATCCAAAGAAGCGGCGTTAGAATTTTGGTGTAGATTTGCTCCTTTGTGTTACCTTTGTTTATTTTCCTAATCTACTCGTGGCCGCACCTGTGATGTCTTTTTTAAAAAACAAAATGCCTTGATAGGCTCCTAGGCAAGAAGAGAGTGTCCATGTATTTTTCCAGTGTATTTTTTCATGTTAGCATTAGTTTACGTTTTTGTTAATATAAGTGCATCTGGCTGTATGGACTGTCCTAATGCCAATAAAAAAAAGAGGTATCGAGGTCGGACGCACTATTGCCCCACCCTATATAATGATATTTTAAGCAGAAAAATTTAACTTGCTGTTTAAATATGAACAGTGCCTAGGTCTTGCAAACGTTAAACCTCTGACGTTTTTATTAAAATTAATTATTTTGACACCTAATGTTAAATCCTAAATAGTAAACTTTTTGAGGTGGAGAAACAATATTCCCAATTATCATTCCTGATTCCAATTTTTTTCAGAAATATTTAGTTTTAAAACATTCAGAATTGTTGTTAGTAATTCCACTTGAACAACTGACAACGGAAAACTGGTCTCTTAATTTTTTCATTTCAATTTCCATCATGCAATTGCCAAACAACAAGCATCCAAGCAAAAGTTGTGCGACAGAATTGCAATAATTTATGGTACTTCCTATAATAATTTCAGTCAAATACATTTCAATTTTTAAACCACAAATATACAGAAACGGATGCAGGATTTGAAATTAACAAAAAAAGTTCATATAAACTTTCGTCGTAAACTGGACCATTGCAGAGATACAGGAAACTAAAGATTAATATTTTTTCAATAACTTATTTTTTGATTATATTAATGTTGGCTGGTCTCCGTTACCAAGATCAATCTCCGACGCCAGGAGACAATAAGCTCATTATTGCTTGTGTAAGCACTGGCACCTATAACAATATGTACAAAGAGTTTTAACGTGCTCGCATCACAGATTAACGCACCCCACAGTCCATTTCAATAAATAGTGATGCCAGAAGTTTATGTAAAATCACCGAGCCGATAACGAATCTACTTTTTTGGTTCTGTATTTAAATATTAATTTGGGCCATGACCATGGTGTCTGATGCCCCTGCGTTTACCAATATTTTCTACGACACTGAATAAATGACAGAATAATTAAATTTTTTATACTCTGCATTCAATTTTTTAGAAAGGAACCTTAGTGAATTGTTTAACACTTTGAGTGTCGATGGTAAATTATTCTACCATTTTGTTATTATGGTGATATATCCACTTGCATGTATGAGAAATTGCAGAGCGAAGTCTGCTTACGCAACGCTGGTAAGACTTTATTCCATTTTCGGTGCCATATGAGTCAGTTATAATCAGGTCAAAGTAGACATTTCAATTTACAATAATTCGCACAGAGCTGAAAACTGGTACACATCTTGGGAACACTATTACAAATAAAATGTCAAAAATATCCATCGATCCCTCGTCTGCTAAAAAAGTTATTCAAGGTCAAAGGTCAAAAATATTGGTTTTTTGCATTTTTCTAGTAAACGGTAAGTTTTATCATAGAAATGGATCAGACAAAAGTTGTAGATCATGAAATTATCTACAAAAATTATTCTTATACTAAGAATCACCATTCCTGAGAAATCGCGATTCTAAAAGTGAAGAAGTCATATTCTACATAATATGCACACATTTCCGCACCACCTGTGAGGTAGTGTACTTGGTAAATTTTTTTTAACGTGGTGTCCCCGGTAGGCATACTCCACGATCTATTGTGAATGAGTTTTGTTTAAAAATATTCTATGGTACTATTGGAAATGATTTAAGCGGCTCGAATTATAGTTAATTTCGAGAAAATATTAGTTTGACTGATAATCTTCAAATGCTACTTCAACAGTAATGTCTTCTTCGCTTTCTTCTTCTTCTTGCTGGATATCAGAAAATTGTTCTGAAAAAGATACATCAGTTGTCTCCTCATTGATATCATAAAAATCTTCATCTGTTGCATTTGATTCAACATTGGAGCATGACTGGCCTTGACAATTGGTACATACTGCTGAACAAAATAATCCGACTTTTTACAGCCATATTTTGCACTACAATCTTTTTTGCAATTGCAAAAAATAGTGTTAAGAAGGCTTTCCGGAGCAGGTGGGAATAAAGTTTGAATTGGCTCCAAAGTATTATCTATTAATTTCCAACCCCAGTCTTTTGGGTCCAGTTGATTACCTAGCCACACTTGAACTTGATAGTATACTCGATATAAATGTTGATGAGCAGAAGCAGATGTTGGAGGAAGACAAGATAGTTGTACTCTTTTATTGTTCCGTGTATCTTTTACAAAACTTAAATATCTATACTTGTCTAAATAATCAATTTTTTTTGGAGCTCCATATAGAACAAGAAGAAAGCGAATCTCGTTTGTGATGATGTCTTGTGGAGAAGAGTCAATCTTTTTAAATACTTTAGCGCAATCAATTAAATTATGTTTTTCAAACAATTTAAATACTGTTGTTTTACCCCTTTTGAAAAATGCTGATGTAGTATCGCAGCCAGTTATTGCATGTAAAAATAAGATATGATTTTGACATTTTGGATAAGCAGATAAACTTTTCGATGAATATATTTCTGTCGGTTGTTGAACTTTCCCGAGTTTCAAAACGTAAATAATCTTATTAATTGGATTTCGTGCAGTCAGTAGTACTAATAAATCAACATCTTCACCAACAACAAAAGTTGTATTTGCTGCATTGGATTGTTCTATCGCTGTTTCAATTATGAGGACATCAGCGTCATTATCAGCTTGTTTCACTAAAATGTTCGCAGTTGTAAATTTTTCACATAACATTAAAATGAAGCGAGACTTGTTATGAGTATTTACAAGGAATTGTTGTTGGTTTGTTGAAACTGACATAAATTGATCAAAGACGACATCAGAAGATGAAGATATTTTTGTAGTTCGACGACGTTGTTCTGCAGCTTTAATGTTTCCCTTATAATCAATATAAACATCAAATACTATAGTCACTCTATGACCAAAATGTCTATGTACATACTGAACGTATTTAGCAAAAATAACGTTGAATGTTTCTTCTCGATCCCACACAACGCGGTGTAATAGATATCCAATTTCAATGTTCACTGATTGAAAGCAATCGTAATTTCTCGTATATTTCTCCTTACTGACTGCCGGACACACATCTTCAAGAAGTCTACGGCAGAAGGCCTCCAATTGTGCGATTGCTGGAGTGTCGCTGTTGCATAGACGCGTCGCTTCATAGATTCCCTTTCCAAAGGCTTTGACATCCTCTACAGTCAGGGGGATTGTTGACAACATGCTGTGGTCTTGAAACAGGTGGGATTAATTCGTAAGGAATAACGTGCTTTGTTGCACACTTCTAATCCATCTTTTTTAAAGGTCATAAGCACTCGAATCCTATCTAGACAGTATTGGTTGATGGTATACAACACTGTCAGATTATTTAGAGCGTGGTGTTGACGTCTTAGTTCGGCTAGTATACACTAGATTTTTTGGAGTAAAATGTTTACCCGTTGTTATATAATTCAGCACACTCTGAATCCGAGAACCATGTTGTCTGACAGATTGTATCTTGCACTCGATCTTTTCTAAACGCCTTTTAACTTTCTCTACCCCGCTTGAAGTGTTATTTGACCTCTCACGGGGGTTGCTTCGCAGCGTTGTAATGGCACAATTAATCTCTAATTATTACTATTATTATTATGAATACCGTATTACCATGTAGGATTATATTTAACTAAATATTTATGATACCAAAATGGTATTATTTATAAAATTTTTATTATAGTCAAAATAATAAATCTAAGGAATGTTGTTTTTAAATTATTACAATAAATTTCTTGTGGATAAATATTACCGGGAAAGGAAATAGCAGTTAGTATTTACATACTATTATCTAAAACTCTTAAAATATTTATTTTGGTACTGCTTTTCCACATATTTTATCTTTAGAACCTGTTGTTTAGAACTTGGCATGTATTGTCGAGGAAGTGTCCGACATTGTGTACCACTCCAATGAAAGCAATTGCCTAAGGCGGCATTCCAACGGTACTCTGGCACCAATCACTTCAGCATATATGTAGCCATAACCATATCCATTGATCTGTAGGTAAAAAAGCGCAATTTTAAGAGTACAAGAAAGTAGTACATCCTACCTTGATCTGTGTCTGGTTAACATTTTTCGTTGCATTTTTTTTACGAATATATGCATTCGTGTGAGCTAAATACAACAATAATAGCAATGGCTGTGTTATAATTAATAGAAAATATCTGAGGAATTCTGTATGTATGTACCTTCGTGTAGTTATCGAAAGAGTAAATTGTTCTTAAGATATTTTAAACAATTAAACTTGTAAATTACATTAATGAAATGGTAGCGGGAGACTGGTTTATCCTCAGTGTAATAGGTCATTGTACCGATTTAAAAATTTAAAATTGTACAAATCTAAAGTAATAAAAAAATGTGGCAAAAACTTTATTGTAGACTATGTTGCTGTAGAGATTATGCAAGTAATTCGTTTAAACAAATTAAACCAGTTTTGCACAGGAATTGTTCAACAACTTTAGTTGTTTTAATGATGGTATAATAATAAGTAATATTTGAAAAAAGTGTACCAATTGTTATTCATTTTTATAACTTTGTATAAAAATCCACGTTCAATAATAAATATTATTACGAAACACAACTGTAATTTGCATAATAATGCAAAAAAATTTACTAAATTTAGTTCAGCTATTTTCATAATAACTTTTTTTGTCGTTTTTCTATCCATTCATATCCTATTAATTACTTAACATTACACATACAGAGTGTTAAAAAAAACATACCAATATTTCTAGAGCATCACAAAATAAGCAGAGTATGCTTAATACACTCTGTCGTAATATGAAGAGTTTTTGAGATACTGAGGTTTTTTTTCACCACATTGTTTATTACAAAATCAAAACTACAACAGATATCAGATTGAAATTAGGTATGGGTACGTTTTAGAGATCGACAAATACGATTAAGATAATCCTATTGTAATATCCTATAGAGGGCGCCTCTTACACAACTGTAATTAAATAGTTTTGCTCCTAATATATGTGAGGTTTTGTTTTTCAGCCCCGAAGTATACTTTAATTTTACAAAAAAAGGTACTCTATTAACCTCTTTTTGCCGAATGGGTCAGATTAGGAACATATTATTTTTTATGAGGCAAATCAAATTTTATTACTCTGATCCATGACTACCTACTGTTCCAGTTTAGGAACACATGAAACTTGTGGCGCCATCTATGAATAGAAAGCTTAATATGTAAAGTTAATTGCGTCTGAGTGTGACAATTCGGATTATCTGTATGTTTTATCTCATCTAATCCAATATAAAAGCAAATAAAAATACTAATAGAAATATGTACCTTGTTTTTATTTGTATTTACAATATTAATTTCTATTTATTTGTATATATTATCAAAAAATCGTTTTGTTCCTCATCTGGACCATCCGTCCACCTTGGAAATCTGTTCTGTTCCAGAATAGGAACATTGGGCATTTAGGTTTATTATGATGATTTTTGATTTTTTTAGAGGAATGATTTAGAGAATGGATGCACATAACAATGCATATCCTCCCAGTGAGAGTGAAGATGAAAATTTCGACAACGATGACGACAACACAAATAAAAAATACTAACTTGCTCAGGGAATTGAGAAAAAAACATACCAGATCTGTTGGAATTCCGAGGCCAAGTTGCTGAGAGGCTATTCCTGCTTGATAAATCTGCAATTAGAAGAAAACGTGGTCGTCCATCATCTGTTAATGATACAGATATTGTACGTGAAAAAAAAAGAAAAGAGGTCCCACAAAATAATTCCTCAGTTTGATGTAAGACGCGACATGGACATTTACCCATTGAAGATGCTGTCCGCCAAAGATGTAAAAAATCAAACTCTGGCCTCAAATCTTGTTTCAAGTGCATCAAGTGCAATATATATTTATGTATTTCAAAGAAACGCAAGATTTTCATATATAAGTAGGCACTTCTTATTTACCCTTAATGTATCTAGTGTCCAGTGCCTGCTGGGTCAAATTAGGAACATATTAATATTCTTTTCCTTTATAATTTTTCAACAATAAATATGTTGTATGAGTTATTGATACCTAAAATAAATGATTTTCAAGAATAATTATTTTTTTACTCTACAAAAATAATTCATCTAACAAGAGGTTAACAAAAGAATTAAAATAATATCCAACACATCTTAATAATGGGGTTATAATTATGGTGATTTTAAATGAATAAAGTAACATATAATTCACTAGTGAGCTAAAAATTTTAGCTCGTTAGTATTTGAAAATTTAAAACACATGTACTAACAGATATTTATTAGTCTTCATAACAACCAAACATATGTGTTTAATTATATTATTAAGATTTAAATTAATACTGATATTGAAGGAAACCCAGCATGATTCAGGTTATTCGATGTTATAATTATACTGCAAGGCGTGTTTGAAGAATCGTGATCTGAAAAGAGTCGCCCATTTGATAAGCAGAAGTCGAGGACGAAGAATAATCTGTTGTTTTTTTTGATTGGACCCTGCATCTTCCTGGCTATATCAATCTTGTTGAAAATTTAATTTTGCATAAAACCCTCTACAACATGGACGATTTTCACCAACCGTGGTATTTCATTGTTTTGATATCAGCTCCTGCGTTTGCCAGAAGAGATCCTGAAGAGCGTTTTTAACTGTGTCCTGTATATTAATAAGCTTCGGGCAGGTTCAAGTAATAAGCAACTGCCTGAGATATTTTAGATTAAAGTGTTAAACCATTTGGTTGGATAATGCATTTCCTTCTTATAATTAAGAAAGAATCTACGATGTGGGATAGTTTTGGAACTCAGAGACATATATCTTCTATAAAAGCTAAGAAGGATTGTTGAGAACCCTTCTGAAATGATCATGAAACTTCTTGACACATTTCTCTTTGCGTCAGGTATACAAGTATCCTCCTCTATCTTCTTATATCGTTAGCTGTCAACTTAGTTATTTCATCAGTCAACACAATGACAACCACCTGAAACTTTCATTGTTAAGTTGACCAGAAAAATACAAAATGAATAAATACTTTGCATTAAATATAAAAAAATAATAATAATACCTTCATCATCAAGTAATGACTGCCAGGTGCCTCAATCAAATATTTTCGCCTTTTGAGGCTTATGAGTTTTTGCTTCACTTTTCAAATAGGAAATCAGTTTTTCGTATTTTGATATGTCAACTGTTTTATATATCTTAAAAGTGCTTCTTAGCATGGAATATTTGGTCCATATTGAAAAACGTGCTAATTTTCTTCGGTATTATAGAAGTAGGCTAGCATGATCTATCTCTTCGTTAACTTCAATTACATGTTGCTGTTTTCCCCATTCCTTAAATTGATGAAATTCTTTATCGTAGTTATCTTTCAACTTTTTTGGCAGTAAGTTATCCTGCTTGAACTTCTTCCTTTATTTCTTGCGTAAGAAGTAGAATTTCTTGGAATTTTTCCATTTTTCATGAAATTTATTGACAATGTTGATTTGTTTGTATTCACTCACCATACCGACTGCACTATTTATTCACCATACTGACTGCACATGATCTTCTCTGCACGAGTTCTCCATTTTTATTTCATAATGTCAAATTTTTTAAATTTGCAAATACATGTTTAATCATTATTAAGTTTTGTATGGCACACGTCTGTTAATTATACAGGGTGATTCGCGAATAATGGCAGATAGAGCACTTCAAAGCAAGTCTAGATCTACAAGGAAAACATGTTTTGACCACTGGTTAAGAAGATACAGCGTGTTTTATGCATTTGGTCTGGCAATTCAAAGAGCTATCCTCTGCAACGGATTGGATGTGATCAAATGTTTACCAGTAACATTCCTCACCTGACACTTGTCAGAGTGGCCTACTTTTACACTTTTTTATCGCATTTCTGGAAAATTATTAGCGGATTCGAAAAGTTCAGAAAACATAGTATCAGAATAGTGAATCAATTTTAGCGGCACACCGTTTCGGCAAAAAAAAATCACAAAGCAATTTACCGCATCACAACTAACACTTTGACCGGGCGTTAATTATGGAACAGTTAGATTGAGTCTGTTCAAATGCTTCAGATCCATATCCCTTCTGAGACATAGCAAAAGGCATACTTAGCAAGAAAAAGATAGGGTCATACTTGTGAAATTTTAAAGGTACCTATACAAAATGATAAAATCTGAATGGATTATCAGTATCTCAAGAATTATTCATATTAAAACATAAAAATATATTTATTTTTTGTATGTACTACCTGCCATAGAAATGTTGGTATGGTTTTTTAAACGTCCTTGTATAACATCTGTATATTGTGCTATGTGACAAAGAAAATGCAACCGTAGATTATTTAAGTGCAGTAATTGTTAAAACCATTTAATGATTTTTCAAAATTAATAGACTAAAAAGTGAGTAAACTCTGTGATATGTTAAGAAGACGGAAGCTTTAGGTAAACATTGTATAGCATGTTTGTAATTTTAAAAATAGTGTTAAACTAAGCATAATAGAAAATAGAATTCCCTCAAATACCTCAGTTTCAAAAATAATATATAATACATATGAAATATCTGATTGAATCACCCCGTACACTGTTAAAGAGATTGATGTCAAAACCTCTTAAAATAAAGCTGAAATTCTAAATATTTCTCTTAACCCATTTTGGAACCACTGAACTGGGCAAACAATCTGTATAAGGAACAAGCCCATAGAGGAATAGCAAATAATGACAGGCGCAGCGAGAGCAGCATACTCAAACATACATCGTGTCTACCGTGACACACTCTGGGCCCGGATCCTACGAAGAAAACTTCACCAGCACCATTACGCCAGTACCATGACGGTACCCATGGAGGTACCACGTGCGTTCAGGTGCATACATTAGTGCCGGTACAGAATGTGACTTTATACATTTTTGGATAAACTATTTTTATTGTTTTGGTAAGAGATAAATAACAAAAAGTATATTAACATAATCAATTCAGAGTAACAATTGCTTTACTGAATAATAATATAAACGTCAAAATATAAAATATATGGTAATATAAATAAAATAAATATAGAAAATAATACTTTGTGTCCATCTGTACAGTTGCATGATTTAGTATCTCACTTATTTGAAGAGATTGAGAACATATGTGATAATTTAGCGTATTTCTCTAAAGCACGAGAATTCTTAAAATAGTATTGTCTGTCTTTCACTCCAAAATAGTGGATTTAGGGAAAAATGAAAGAGAAAGAACCCTTTTTTAAACTGCAACTATCGACGGTTCGACAATTTGTATGGTACTTTTTGGTTCAATTTATAGACAGGCATTTTTCTTCTTTTCATTGTTGTGATGATGATACTAAAAATCATTGAAACGTCTACAGTTCAAAAAAGGATTTTTTTCTCTTTCTCTATTTTTGATTAACTGAAAATTTATCTTTAGATGACCAATCTTGCTTACTATTACAATATTGTCCATGCGACATCATTTTAGAGAAAATTATGAAAAACTGAAATTAAGAAAATTTGTGTTCTGCGTACAACTTTTTTATTCTTAGGAATGCATAAAAACAAAAATTACCTTCATATGGAAACTTAGTTCACAATATGGTCACAGAATGCCAAAAATGTTGCTTCCTGAAAAGGGAAAAAATATTATTTGTAATATTCAGATAAATCAGCTTGTTGAAAATGTAGCTACTGCCCTGTCAAATACTATGTGTATTATGTTGTTCACGTTAAAGTACAATTTTTATTTTTAATTCAACAAAAGTAATTCTCCAGCATATTTGTAAATATTTGTCATACATACATTTTGAAAAATTAAAATACATATAAACAGAAAATGGGTAAAAAAATCCGATACTTAGGTATTTAATAATTGTATATTACACAATTTATACTGTTCATTTATATGGACTATAAATATTGTCGCTATTGCTGCAGTTTTAATACGTACAAATAATAGTTTTTATAGCAACAAGTAATAACACAAAAAATTTAAGGCAAGCTAATAATTACACCGGCACACAAAAAAAAAGTTGTTTGTACATTTGACGCCACCCACCTCCCGACATGTATTTCGACCCGCTGAATCCGAATTTGAAGTCAGTTTGGACCGTACACCCTCAAATATCGAGTAAATTGAAAAACCGTAAAAAATAGCGAAAATTGGGTGTTTCGGTAATAAAAAAAATTTTGTGGATCTAAACCAAGCCTAATTTTTATGTATTTCGATCCGCTGAATACGAATCTAAAGTATATTTAGACCATAAGCCGTTTTAAATCTAAGTAAATTGTAAAAAACCCTCGAAAATTGCTAAAAATGGCAAAAAATTGTGATTATGTTGATGAAAAAAATTTTGTAGACCCGGATCGAAGAGGATTTTTATGTAATTTGATCTGCTGAATCCGAATCTGAAATATATTTGGCCCATTAATCCCTCAAAATCTCAAAAAATCGCAAAAAACCGATAAAATAGCAAAAAATTGCAGTTGAAAAAATTGAGAAAAATCTATGAAACACGATTAAATACGTTTCTTGTATTTTTTTATGCATAAAATACAAGCTTAGAATCTGAAAATGTGAAAAATTGTAAAATCTATAAAAAATGATGTATAAACAGAATGCAAATTTTTTTCATCAACATAATCACAATTGTTTGCCATTTTTAGCAATTTTCGAGGGTTTTTTTACAATTTACTTAGATTTATTCGGATTCAACGGGTCGAAATACATGTAGGGAGGTAGGTGGCGTCAAATGTACAAACAACTCTTTTTTTTGTGTGCCGGTGTTATTGTTAATCCATTAAATTTATGCTAGCCTATACAGAGATTTTTTCTTTTTTTGGGATTTACTGCCACATGGATAATTAATTCTTCGTTATCTAAAAAATATAGTTTGTTACCCAGAATGTTACTGAAAAAAATAAACCTCTGCACTTGTGACTTTCGTCAAAGATTAGTCAGAGGGTGTTTTTTTGACAGCTAATATGAGACACAAAAATAATAATATAATTCCCAACGTTTCGGAATGCAAAACTGTTTCCTGTTATTTATCTTTTTTTTAGAATATGTCAAGGCTGAAACTTGACACATATATTATTTGTTTCTGTAATATCCATGGATAATAATGTTATTGAATGAAGAAAAATGTTTATCCCATTGCTCTGTAGATTTTGGTACAACGTGGTTACCGATGTTAAAAGAAGAATTGAACAAAATTAACATTGTATAATTTTTAAGTGTCAACAGGTATATGTAAGTGTCTATGGATATAACATGAATAAATAATATGTGTCAAATTTCACGCTTAACATATTCTAAAAAAAAGATAAAATTCGTTTTCGAAACATAAGAGAATTATGTTATTATTTTTATGTCTCATATTAGATGTCATAGAACACCCTCTGATTAATCTTTTGACGTAGTCACAAGTGCAGAGGTTTATTTGTCCAGTAACATGCTGGGAAACTAAAACTATATTTTTTAGATAACGAAGAATTATTCATGTAATAGTAAGTCCCAAAAAAAAAGAAAAAATTCAGAGAAAGCCATACATAACGTTCAGACAATATCTATATAGAGATATAAATTTAATCAGATACAGAAAAATAAAAAGCTTCCACCATTTCTTAACATTTTTAATTCAAATTTGAGAAAATCGATATCGAATACCTAACACTACTGAATTAAAGATTCAATGTATTACGAATATATCCAAGACAAAAAATAATATTTCAAAAACTAACAGGAGAATTGGTGAATTACATGATTTTAAAATATATAAAATCATTCATGTGTTATGAAAAGAAACATCTTATTTTATAATTTTTTTTAAAAAGTGCTTCATTGTCGTGACTTTTTAAGACAATTATCATTTTTTTAAATTGTGGATACAAATAAATCTAACTCTTTTTTTTCAAATATGACAAACTAATAGTAGGTTTTTATGTTCACTGCAGATCAGGTCATTTATGATCTAGTTCACTTATTCTCAGCTTTGATTGGTTTAGAAAGTTTCTTTTAAAATGCCAAACCAATCAAAAACAAAAATTAACTGAACTGATCTGAAACATGCAAATAAAAAACTACTAATATAAAATTATTTACATTAAATTAGCTAAACCTGGTTGAGCTTCTTGCGTCAAAGAAATTAAATACAAAATGGCAAGCAATATTTCCAGGAAGTAAGGCATTCTAAATTTTGATATATTAAAAACAGATTGTGGATCTCTTTATTTTCATTTTAATCACAGTTACTTTCTCGGAAAAGGTCCACCCTTCAAAACCGAAGGCCATGAATTGTACTACAAATACATTCATAGATAAACAAATAAATAAATAATAATGTCCTTATTTAATCTGAAGGATGTGCCTTAAAAAGTGAAAACATTAAAAATCCAAACCAAATTTTATTTATTAAAATGTTGAGATTTATTTTTTATAATTATTTTGTCATAAATTAAATAACAGTTTTAAAAGTTTAAACTACTGATTTAAATTATTTTTGCAAAGAAATTGATTAAAATGATTAACATGCAAATGGCAAATAATGCATGAGAATTTAATCTTCTCGGAAACATTTTTTTTAATATATTTTTAAGTTGTGGTTTATGACTAAGACTAAACATATTTAATAAATAACTAAGTTGCAGCAAAAACATTAGAAATTATCATTTAAGCAAGTATTTATAAAAATACATATACATTAATAATATTTTCTTCTGGGCTAATTAATATTTATTTAATTCTTTAATGTGTAATAAATTGAATTAAAATTTTATACTTCGAATTTTTCGACTTCGAATTTCTTATATAATTTTACGTTTTGTAAGCGCACAATAATACTGTCCTCAGTTCTAATTAAAATCGAATTAAGTGCCATGCAAAATGACATTGAAAACTACAAACAAACTAAAACAAAAAACAAACAGTGCCAATTTTTTTTCCAGAATGTTTGTCTTCAAATCTTGCATCTTTCATTTAACACACTTCCTGACATAACCAACTGGTGAAAATTTGCACAGTTACTAAGGTCGGATGATAATGCAATACTCCACCGTTACTTTTGCAAATATCCTCACGTAGGGGGTGCGAGGATGAAAATTGAAGAATCTGCAAAAGTATGATAATAATTTAATGTACGATAATAATTTAATTAAAGTATGACAAAAAAGTGGAAAATAAAAAAAGAATTAAAAACCTAATTTTCTTAGTCGTACTAAAAAGTAAAAAAATAATTTCTTTGCCAAAAAAGAGCCAAAAAAAGCAAACGTGCGCACTTTGTACAATCTGCGTACAATCATACAAAGTGATCACGCCTTGCTTTTTTGTCTTTTTTTGGGCAAAGAAATTATTTTTTATTTTTAGTACGACTAAGAAAAGCAAGTTTAAAAAAAAATATTTTTTTTTTTAATTAATTAAACACCACAGTTAATACAACCCCCTGTATCCCTGAAGGTACCTCTAGGTACCTTGTGCGGAAGAGGGCTACACATTTAGAGACAATGGACACACCCAATGTCCGAGAATGCTAAAAATAATTTCTGGTTTAGAAAAACTTCTATTATAGCTCCTCGACCGGGGATCGACCCCGGGACTCCAGGGTGAGAGGCAAGTGTCCTTACCACTCATACACGAAAAATAATTATGAAACATTTTCTCTCTATCACATAAGAGGACGAATGGAGGTGAATCATTTCATAGTATACACATTAGACTGGATGCAACGGAATGATTCGCTGTGTGGTGTCAGCTGCTGCCGAAATTAAGGATTAGTATAGTCTAAATAGAATATAAGAAACGAAAAACCAGCTATGAATTTAAATTGCTTGCTGACTGCGAATGACAATCAAATTGCAGCATTATAAGAAAGTCGCCTCGAACTATTTATTTTTTATGTTATTGGAATTTTAGGTTACCTTTTTTATATATGGGTCATTCTTAGATTAAGAGATATTTTGAATATTAAAAATGGATAGTCAATTTATATATGTAATTAATGAAACCAATCATAAAATTTAGTACAATATGTATTTATTAATTAAAGTACATATGAAACTGTACACATTTGTGAAAATTTAAGAAAAAAAACAAGAAAAACGACATGGTAATGTCAAAAAACGTACATGGTAATGCCAATAAGCATGGTAATGTCAACATGAACATGGAAATGTTAAACATTACAAAATTTGCTTAAATAAAAGTAAGATTTTTACTACAAAACCTCATACAAAACTAAAAAATAACAAAGGCATAAATACGTTTTCCAGTTATATAATTTTTAGTGCATCAATTTCTTTATTTTCTGCAATTGAAAAATATCTAGATGAGCATGGTACAGGGGGGTGTTTTAATTTGTATAGTATTTCCTCAGCAGAAATTGTTTGCACATCCGTTTTCTCAGGCCAGTAAAAACTTTCACCTTTTGTTCCCATAAATTCGATATCCAATAACCCATTATTTTCAGACAGAACAACACCTAAAGAGTAAAAAAAATACATATTATTGTCTTTTAATACGTTAGCATTTTAAAGCATTTTTAAAAATTTTCTGTATGCAGCTACAAAATACAAAATTGTGTATACCTGGGTACCAATTATCTTCATAGAGAACTGCAACCCAGTCTCCTGATAAAAATTTTGCCATGTTTGATTTGTTGGGGGAACTGGCGACAGGAATACTTTCGCTCTCGTTTGAATCCGTGTTTGGAACTTTGAAGGTTGCTATACCAAAGTGTGTGCAAACTTCCCCAATAATACAGGAATTGCAAGTTAAACTATTGAAAATTAGTACGTTTGTTTTTTTGTTCCAGGATACGTTGTGAACTTGCATGGTGCCTTTTATGGTAGGCATATCCTTTAATAGTAACAGCTCATCATCAACTTTCTTTATGTCTTCTTCTGATACGGTTTCAATTACAACATTGTTAATGTTTTCTTTAATTACGTTCACAAACTGATCATAGTTGTGTACATCTTTACTTTCGGCAACCAGACGATCAGCTGTTCACTTCAATGTTGCTCCTACGCCGTCTGGGGCACCCTTCCCATGCCCAGCTTCACTATAATTCCATGATATTTGAGTAATTGAAGGAAACATTTTTGTGAAATAGTTTGCCATAATTAAAAACATGGTTTTGTTCCTGTATTGTGTACTGGGGCTATCCGATAAGAAATGAATTGTGTCTATATTAGAATTTGTTAAAAACATTTTAATTATTGGATACAAATGAGCTGCTATAGCCTTGGGATCATGACGAAGCGATGAAGAAATGGTACAAAATGACTGCAGAAAGCCTTTTTTATAGACCACTCCAGTATGCAGAGTAATCTGCTGCCTTGATGCTCCGAAATGCACTGACTGAGCCTCTGAAAAATATTTTCCAGAATAATTTTCAGAAAAGTCAACATGGATAAACATTTCTGACTCTTTAAGAGATTTTTTTATATCCGATACTATTTTATGTTGATGAAATATATTCCTAACATGATTTAGGTACTTCGGAAACAGTTTTTCTAATTCACCAACAAGTCTGTACAAACTGGTCGAAATGTCTTCTTTTAAAGTTATCTGTACAACTATATCTTTGCCCGTCTTAGCACTTCGTCTGGTTTCTTTGTTTGTTGTCCATCTTTGGTATGTGCATATCTCGTCGCCATCAAACTCTGCAAACGCAATTACTTTTTCTTTACATTCTGAACATTCTCGAGACAAGCAATTTTCATTATTTTCATTGCAAGTTACACTTTTTATTAATTCATCAGGATGACTGACAGAAATAATATTTAGCCTATGAAGTTTTTCAGTAATAAGCTTAACATTTTCATGGACTACACATAGACAAGTATCTCGAGCACCAAGTCTTGAGGTACAATCCAAAATGGACGTAAACTGCAAAAATTGGCATAAGAAATTTTGAAGGTACTTTCCTTTTGAAATATTTGATAAAGAGCTTTCATCGAATTGTTAAGGTAACGCTTCTGCTTTTTTAATTTTTTGAAAGTAATGCATTCCTTTTTGCCTGGACAAAGACGACTATGATTGTCGTTTTCTAAAAAGTTTTGCACCTCTTGTTGGAGATATTTTACAGAACGTTTGTTTTTTCGCTCGTAAACTAAATATAAAGGTTTTCTCTGAGACATATTTGCCGAATAATATTTGTAGGGTAAAAATGATTCTGACATATTAAGTAACCGATATTTTTTTTAAAACTTTTCCTCCAACAGCTTTCGTAAACAGTTGTTTCGAGCGATCATCATTTAACGTTTTAAAATTCTCAGTTAGCTGTTTTTGTATACATTCTCCAAATAAAAGTTTTCTTTTGACTTCTACTGGTACTTCTATTCCTTGTGTCATTTGTTGTACTTTTGTAAAAGGTGTCAATTCTTGAAGTGGCTCGGTCTTCTTTTTCTGCGCCTGTCTTATTCGAGAACTTCTCCTTTTATATAAAGAGACATCTTTTTCCAGACGTTCTATTATTTTTTTTTGTTGAGCAATTTTCCTGTATGCTGCTGTTTTATTTCTTGCCACCTTCTTTCTGCCAGAACGTCTATTTTTTAATACCTGTGGTTGAATATTTTCAATATTGTCTTGAATAGTTCCTTCTACATGCTCAATGTCACTTGAAGGTGGCGTCTCTGTAATAATTTTGTCTTCTAGGAGCTTTAATTGTTTTTTCTTTCTTCGATAAGGCTTATTATTTTCAACCCACTTGTTTCGTTTGTATCGCTTCTCCCTGTCAGACAAATCAGAAATAAGTTTTATTTTTCCTTCTTTCTTCCGCTTTAAGTACCTCTCTTTTTCCTTCTGGCGCTGTTGTTCATATTTTTCTGGGTCGTTTTTAATTTTATTTCTTCGAATTTGCTCACGCTCTCTTTTTTATTTTCAATTTTTCTTCCAATGCTTTTTTGGATTTTTTTCCTGTTTCAAGTGTTTCATTATTCGTGTTTAATTTGCCTTTTGAATCTCTTTTCCTAACTTTCACCATTATTCTTCTAATCTACAAAAACAGTTATAAAGAATTTTTAGAATTACTTAAAGTAACATTACCATGTTCTATGGACATTACCATGCTTCCTAAAAGACACGGTAATGTCAGGATTATGAACATGGTAATGTTAAAAATGTGAATATTTTTTTAACAAAAGAAAATAAAAAGTCATTATATATACTTACTTGTTGATGATCATGTGTACTAATTGAAGGTATAATATGGATTACTAATTTTACACATTATGCTAAAATATTCCACACACGGTAATGTCATCAATTTTTATACTTGCACAGTAATTGAACACAACCTTCTCTGTTACATTTGAAACTAACACTAAGAACCAAACCTAATACATGGCCCATATATTAGATATTTAGAGCAAACTTTTACCAGTTACGCCATCTAACTATAAGTTTATACACTAATAAAAAAACTATTTTTTCCAAAGGCCATGGTAATGAGCAAAAAAAAAATTGCACACATTTTAATACATTATATAATTTGCTGTACGGGTAATTAATTATAACTGTACATGAAATTTGTTTTATTAACCCTTCAAAAAGATGTTTCTAATGTACAGTTATTTAAAAAGTATTTTATTATATTTTTTTATAATTGGTAATTTAAAAAAAATAAGTAGGGACAGCCATGGTAATGTCGTTTTTTGCTATATTTTGTGTTTTTTTCTGATGAAAGACCTACTTAATCGAAAAAATAATAATTGAATCAGAAAGAGGGCAGTTTATTACTTACAATAAGATATAATTTGAAAAAATATAATTATAACTCTACGAGTAATATAGAGGGATATTAAAATTTTATAATTTGAAAAAAATATAATTATAACTCTACGAGTAATATAGAGGGATATTAAAATTTCCCCTAATTTTGGAATGACCCATATGTACGCACATTATATTTATAACATATTAAGTTAACACATAACAGAGTATTTTATATATGCATATATATATATATATATATATATAAATATATATATATATATATATATATATATATATATATATATATATATATATATATATATATATATATATATATATATATATATATATATATATATATATATATATATTTATATATATATATATATATATATATATATATATATATATATATATATATATATATATATATATATATATATACATACATACATATTATAAGTACTTAAAAACAATTTTCTGAACTTGTGGTTTTCTTCCATTAACGGAAATGATTGTGAATATACAAAAGAATAACTGTGTAATAATACTGTGTCAATGACCTTTAGCTCCACTAATTTTAACCAGAAGTATATTAGTTTATTTTCGCTTTTTTGAACACGACATTTTTTAACAAACAATGTCATACGATATAACCTTAACTTAGGTATAATTATAATTTATCATTTCAATATGAATACTGAAAGGTAGTACATTAAAACCCATGGAATTTTTTTATTAGATAATGTTTACATGAAAGCTCTATTCGAATCTTCTGTATACGGAGTGTTTTGGGCATATTCTTTTCGTGAAATAACTTGTTTAATAAGTTATTTCAGGAAATAAATTATGGCTGGATTAGTTGAAGGGGATGGTCTCCATGATAACCAGATCTTAATCCTCTGAATTTTGGGCTCGCATTAAAAATCATTAGTCGATACTACCTCCGTGGAAAATGAAGATCTACAAAACCAAAATTCAATGCTTGTGCAACAATAATAAACACCCATGGCATGTTTGAACGCCTATCTGTGAGTAGAAGGACGGATTTTTGTACCATGTCTGTCTGAGATCGTTTGCAGCAGTTTTTGTGAATAGTTCTTTTTTTTAAATTGGTTATAATTTGCTCTAGTGTTACCAAAATCTAATCTATCTATTCAAAAACTTGCAGATTCTACTTTTTAACTTTTTGTTTCGCATTCCCTGAACTTGGTGCATTTTATGGTACAATTTTTGGGAAAAATACAGTTTTTCATAAAATGAGTTAGAATTAAAAAAAACTTTCTATCATAAAAAAAATGCAATTAAAATTTGTAAGTCAGTCGCCCTACCCACGTCACTGGTAATGCTATTCTAGATTTTTAATGATCAAAATAATTTCTATCCAATTGTCAATAAGTATACCGAATTTCATTTCAAAATTTCCATGTGGAGAGTCCATATTCCAAAAATTGTTCTTTGATGAAGATGCCTTCAACATCCCTTAGTTCGGCAATGATGAGTTTTTGGACGCATTTGATATTAACTTTTTCCTGAAACAGCTCGAAGAATCACAACCTGAATTGTTGACACATACAGTTTATTTCAAATTTATTTGCAACATAAAAAACAATGGCTTTTTTATCCCTTTACCACCTTTAAAGAAGCCGATGTTTTTACTTTCTTATACCTAATATAATTACTTTCTTATACCTAATATAAGGAAGTAAGTGCGTGCGTGCGTGCGCACGTGTGCGCGTGTGTGTGTGTATCCGCGATAACTCAAAAAATACTAATGAGACTTTCCAAATTTGACACTTAAGATTGTCAACAACATTTTAGGTGACACATTAAATTTGGTAAATGTGGTACCACCAGAAGAGACATAATGAATGAAATAAGAAAAATGGTACAATTTCGGGAAAAAAATTTAAAAAAATTTATTGTATTTCTGGACGAATCTCGACAAATTATAATGAAGAAACATAACTTTATGAAAAAAATAAATCTGTCCGCATGTCTGTAGTATCGCGATAGCAGCCACAGTTTTTGAGATAAATCTTTCAAATTTGGTACACTTGTTCTAAAGGCTAAAGACAATGAAAAATTCAGTGATGAGCAAAATTGGCCAGCTGAAGGGGAACCCAAACTTTTTTGTATTTGACTACAAATAAATATATTCTTGATGAACTCATGTCTACTATATCAAGCGAATAAAATATATTTTCCAAGTACTTAAATTAACCTGATGTAAACTGAAATATTTTACACATTTGGCATCATAAAACTGGGTTAGGATAAATTTAACAGTTTGATGTTTGAAAGGTCTAATTTAGTTATAAAAATTTCAATGTCAACAACAAAAAATTATTAAAATATATGACATGAATTGTTATTGACAGTATCGAATGACGCTACTAATTAATTTATTTAAAAATTTTGTTGAAACATTTCGAGATACGCTATTAAAATTTAACTGAGGTAAGTGAAGAATTAAATAGAATAATTTTTTTAGATCAGGATGATATGTTATAAGAAAGTTATTTGCTGGCTACATCAGGTATTTTATATTGCAAATAAGTTTGAAATAAGCTATACTTAAGACACTCTGTGTATTATTTAATATTATATTTGGGCGTGTAATTATTGATCCTTGAACAAAACAGGCATGGATAGGCTCAAAACTAAGTGGACTTATTAAATGGTTAATTAACTTATATTTTATTATGAATGCTAAACCAGAGACAAAACATTACGTCAAGTTCAGTCCGTATTCAGTGTGTACCAATTTTATAGCCCCTCTCCATCAAACTGTAAGTGTAGTAGATTTCTTGAGAGGTAGTTCATCGAGACAGTACAAAGTAACATCTTCCGAAAGGATTTGGGAAGGCCCAACAATTTATTTGTTCAAAATTCTGCACCAAACATTAATTTTTGTATTGGTTTTTAGAATTAATGACCCAGAGTGGATTTTCGTTAGCTCAATGATAAATTTGGTGATGAGCAAAATTGGCCAGCTGAAAGGAAGTCCACGGGACCAAACTTCTTTGTATTTTGCCTTTACAAAATAATATATTCTTGATGAAAGATTACAAATCATATCTACTATATCAAGCCAATATAATATATTTTCCAAGAACTTAAATAAAGCTAATGTAAACTGAAATTTTTTACTCATTTGACCTCATAAAATGGGGTTATGATAAATTTAACAGTTTGATATTTGAAATGTCTAATTTAGTTACAAAAATGTCAATGTCAATAAGAAGAAATTATTAAAATATATGACATGACATGGATTATTATTGACAGTATCGAATGGGGCTAACAATTTAAAAATTTTAATGAAATATTTCAAGGTACGTTATGAAAATTTAATTGAGGTAAGTGAAGAATTAAATAGAATGATTTTTTTTAGATCAGGATAATAAATACTAGTATAAGAAAGTTATGTGCTGGCTACATCAGATATTTTCAACGTATGAAATGATTTTTTATCTCGTATAAAAAACAATTCTCATTTGCGGAATTAAAAACTTTCAATGGGATTAAATGGAAGAGGTCAGATTAAAAGAATGATGAAGAATTACCTTTTTTCGAAAAACAAACCAAGTTATTAATTAATAAGTTTTGTTTTACTCAAAAATAACACACTAAAAGTAATTGATACTAATTCAAATTTGGTAGAAATCGGATAACGAACTGAGATATTGAGGGCGGATCATTAAAAGTGGGACAAGCTGTATAGCATTGATCCACTGGTAAAAATTATTTAAACATTAGAGGAAAAAATTCATAAAAATTGTAACTCATTTGATTCCAGTACCTCGAATGAATGTGCTAAACATTGTTTAAAAAATTTAGTGTCGTAGATGTTTATAGTAATCAAGGTAGATGTGTTTAATACGAGTTGTAAAATACTAAGAGAATTCTCTATCCTATTAACCTCACCATCATGAATGAAGGTCATCCTAAGAGATGTTCATGTAAATGTAGGTCTACTATACATCTCCGAGTCTTTCATTAATGCTAACAAATTATTTATTAGAAAATGTACAGAATGACGGATATTTAAAAAAAAAAACTGTAGAAAATATTAAAATATCGAAAAAGAAAAAATATATTCATTTAAACAGGGGAAATATATTAGGCCAGATGTCAGGGAATAATTTTCAGAAATTTGCAGTATTTTAATCGCTTTATTCTAAGTGTGTAATGAACAGAGCATAGGAATTTTGTATTCTTTTATTTCTTTCCAAATTTTATAATAAATTTTCAGTATAAACAAAATTTGCATTCTTCATTTTTTGTGGATAGATTCATTTGGATACAATGTCAGTTACAATAACAACCCACCTCTGCTTATTCAAAAAATTCATCCTCCAGAGAGATGCGACAGACCACAGCGTTTACCCACGCAAATTCATTTTTACATGGGTGTTAATATAATTATGGAAGACCTTTCTGGCTTTACCGTGAAAGTTGTTTTCTTAAGCCAGTAATATAAATTACAGTACTTATAGTTCAGAAAGAATTTCAATAAAGTCGATAATATTCGTCCTTGGGAAAACAATAAAATTTGTCGTACCTAGTTATTATTATTTAAATATTTATTACGAGGCTTGATTGAACACATGCAATTGCAATAAATAACGGTGTATTCTGAAAAATACTAAAAACAATAAAGGCACTCTCCGTTACATATGATAAGACGCCATTAGCTTCCATAGGGCATCCTATTATATCTATAACTTGATTTATTTGACTGCTTTCGGTTATCTTAATAATCTTATAATAACAACCCCATCATAGTTATGTCTAAAGCTGGAACTTTGGTATTAATTCCAGTGACGTTACCGTAGCGGTATAAATAACTAACTTGGTCAAAGGTAATTAAACAGACTTACTCATGTCTTATTTCGTCCGTACGTAAAGGTCGAGGTCTCCCAGTTACATCCAGAGATGGAATATTCGCATACGCATAATACTACCAGATCACTTGCAGAATTTCCGTCACTTAGGCACCGCTTAATTTGGCGTAATTGCGCAAATGTTTACTTAAGACATTAAATTTCGTTACAGCTTGAACAGCAGGGGTATCCGTTAAATTTTGTAGTGCCATATTTACGTTATCAACTATTTCAAACGATTGAGCTAAGGAGGCAGAACTATCCTGCAATTGGTTAATAGCATTGCTAATTATCTTGTATGGTAAGTAACTCTGAATCGACTTGTGAATTTTTAAACTGTTGTTGACTTTCCTTGATAGCTTTCAAAACTACAGATTTAACTGCATGAAAATGTTTATTATAATAAAAAGCGGTTTACGGCCAAGTTCCCCATCTTGTTAATATCGGCTGTAGAAGTTCAAGAATACCTGGGCACAATTTGTGAAATTCTTTAATGCATTGTGAAGATTTAAATCAAAAACATTTTTATATTTGTTAACAGCTTATCGACATCCTAATAACTGCTTCGAATATTTTCTTCCATGCGGTGAAAGGCATGAACAGATTATATGCAATAAATTAGTACAGAACTTTTTAAGCGATGTAGCTATTTCAGCAGCCACGTCTGTCACTGGCATAAATATTATTATTGTGTAGGCAAAAATTTTCAAAAGCTTGCATTCCTTGCTGTTGAATTGCTTCGATGTTGGATCTTTGTAATCTTTTACTTGCGATTAAATACAGCATCGTTACTTAATTAGGTGTTAAAACGTGTATTAAAACATTCCCCACTGTTGTTTTATGTATCTGTACTTTCATTAACCATAGTTTTCTATTACGTAAGACGGATCATATGTTATTCTCAATTTGTTCTTTTACATGAGGAACATGGCGTCGTAGTCTTTCCCTCGTAGGTAGTTGCCACTTACATACACGTTTTTTTCCAAAATAACCGAAAATGTTCATTGTTAAGTACATGCGACGGAATGTTCTACACACTCAACATGAAAATGACATCATACAGAAACACCCATAATGGAACCTATAACTGTCAATTTTTTTACATGACGTTTGATTGCTTTGAATATATTTTTTACAATTACGGAAATTTTAGCCCACTAAATTGATCTTGCGCACAATAAAGCACTTTATTACTGCTTCATCGTAATGTAATTCAGGAAAACATGTATTTGATTCACTAACGATGAAACTTCCGACATTTTACAATAGGTATATCATCAACATGCATCGACGGCCATCAAAAAACTAACAACTGTGGTGTAGACTCGTGCCAAATCCCCTACGGTGATCCTACTACTTGCGATAGAGAATTCAGTCCCAACGTTCCAGCTTTAGTCATGTCATATAATTTTCTTATTTCTAGACAGGCAAGTTATTATTTGAATTTCTTGTTTTTCGAACGTCTAACATTTGTTCTCCGTAATGTTTACATTTTTCCACATTTTTGTATTTTTTGCATAGATCTCGAAAAATTCCAGTAGCACTGTCAGTAAATATTCTTTCAGAAGTACTATAAGCAGACATAAATTGATTGACAAATTAGTAATACGATAAATGTGCAACCATGTTTTACCAGTTTTTTGGAAGTAATCTCTGAATCGCTCCAAACTGCATACAGTGGCAAGAGTTTCAAGTTGATCAATATGATTCTTCTTTAGTAGTCTTTCAACGAAATAAGGAACAATGTGGTTTATGACCTCTTTTAAACTTGATTAACTTTATAACCCTTTATAATGATAAAGTACACCTAGGTCCCACAGAACTGTACTTCTGTAATTACCTTGGGGTCATAAACATGTAGTATTAGTTATTCTGCCAAATGTTTCTTTATTTGAATGAATGCTTTTGGTTTGCAGTCTATTCCAACTTGGCACTCTTGCATAATAAATCAGTTAGTAGCCTCATGATGATTGCAACATTTCTTACAAAAGATTGAGAGTAACCTCCAAACCAGCTGGCTGGTGAAAATTATCCGAGGGCAACAAATGGGGAAAAACTAACTAATTCAACAATACATTTTCAGTTTAATCGGTGTAGAAAAATCAGTCAGGTTTCTAGCTTTCATTGGAACGATTCGATTCTTTTCTTTTAAATTTTAGTGGCGTACGCGAAATTAATTAATATGAGAAACAATAAACTGTTACAATTTATAACAATGTATGTAAAACTTACCCTCTTAACTAGCTTGAAGAACTACCTTGCTTATCATAAACTAGAGAAGATGTGTAGCCATTTTGCAGCATCAGGTATGTTTCTATGGTTGTCTCCATGAGTGATGTTGGCTTTGGTGAAAATATATTCTTATATTTTGAAAACGACCGGTCGACATCTACTGATGTAATACACGCATACGTAAAATAGTCTTTGAACGCACTTAACGGATCTGGGGCTGCACTATCACATATTTGTCTTAATTTGGTAAAACCGGTGTCTTTATTTAACACACTTGCGAAGTTTTCTTTAACGCGCTCATTGTTGCGTCACCTATAACGTGTAGCAGTAGATTTACTTCGTCCACTCTGCAGTGACACTGCTAACGACAACGCACTGTTTTCTAATTTTTTTATGCTTTCATGTAATGGTTTATAGTTCTTCTCAATATTTTTTTAAAGCTGTTTCAACGGAAATATCTTCGAATTTTATCTGGCTTTCCTTAAGAGCTGCAGCCTCATCTGGATTGAATAGTAGTATCACAACTTTTATTTGTTGGAAATATTCACCATAATAAAAAGCTGCCTGCAACCATGTTCCACAACCTGTAAGAATCGGCTGTGGTGGTTCAGGAATACCAGGACACTTGCTATGAAATGCACGGAGACATTTAGGAGATTTAAGAAACACTTTTTTGTACTTACTATTAATGCATCCACCTCTGGAAAACCTTTTCGAATAGATGTAAAGCATGCACTTTACACGTAACATGTATCAACGTACAACCTTGTTCTTGCAAAGAACGGCCTACCGAACGCATTGTTACGACGCCATCAGTCACAAATATCAACACTTGACTTTTTGACAGTTGAAATTTTTCTAACGTCTCCAGCACTGGTAATAGGCCTGTCCAAGACCCTAACCTACCACAACACAAGATGGCCGCTGGGGTATAAACAAAGCATTTGTGTACATGTGTGTTCAGTGCGTTTGTTAATTTGGAACAAAGTTATTGGTGTTTTTATCGTTGTTCATAAAATTTAAGTGTGGTTTAATAATATTTGAAACATAAATAAGTGATTTGGTATATTGATAGCTTAAGAGAATGAGTAATTACTTCATAAAATTGGAAAATGAACATCCAGACGTGGCGACGCGTTATACACAAAAACTATCATTAATAAATAATATGGACCCGTATTCCCTAAAAGACAGTCAATTAAGTTATAGTGCTGCAGATTTTCCTCCAGTTAATAATATGGATATAGTTAGTTATTTAGTTTTAACAAGTTATTACACTAGTGAGCAGATGAAAGCCTTTAAAAGTTTACATGCCTACAAGTACTTTGAAGCGGGGTTTGTTAGTAAATGTGGTGTCATAAATATCAACAACTACATGGTAGTAGTTGCAAATGTAAGTTATAAATAATGCATTTAAGTATTCTGATTTAATATAGTTTCTTATTTTCTGTTATCAGGTAAAACATTCACAAAGAATGAATGACCCACCACTTCGTTTATGGATAATGTGCAAGATTGATGGGAGTATCGAAACTGCACATTGTACTTGTATGGTTGGTGTCGGAGAAGTGTGTAGCCATATTGGGGCTTTATTATACCCTTTTTTTATTTATTTACTTTTACCTGAAATAAAGTGTCTGGAGCATACAACTGCATCTTTTTGTTTACTTTCGGGGAAATCTGCTCTTTTTATAGCGTTTAACCATTTCTGACGTCTATTTGCGGATAATTCATTTAGGTTAGTTTTATGTTTAAAATGTAAAATAGCAGGAATGCGAAAAAATGTTACGTTCTCATCACGATTTCTTGTACTACCACAATTCACCACACCACAAAAGGACGGCATAATTTAAACAAATATTCGTGTATTAACATAAAACTGACCTACATGGCATACGAATAACAACAATGTTTATACCCCAGCAGCCATTTTGAATTGAAACTAACAGCAATGTGACAGCGTTTTGGACAGGCCTATTGTTTCGCTAGTACACTGACTTAGTCTTTTGCTAGTTAGTAACAGTGGAACTGTCGGTTTAAGAGGGTCCAGTACTCGTACTATAACATTTAAAATAGATTTCTTTTTACAATCTGTTGTCTCATCAACAGATAACCACGACCGTGTATTTTTTTTTCACATTTCATTTTTACCATGTCTACGTGAACAGTTGGTAGATAATTACATAACGTTGTGTGACTTGCTAACTTCACCTGGGCATTGTATTTATTCCAGAACTCTCGAAATGGTTGTTTATCGAGTATGTGCAACAGAACATCACAGGCAATCAGTATTAATAGTAAATCAAACATAAACTGTATTGTCGAAGGCACGCAATTTTTTATATTTTTATGGTGTACACTATTTACGTGAAGTCCACTATCATGCTTATCCCAGCACATCAAATATTTCTCGCACACTTTACAAATTATTTTTGCACCATCATAGAATAAATCCGGGAATTCACCTATGAATTTATTCACTTTATCAACAAATGGCCGTTTTCTCCCCTGCGTACGTCTGCCATGCTTTATTATTAAATTAATATCAACAAAACAGTACAACAAATAAAATAAAAACACAAAAACAATATGCAATACGCCGAAGTGACTTAACGTGTATACAACTCGAAAACTAATAATAGACTGGACTGGAGAAAGAGTTTCGCGGTCAAGGTGAATGCCGGCGACAGTAAGTACATGTGTACTCTACGACTATGATACACAGAAACGATTTGCAGCTTTACTTATAAGTCTCTTAAACATTGTAAGAGCAAGGACATTATGGTTAAGCTAGTAGTATCGATCTGAATTAATGACAGTCGTTTTCTCTTTCACTGGAGCCGTCAACTAAACTTATAGAGTTGGCAAATAAAAGTACAGAAGTAACATATATATTTCAAATGATCAAGTTAATCATCGATTAATGGTAAAAGATATTAGTTTTTTTCGGTTACCTTTTTTAGGGCTCTGTGATATATAACCCATTACCTGTTTTCTTCATTGTCAGAAGACTTGTGATTCCAAATGTATTATACTGTATCAGCGTCTTAAACTCAGCCGCGATGTTTTTTAGAAACATCTGGGTTAAGTTTAATTTCAATTTCTACTTCATTAGTGCAAGTAAGTTCATATTATTCGTATCAATTTTTGATAAAATATTGTTTTAACTATGTTTTAAGACCTTTCGAAAAAATTTTAAAATTTTTTGTTCAGCACATCAAAAACTCAACTTCCAGGCATGGCTGTTTCTAGCTAACTTCTGCGTTATATGTGTAATAGCTAGTTGATTTGAGTATCCTATTATGCAGTTACATTTCGTCATAATAACAAATTGCGTAAAATAATTTAATGATAAATTTTATTTTGATTTGCTCATTTGCATTAAAATTAAGACACTACTCATTAACTCAAGTCAATTAAAGATGTCTGATTAATTTATTGTATATAATTTATGTTATTTAAATAAATCTATACGTATATCAACATTGAGTAAACCGTAATTATATATCCAGCAAAGGAAATTGAGTAAGTTAATTAAATTTAAACTTTTTTACTGATAGTGGTAAAGGTTTATAATTAAAGCTGCACAAATCCAATGTAATATATTCAATAACTAAGAATTACTAATAATAAATTAAATTGAAACTCAGATCTTCTAATTAGTCCAAATTCTAACAACTAAAAATCCTTTCAAGTGAAGTTCTAGTTCCACATTAACACTTTTTGAGTTGTCTTGGATGCATCTAGATTCTAGACAAATAATAAGTATCATTTGGAAAACATCAAAGGGTTTATCACATTCTCCATAAATAATAAACAAATTCAAAAAGTCTTCGTGGGTGTAATTTAAACGCGGTGGCATTTTTTGACATAAGAGAATGACATTACTGATTGTTTGTAATCTAATTTGATAAAAGTTTTACTAAGAATTCTTGAATTTCTAAAAAAATCGCAAATATTTCAAAAAGTTGTAACTTAAACCCCCATACTACTAAAGAACTGTTAAACTAACATGTTGCTATACTCTATACCTCCACGTAATATTTAGGGGAAGGGGCTGTAGCTAGGGACAGTTGTACCTGCGGACATTCTGCTTAGGTGCTAGACCGAATGCCAGAAGAAACTCAGATTTATAAGGCAATTTGGCAGCAATGACCGCCCTCCACCTATTTAGTCTTGTAAGTTATCTGAGAGTGTAAACACGTGTTATATTTAATTTAGTGATTTTCGTCTTTCTAAGTAAGTATATTGAATGTTAGTATTATTCATTTTGCATATTACTGATTCCATAATTGTAAATGACGATACCACATAGTGAAAGGTCAGAATATTGACTATTTATTTTAATAACCAAACTGTTGTGTTTCTAACCTAAAATATTTTTTTCGGTTGTTTATGAAATGTCATTACTTCTGTTGTACCTAGGGACGAATATTTCGTTGTACCTAGGGACGAATATTCAGTGTCCCTAGGTACAACAAAATATTTTTATTAACTTTCATGTGTCCTTTCAGGATTCAATAAGTATGCCAAGAAGTAAGGAAAAAAGAAAAGACCGGGGCCCTCTAAAGATAATGTAGAGAGGGCTGTTCAGGAGGTTTTAAATACAAATCTTTCAATTCGAGCTGCAGCGAAACAGTTTGGAATTGCAAAATCGGCATTAGCAAGACATATTAAAAACTTAAAATCTTCCGACCAAAATCAATTTGTGTATAATCCTAATTATCAGGTTAAGAAAGTGTTCAATGAGACTGAAGAGTCTGAGTTGGTAAACTACATAAAAATGGCTGCCAAAATGCACTACGGTCTAAATTTGGCAAGTGTTAAAAAGTTGGCGTATGAATATGCAATTACAAATAAAAAAAAATATCCATCCCAGTGGGACGAGAAAAAGGAAGCAGGAGATAATTGGCTTAGGTGTTTCCGGAACAGACATTCTGCATCACTTTCACTTAGAAAACCCGAGGGTACAAGTCTAGCAAGGTCCACGTCATTCAATAAAGAAACAGTTGCAGCTTTTTTTAAAACCTATAAGAGTGCTTTGGCTAAAGGAAAGTTTGAACCATCAAGAATTTACAACGTAGACGAAACGGGGATTACCACGGTACAACAACCTCCTAAAATATTGGCACCAAATGAGTAAAGCAAATCGGAGGAATGACGTGGAAAGAGGTGTCCTAGTAACTATGATATGTTGCATCAACGCTGCTGGTAACACGGTGCCTCCATTATTTATTTTTTAAGAACCATATGTTGAAAGGAGCACCAGTTGGAGCAATCGGAGCTGCTAATAAAAGTGGATGGTCAAATGAAGATGTCTTTTTTAAATATTTACAACACTTTATCTCTCATGTCAAGCCAACTGTAGAAGATAAGGTCATTTTGCTGCTGGATAATCATGAGAGTCATGTTTCGATCCCGACTATAGATTTGGCAAAACGTTCTGGGGTTATTTTAGTGACCTTTCACCCACATACATCCCACAGGATGCAACCCTAGATGTATGTGTTTATGGGCCCTTTAGGACCTACTATAGCAGTGCAGTGAGTAACTGGATGAATACACCTGGTAATGCTGGAAAGCCCATTACTATTTATGATGTTGCTGAATTAGCAAACACAGCTTACCTCAAGGCGTTTACGCCAAGCAATATAACTAAAGGATTTCAAGTATCAGGGCTTTATCCCTTAAACAGTGACATTTTTGTTGAACAAGACTTTCTACCATCAAACGTAACAGATAGAACAGACCCAAGTTTATCCAAAGCCTCATCTCAAATCAAACCTCTTTCTTCTAACGAAACATCTGTAATAACAGCAGCTGTCTCACCTCAAACTATGTCCCCTTCATTAAATGTTAGTTTGTCTGAATTGGAAAACCAACCTTCATCATCTGATATAACAGTGCCTCCTCGAAGTTCAGATAACTCAATGACCAAGGATAGAAAATATTTCATCGACAAGTACTGGTGGACTGACTTCTCAAAATCCTGTTTCTATAATTTCCAATGTTATTTTACCACATGAGATTCGGCCTATTCCGAAAGCTCCCCCTCGAAAGGGAACGACTTCAAGAGGACGTAAAAAAAGGCAAAGCCCGGATACTTACAGACACTCTCGAAATCAATGAAATTCAAAAGGATAAAGAAAAAGCTATGCAGAAAAAACGAAAACTTGAACTGAAAAAAACAAAAAAAAGTTGTAAAAAAGAAAGTTAAACCTTGAAAGAAACATCATCAGAGGAAGATAATGAAAATGAATGGGAAGTTGACGATGATTCTGACAATGACAGTTCTTTGGCAGACTTAGAAATAGATCCTACCAGTTTTTCTCTAGAAAACATCCAGCAGGGTGATTTCATTTTGGTGCAACTTAAAGGAAAAAAAGTATTCTGGTAACTTTGTAGCCACTGTTATAAGCAGAGTAGATAATAACGATTTAATCATAAAATATTAAAAAGAAAAGTTTCCTTTGCACATGGATACACATTTGTTATTGAAGACGAGACAGAATACACAGCTCATATTAATGATATTGTTATGAAACTTCCCCAACCAAGCACAGCAGGTTAATCTTCTCGGCAATCAAATACATACGTATTTCCAGTATCTTTTAATACTATTAATCTAAGCTAAAAAAATACATAAAGCCATATCTGAATACAACAATTTATTTTAAGTGTTTCATTATAAATTTTCTAAATTATGTTTTAGTAATACTAACTAGTATTTTGTTGTTAGCTACATTTCCTTTATTGTCCCTAGGTACATTACATCGTGTCCTTAGGTACAACAACTCATTGTACCTAGGGACACTTTCATAGGTATATAAAAAAGGGAAAAAACGTGAATACAGAAATAAGTTAGAAACGTAAAATTTTCTAATATGTTACTTAAATGTATGCTCAGAATGCAAGAATAGTCTGATTTTGTATATGTTTGCTAGAAAAAAATATAAAAATTAAAAATGCTAAAATGTCCCCAGGTACAACAGTCTCCCCTACTACAAAAACGCCATATACTCTTAAATCTTAAATGAGACAAAAACACCACAAAATTATTATTGTTATTATTAGAAACTCTGGCACCTCCAATAAAGTTTTTTGTTCAAATATATGTAATTATATTATGTCTGTTATTTATTATTTACAAATCTCGACGTTTTAAAGTGAATAAAGCTATACTAAGGTTATATATTCAGTATTATATTTAATTGTTTAATCAAACTCGGCAATAAGAGTAATAAGACGTTAGAGTGAAACGACGCGACGGTCAAATGTTTACATCATATTTTAACTTTGTCATTTCCAATAAAATTTTGGAAAATTTAATTTGAAAATATGAGGTTAAAAAGTATAGTAAATTAGTGTCATAACAGTCTACAAGCAGTTGATGGAGTCAACTTGAATGGTGAAAGTCACGGGGGCGTGGTAGAGTAGTTGACTAGCCTACGCCATGTGACAAACTCAGCTAGTCACTGTCTACCTGCTCCTAATTTCGAATCGTAGCTCCGGCAAGTGGCAATGGTTGTGTGTCCACAATATTTCAAAAAAGTAAACCCCTTCTGCAAACCTTCTGCTTTTAGGATTTGGGGGGTTGTTTAATTTATGTGGTGCGATGTGTCTTTTATTAAAAATAATCATTAATAAGGGGCACCTCTATTTTTTTTGTTTATTAACTGTCTTTCAATGCGGAGAAAATTTTGATTTGTTTTAATAAAGAGGAATTCATAATAGAATTCGAACCACTTTGTAGAGATGGTTTTTAAAGAAAGATGTTCTGTAAATAATTTTTTAACTGCTAGATCACATTATTCCACTTTTGTGTTTTTTTTTTGTCTTGTTTATTCAACGGACTAAACGAAAAATGTATATGGAAAAAAATTAATTAGCAATTTTAGATAAAAAGAACTAACGAATACTTTTTTAAATAAAGTTACTAATTAGTTATATCGATGGTAAATACATTTTTAGGCCAAAATGAGTTAAATATAATACTTGCAATGGGGTATTTTTCCATTTTCAAATAAAAAAAAACCATGGGAAATTTTTATTTGAAAATCGAAAACTAGAGCTAAAAATAAGAGACGTATCTTTTCTTTATTTTTTTCTTATTATTTAAACTGGAAAAGAAATTCATAGCGCAAATTTAAATAGAGCGCCAAATGTAGTTATTTTTAGGATATCCCATAAGTTTTGTTCATTAATATTAATTCTTGCAAATTTCAGCTAAGAAAAGAGAGAGGCGGAGAGAGATTTAATATAAGTTAAAAACAGACAAATTTGCATGAATCTGCTAGAATAAACATCGCTGAACACACCTAGAATCTGTAGTTGTATATAATTGTGCCAGATTTGAAATTAGACCGTAACCTCAGTTTTCATTTGTTTATTATAATAGTTTATTATAATAGTATAATACTTATTATAATAGTATATTACCAAACATTATTTTATATATAATACATTATTTTACAATACTTACTGCTTGTATTATTGTCTCATTGCTAAATAAAATAAAATTATTTTTATCGAGATATCATGTTTTATTTCTAATTTAAAGGTAAAAAAGTTATATAACGTCTAAATGACTGAAATAAGTTTCTATTTATATGTAAGGAAGATGTTGGTACTATTAATTAATTAACATTTATGCAAACACTGTTCCCAGTATCCCGAATCCCACTAGTTTAAATTGTATATCAATATATTTATAAAATTATAATAATTACTATAAACGACTGTAGTATTCCAAATATTCATATCTTATTCCCAAAAGTTCGAATTCTCATTAACTGAAATGCAAACTGTTCTAATCATCCGGAACCAAAATTCTGCAAAATGAACCTTCATAAGAATAAGCATGGGATTTTGTCCTAGAACTCCCATAGCTTATCTACTTACGATAGAGAGATTATTTAGTCACACTTGCCATTTCGTACTCTAGCCAACTACTTTACCGAACTGTTGGTATGTATTGCAACACCCCCGTCCAATTGTTGGCATAACACAATAAGCTGGGGTTGTAACTTATTGACCGGTAGCTCAGTGAGCAGGTTGTGAATAAGGGCTTAGGTTGATTTGAGTTATCACCAAAATCTAGGCTGGGCGCCAGGACTTTTGCAAGTACCAAATAATTAAAATTTTACTTTAAAAGGTAAAGATAACGTTAAAACTTGAATTCGGTTGGTAAGGAAGTTGAATAAAAAGATATTATTTAATAAAAAAATATAATAATCTATATGCACAATATTTACAAGTCAAAAAATATCTACGGGGTTGAAGACCAACAATTAACCACACGACAAAAATATGTAATTGAAAGAGAAAGAAAATGACGTTATCAAGAGAATACAAAAAAAATAGAATTACTGATCTCTCACAAATTTCTTCTGACCAAATGTAAATGTTTACTGGGGACGAAGATCTTACGTAACTTCCAATGGGTTAGTCCAGCGAAGAATCCACCAACGGCTAGGCTCTTAATGGGTTCGGTGTCAATTGACTCACCACTGTCAATACTGCAGTTACCCTTGAGAAAAAATGCCAGTTGTATAAAATATAATTTTCCTGCTCCAACCAGTATATAATGATCAGTTCGATCCACCAGTTATCCTCTTCTCTTGGTCCAGGTATTAACATAAAAAGGGGAGAGTTTTATGAGATCAGGATTATAGGCAAAACAAAGTTAAAAGCTGTGACGTTTGAATTGTCCAGCTACATAGACAAAATATGAGTTAATACAAATTTACAGAGTAAATTGCAAACTAAACCAACTAGGATCGGTGTCCTACAATATTTTAGGAAGTTGAAGACTTCAACTAACTTAAGTATCAATAAAAATTAAGTTAAATAGAAAAAATACTAGTCCAACAAATAAACTAGGTGTAGCTACGATAATAAACAAAGTGAAATAGGTATTCCCTACATGTTAAGATATTTTTTCACTAAAAAGAAGTTAATCTTCAAGAAAATAGAATTTAGAATGTCTGTATACAGACAGACAACTAGAAAAGATAACGTAAATAAATATTTGCTAAATATAAAACAATACGAGTTTTTCAAATTAAAGGTAACGTTAAAATAAATCATTTTGGTTCCTCGGAGAGAGGTTCTAATGAATAGCAGATAAAGTTAAATAAAGATATATACTTGACTATATGTTTACTTTAGATAATTAAAAGTTAATCCAGTGCCAGATAACTAGGCAGGTATCTTTGCCAGAAAACTAGGCAAGGCTCCACTAGAGCAGCGTTCATGACAATACTAAGAAAACGTTCAAGTAAGCATTCGATATTTTAAATTTAGAAAAACCTTACATTACTGAGGTCTGGTTGATAATTATATGCACTGGTATAAAATAATCCACTACAAAACCAATGCACCAAATTAGATAATTTTCACAGGTTATAAACAAATAGGTTTGGGCCACCTAGGTGTACCAATCTCCAAATGTCACCAGTCACCACTGTTTAGAGAGCGCTACCAACGTAGCTAAGTGACCTAAAACATCAAGATACAAAGACAGAAAACAACTAACTGCGATACAAAATGGCGACATCCGTTGTCTAGTAAATCTAAAATTTACAATAACCGAGTTAGTTTAAATTAACACACGAAATTATTACAATATCAAAGGGATATTAGATAAATTGCCAGCAAGGCACGATAAATTGATACTAATCAATATCAATGATGTTCCAAAGAACCAAGGTAAACTGATCACCGAAAAGCAAATTCGCCCAAGGCGTAAATTAAGATAATTACGGTACAATATTATTATGAAAATTACCTCAAAGGTACTTTAAATCAATATAGCAACTTTTTAAATAATGATGAGCATAAAATCACAAGATAATACCAGATAACATATAAATCTTACCAGACCGCAGAACTAGAGATGGTTTCCATCAGAACGCGGCACAGAGACAACCACTGTCTCTGGCTGCCCTAGTAAGAAGAAAGTAGCATCGTAGTATTCTGCTACCTAGACTCGATTATAGTTTGGAAAGAGACAGACATTTGAGAGTAGAGTATGAGCATTAAAGATAGATAGATATTTAGTGCAAAAATCTGCAAACCCAACTGTTCCAGTAGAAATCAGTGACGTCATCTCGACTAGACTGGCAGAAACTTAATTCATCGTGGAACAACAACAAACTGGAATGAAATGGCCTGCAATTTCGTTACACAATATAGTTTCTAGAAAACGTTTGAGATGAGTTTCTTTGACCGAACATCAAGAGACACTGTAATGGACGCGAATAGCGTTCTGCCTTATTCACCAATGAATCTTGATTGAGCAGATTTTTAGATGATTGCACAGTTAGGATATAGCTAGTGTATTCAGAAATTATCGTAAAGTTCATGAAATCTATCTATCCTTATGATAATGGCAGATGCTTCAATGAACCATCCGATTTGTTTGTTGTTAAAAAACAATGATAGCTCAAGTATATGTTGAAAATATTATAAACAACATTATTCAATTTCATGGTGTCATCGGTGAGAATTTTTGAATGACAGTGCTCGTCCTCATCGTGCAAAAATTCAAGGCACTACGAAACCTTGGAATTTCGGTTCTTTCACTTCCACCGAAATTACTAGTCCTCAATCCCATTGAACGTATGTGGTATATGTTCAAAGAAACCATACTTGACCATCAATCCCACCTGCAAACAATAAGAAAGACTTGAGAGAGATCATTCGAAGAAATTTGGCAATTATCTCTCAAAATTATACCAATAATCTCATTGGCACTATGCGTTAACGATGTCAAGCTATTATTGATGCAAATGGGAGACACGCATCTTACCGTCAATCGAGCATATATGGGGCCGTGTTAGGCAGATGACTAGGTCGATTACCGGTCCCACCCAAGAATATTCAGATCTTATTACAAGAGGTTTAGATAGTTTGGAACAGAATACCTCAAGAAAACCTCGAGCATTTAATTTGAAGCATGTCTCGCAACTTGGAAAGTGTGTAAATTAGTGTGGAACACCAACTCTATTAATTTTGTCGTAAATATCGTTGTCTAATCATAATGAAAGTTTAATCATTTAATATTTCTAAGCCCAACCATTAAAATATTTTAATGGTATTGCATTTCGATGTCAATTGTATATAAAATTTTAAAGTTAATTTTTATAAATATTTTCGAGTATGCGTTTTAATAGAGGATTATTTTTATCTCTTGATATAAATATAATTTTTAAGATAATATTGACTGTTTAATTGATGTATACTGAATTGTGTTTCATGTTATTTCTGATCATATATAATTATTGGATTAAGAATCCAACAATTATATACGATTAAATAGATATGTATTAGGTAATTGTCGTTTAGCATTTATTTGTGCGAAGCGAAGAGTGTGTGTTTTAAATGGAAAACAATTTTAATTGAAACTGTGTTTGATCAATAATTATATTATCTATAGGCAGTTCAATGTGAGCTTTACCATTCATGTATCTTGGTTTCAATGATAACAGTTTTTGGACGATTATGTAATCAATAGTTTTAACAAATATCGAGTCCACTCTATTAAATGTCTACTATTAGATATATAAACTTTAATGAAAGACTTGTTTCAGGCTATGGAATTTAAACTTGACGTGTCATGTCTTCAAGGGCGAACGGTAGTGCTTCCAGGTGGACATGACAAAGAAGGACGTCCTATTTTATTACTGACAATTCCAGCCGATTCACCTCCACTAGATTTAGTACCTTCGCTTCAATATTTACTTTCCATATTCAGGTAATAATAAATAATAAAAAAATAATGTATAAATCGATAGGAGAAACTTCATGAAGCACAACTTTTACTTTTGTTATTAAAATTAACATAATGTCTCATACAGTGTACAGGGTCATCACTTGAAAATGCCCCTTTTTAAATAACTTGGTTATTTAAGTGACCAGAAAGACGCAATACCTTCAGTAATTAATTTTTTTTCGCAGAATCCAAAATTTTGCATAAAAAGACATCTGCGCATCGTATTTAAAAAATATGACGTCTTATTTTGTTTTTTAAGCAAAATATTTTGTATATTTAAAAATAGTTAAAATTTCCTCATTTTTCTGATTTCAAAGATATCAACATGTTATACTATTTCAAAAAGTTTTGAAAATTGATTGGAGTTTGGTATTAAACATCGTTAATGATTTTGTTAAACGTATTTGTCTTTGAAAACAAAATAGCTGCATCTCTAAAATAAAGATGCAGTTTACTTCTCAAAGCAATGTTTCTCAAAAATCAGTATCTGTCATAGTTCATTCTTCTTCTTCTTTTCAAAAGTAACTACATTTAAAAAAATCCTTAACGATATTTTATTACCAAAATCAAAATATCCCAAAAACTTTTTTAAGATGACATGACACACGTTGACATTCTCGAATCCAGAAAAATGAGGACAATCGAATTATTTTAACACATACATGGCGTTCTATTTAAAAAACTAAAATAACATATCATATTTCTGAACCGGGATGCGAAATTGTATTTTTTTTTATTCTAAAGTTAGAGTCTTTCTTTTTCATTCTAAGGTTCAGATTAATATTCACAACCAGAATCACTAACTTGAGTGCCAGCATTCTAGCTAGTTTTGATACATAGTTTTTTAGGTGCTAGCAAACACATTAATTAATAAGATTTATTATTTTATTCTGGGATCTAACGATATACTTGTTTATGCGTCCACAACTGATAAGTAGAGCTGTCCGATGTGCCTGGAGTACAGCCACGGTCTTGCGCTGTCGTCACACGTGCCGATTTAGAAGTGATTTACGCTGCAGTTTTATTTGAAAGGTTAATGCGTGAGGTTGTACCTATAAATTATACATAATGTCAAACGCGCCAAAGGGTAAAAAACAACCGTACGCGGACACAGTGAATAAATTTATGCAAAATAATTTGTAAAGTTTGCAATCAAGACTTAATGTGCTGGCACAAAACAGATTGTCGTCGTCATATCAATACCGTGCAACATCAAAATAAAAAAATGGCATGCCTTTGACAACTCAGTTTATGTGTGATTTATTGTTAATGTTAATAGCCTGTAATATTCTGCTACACATACTGGATAAACAACCATTTCGGGAGTTTTGGAATAAATACAATCCCCAGGTGAACTTACCAAGTCGTACATCGTTATGTAGATATATTCCAGCTGTTCGTGAAGACATTGTAAATAGGATTAAATGTGGATTAAAAAATACACGGCTCTGGTTATGTATTGACGAGACGACAGATTGTAAAAAAATTCTATTTTAAATATTATAGTACGTGTACTGGACCCTCTTAAACCAACATTTCCACGGGTTTTTATTATGCTGAATATTTTCAACAAATAAAAGCTGTGATACTACAGTTCAACTCTAACGAGGCTGCAGCTATTAGGGAAAGCCAGACAAGCTTTCAAGGCGTTTCCGTTGAAACAGATTTAAAAAGTATTAATAACAATTATAGGGGACTACACGACGCAATAGAAAAATTGCAAAATAGTTCGTTGTCGTTAGTGGAATCGCTGCAAATAGTGGACGACGTAAAAACACAGCTACAGGCTATAAATGACGCAAAAAATAATCGCGTTAGTGAAAAATTCGAGAGTGTATTACAGAAAGATCCTGATTTTAGCAAATTAAGACAAATTTGTGATGGTGCATCAACAACTTCGTTAAGTGAGTTCACAGATTGTTTTACTTATGCCTGTATTACATCCGTAGATGTCGAACGGTCATTTTCAAAATACAAACATATTTTTTCACCAAAGCGAACATCGCTGACAGAGACAGCTGTAGAAACATACCTGATGCTATTATACTATAGATCTTCCCCACTTTGTGATGACGACAACCAAACTACTTCATAAATCTGCTTAAAAGGGTGAGTTTTATACAAATTTTTATAAAATGTAACATTATTGTTAAAATTTATTTCCATTTAATATACTTATTCAAGTATTATGATATGATGTAAACATATGAGTCATATGACGGCTCTGGCGGCCAGGTGACCTCGGACAGCTCTACTGATAAGTGATAAGTATATATTCACCTCTAGTTAGTAGCCATCAGGTGTTACCCTGAATATTAATCGGAGCTATTATTATGTAGATCTAGGAAGCCTTGGAAATTTCAGCTTCTCTTTTTTGTAATATGTTATAATCAAAAGTAGAAATATTTGGACAGATAATTCATTCTATTATTTAGTTTTATGTTTATGAACTATTAACTACTTCACCCAAACGCCTGTTCTGAAAATATAAGTCATTTGAACCGAAAATGGTAAATAGTACAAACTTCCAGAAGAACAATATTTATTTTAGTTTTATAAACATAAACGTATTAGCCAATATGTATTATTTTATCTCAATAATGCCCTTGAAAATGATTTTTTTACAGTATTTCCTGAGTTTTTTCGATCATTGACTGATAGTAAATAAAATTATTTTATTTTCTTACGTCTCCATTCATTAAATTATTTTCAGAGAGGAAAAAGTTGTATCATTTGATTTCTTATATAGATTTTGTCATTTTTTCTAGTTTTTGAATAATAAGGTTTCATAAATATGTTATATATTTTTTTATATCTTTAAACTACCGGTAATAAATAAAAATATCCCTTCTATTTCAACGAGTCTCCAACTACGCTACTTAAAATGAATTCTAAATAAACACAGGCACCATATACAATTTTATTGAATTATAAGGTTTGTTCGAACAGTTAGCAACGGCTTGGAACTTTACTGACTGACTACACAGTGGCTTCGACCATACCTTTTTAAGGTATACTACGTGTAATAATGAGTACAATTTATGATAGTTTCAAACTAGTTCTGATTGCTACAAACCTATTGTCAGTAGTTTAGAAGATTAAAATACCATTATCGTTGTTATATACACTCAGAGCATTTTTCAGGTATTTGGATACTTGTAAACATTTTACATTGCATACAAATTCTGAATTTACTTAATGTAATAATCTGCTATAATATATTTCAAATTACCACTTTGTTCCCTGCATTGTTTCTCTCTTATTCGTTCATCTGCTTTTTATACGCGGGATTGTAATTAATTCATTCATATGGCTCCATTTAACATCCCACTGTGTTTTTTTGGTTAGTTGTACGTCCATTAACACTGTGTTTAACGATAACATTAAACGTGATGGTAAAAATGATATACTTCAATCATTCTGCTCTGGTACACACATAGACACAGTATATCAACGAAGATTTACCAACTCCCCTTGTATATATAATCTCCTGGAACATGTGTTCGAGGTACTACACCAGTAA